>CM060381.1:19395696-19995696 GCA_030545235.1 Helianthus tuberosus
ATCTACATGGCACAAGTGATTATTGATGAGCCAAAACCAAAGATAGAAGACATCCCTGTCATCTCTGAATTCCCAGAAGTCTTTCCGGAAGAACTACCTGGTTTGCCACCAGATAGGCAAGTGGAATTCAGGATTGACATCATCCCCGGAGTAGCACCAGTTGCCAGAGCACCCTATAGGTTGGCTCCAACGGAGATGAAAGAATTGATGACACAGCTAGATGAACTGCTAGCTAAGGGTTTCATTAAACCTAGTTCGTCTCCATGGGGAGCGCCAGTCCTATTTGTGAAGAAGAAGGATGGGTCGATGCGTCTGTGCATCGACTATCGTGAACTTAATAAGGTCACGATAAAGAATAGGTATCCTCTGCCCAGAATCGACGATTTGTTCGATCAACTACAAGGAGCAAGTTATTTTTCGAAGATTGATTTGAGGTCAGGCTACCATCAACTGAAGGTTAGAAATGAAGACGTGCATAAAAATGCATTTAGGACTCGTTATGGTCATTACGAGTTCCTAGTGATGCCTTTTGGGCTCACTAATGCACCGGCTGCGTTCATGGATCTCATGAATCGCATTTGCAAGCAGTACTTAGATAAATTCGTCATCGTTTTCATCGACGACATTCTTATCTATTCGAAGAACCAAGCTGACCATGAGAAACACCTTCGATGTATTCTCAAACTCCTGCATCAGGAGAAGCTCTATGCCAAATTCTCCAAGTGTGAATTTTGGCTACGAGAAGTCCAATTCCTTGGACATGTGGTCAGTGAGCGTGGTATCCAGGTGGATCCCGCTAAGGTTGAAGCAGTTATGAACTAGCAAGAACCAAAGACGCCTACAGAGATTCGTAGCTTCCTGGGATTGGCAGGATATTACAGGCGTTTTATCGAAAATTTTTCAAGGATTGCTGCACCCCTAACCTCCCCAACTAAGAAGAAGGTTAAGTACTGACATTTCCAGATGGAATAGAAGAGTTCGTGGTTTACTGCGATACATCGCACACTGGCATGGGGTGTGTGCTTATGCAGAAAGGCAAGGTTATTGCCTATGCTTCACGACAGTTAAAGGTGCATGAAAAGAATTACACCACCCACGATTTGGAATTGGGTGCCGTTGTATTTGCACTAAAACTATGGAGGCATTATCTATATGGGATAAAGTGTGTGATCTATTCTGATCACAAGAGCCTTCATCATCTGTTTAATCAGAAAGAATTAAACATGAGGCAACGCCGTTGGATGGAAACTTTAAATGATTATGATTGTGAAATCAGATACCATCCCGGCAAGGCGAATGTAGTCGCCGATGCCTTGAGTAGAAAGGAGAGGGTGAAACCTATCCGAATCAATGCCAAGCGCATGGAGATAAAGAATAATTTGATTGAAAGGTTGTTAGCTGCACAGAAGGAAGCTGTGTTGGAAGCTAACTATCCTAATGAAAAGCTAGGAGTAACTGAGGAGCAGTTAACTCTTAGCAAGGACGGAATTTTACGATTAAATGGACGAATATGGGTTCCAATTTATGGAGGACTTCGAGATGTCATCCTCCAGGAAGCCCATAGTTCCAAATACTCCGTTCATCCTGGAGCTGTAAGATGTACCAGGATCTAAAGGCAAATTATTGGTGGATAGGCTTGAAAAAGTCTGTAGCCACCCATGTAGCTAAATGCTTGACATGTGCGCAAGTCAAAGCCGAGCATAAAAAACCGTCAGGTTTGCTACAACAGCCTGAACTTCCTACGTGGAAGTGGGAAATGGTGACAATGGATTTTATCACCAAGTTGCCAAAAACAAGGAAAGGCAATGACACAATATGGGTTATAGTTGAAAGACTGACTAAGTCAGCACATTTCTTACCCATCAAGGAGACTTATAGCTCCGACATGTTAGCCCAGTTATACGTTGATAAGATTGTAGCCTTACATGGCATACCTGTGGCTATTATCTCTGATAGAGATACTAGGTACACGTCGCATTTTTGGAAGAGTTTCCAACAATCTTTGGGCACACGTTTGAATTTTAGTACGGCTTATCATCCTCAGACTGACGGTCAGAGTGAGCGTACTATTCAAACGTTGGAAGACATGCTACGTGCATGTGCGATCGATTTGGGTGGTAGTTGGGATAAGAACCTACCATTAATCGAATTCTCCTACAACAATAGCTACCATACCAGCATTAAGGCTGCGCCTTTCGTGGCATTATACGGTAGAAAGTGTAGATCGCCTATTTGTTGGGCGGAAGTTGGAGATGTCCAATTATCAGGACCAGAGATAGTGTTCGAAACAATGGACAAGATTGTCCAGATTCGAGACCGTCTCAAAGCTGCCCGGGATAGGCAGAAGAGTTACGCTGATCCTAAGCGTAAGGATTTTCACTTCGAAGTAGGTGACAAAGTCCTACTTAAAGTGTCACCCTGGAAGGGAGTGATGCGGTTTGGTAAGAAAGGAAAGCTAAGCCCGAGATACATAGGACCTTTCGAGGTTATCGAACGTGTCGGGTCAGTTGCCTATAAGTTAAACTTACCAGAAGAGCTCAATGGAATTCACAATGTGTTCCACATCTCCAATCTGAAAAAGTGTTTCGCTGATGAATCACTGGTAATACCGCATACAGATGTGCATATAGATGAGAGCTTAAAATTTGTGGGAAAACCTTTGTCGATTGAGGATCGACAGGTAAAGAAGCTTCGAAGGAAGCATGTACCTATTGTAAAGGTCAAATGGGATGCCCGTAGAGGTCCCGAATACACGTGGGAAGTTGAATCCACGATGAAAGAAAAGTACCCTTATTTATTTCAGTAAATCTCGGGTCGAGATTTATTTTAAGGGGGTGAGGATGTAACACCTCGAAAATTCACGTCCTATAATGAGTAGACACGTGTCAAATGTTTAAACGTGTGGAAGAAATATTATAGAAGGACTAAAGTTGACAATCATGGAAAGTATGTGGATATACGTATTCTAGAGGTCAACAGTGAATAAATATACTTCATAATAAACCTACATGATGTTTATAACATCAATCGAATAAATCATGGATCATGCGAAGCTAAAAGTGAGAGATTACAAACTACAGGGGTTAAATGTGTCAACATGTTTAAAGATATACCTCTGAGTGACCTTTTGACAAACCCGAAGCTTTGTAACTGTTAATTATACTCATTAGAATGCGCGATATATATTTCATAAAGTTTCGTTATCGTATGAGAAAGTTATGATCAAATTCGTGTGCGAGGGGTTAAAGCGTAAACATTTAAAGTTAAGACTTTTCGGGTTAACCGGAAGTGTCCAGGGACTTGGCAAAGTGGGTATAAGTCCTAAAGCCCTTGTGGGTAAATATGAAGGGGTCAAAATGCAAAGAATAGGCTTAATTGACCTTTCGTGAAGCCAAGAGGTGTGATGCAACAACTTG
This sequence comes from Helianthus tuberosus, assembly GCA_030545235.1. Lineage (NCBI taxonomy): Eukaryota > Viridiplantae > Streptophyta > Magnoliopsida > Asterales > Asteraceae > Helianthus > Helianthus tuberosus. The sequence continues at coordinate 19,399,113 of CM060381.1, forward strand.
AAAATGAAAATCTGATCAGAAGGGTTAATGCGGGCCGCGTAAGGTCCATCAACACCCTTACGCGGGCCGCATCAGGATATCAGAAGCAGAAAAAACGAGACAGGCTCTTGCAAACGCGCTAAACCGATCTATAAGCGATCTTTTTGCATTATGGACGACCCCTAAAATGTTCCTAGACCCCAGGGACACCTGTGGGACAATTGTGGTCACTTGTAGCCTTAGTTGTCAACATCTTATGGTGATTACAACTAGTATATAAGGCCTTCAAGTTTACAAACATTCTTGCACTCACTTCTGATCATCTCTGGAACTCCAAAGCAGATCCCAAGCCTTCCTAATCATCCATTAGACACTTGTAAGTCTGCTAATCCTTCTTTAATTGAGTTTAGCTTAGTTATTTTGCTAAAAGTCAAACCGTCGTAATTACGAATTGACTTCGAGATTAATGATTAATAGCTCAGTCAATTCTCGAATCAAAAGTAGTTATAAGTTGGTATTTATGTGGGTAATAAACCCTTAAAAGGGTTCCCCCTGATTACCACTCTAGCTAGGTCAAAAGTCGGGTCAAACTTATATATAAAAAGTCAACAGGATACTTAAAATGCCATTTATGCATAATTAACATTATAGATCATATACAACCTGTTGGATCATTGTTATAACTTGGTAATAAGTGTAAGAACATGTCTAAACATGTTCAACCCGACAAATTCCTGTAAATACCCGGTTCGGAACCGAAAGTCACATAGTTTGACTTTCACTTTGACTTTCAGTTCTGACCCGTTTAGGCATGTTTTAGAAATGCCTCAGAGCTTTAATTGGACTAGGTTACATGTTAGAATAACCCTCTGTGATGTTACACCTTAGTTCATTAGATATTCAATTAATATGCATGTTTCCGTTAATTACTCGTATGTTGACCATTATGCCCTTATTACCTTAAAACGTGATTTTTGGAAATGTAAAAGAGTAGAAACTTTAATTACTGATATATATACTTGCATGCAAAGTTTGACATCAGTTTGAATTGTAGATTTAGAGTTATGCTCAATATCGCAAAATTTAAGCTTTATGTTAATAAAACGGCGTAATTAGCGTATAGCCTAGTTAAGCCTACTTTTTGGTATCAAACTTAATACCCACTGATGTAATATATTATTTTGGGATTTTTGAAGATTTTTAATTAATTTTAGGCTGAGCATAACTAGTAGTCGTAGGCTTAAGCCGGTAATTGTCGGTTTTGCCCTTACGAGCCATAAAATGAGTTTTACATATCTAAACGACTCCAAACCTTTTGCTACTGATCACATATGATAAATAAAGTATTTTAAGCCTTCTGGAAATATAAAAATATCAGATTTAAGTATCGAACCCGAAAATGGCCGTTAATCGCCTTATTAAGCGTTTTTAACGCAAAGTATGTATCAAAATTATATTGGACATACCCGGGTTGATACCTACTGATATATGAGGCAAATTATAATATTTTAACAGTAAGCAAAGGTTGATAAACTCAGACTTCAGTTTTGAGCTTTTCGGCTTATGTGAAATTACCAAAATACCCCTACGGGGCATAGTTTGGTTAAAAATGATAAATTTCACATATATGCTTTAACCTACTGATATAACTTAGCAAATTGAGTATATTTTCTGATTACATCAGACCTGTAACTCAGGTTGTTACTTAAACTCTTTTATAAACTTTTAAATGACCAAACTACCCCTACGGGGCCTAGTTTGTGTTTAAACACGTTTCGGGCATAATGAAAGACATCTTACTGATGTCACAACATATCTGAGGCATAATTAACTTAGGAAACCTGTATATAGCTCTCATGAATACCCGGCACGCTTATTACGCGTACGGTTCGGTTTATGTAACAAGTTTACATAAATTAGCCGAAACGGGTCAAACCTTAACGGTTTTATCTCAAAATCCAGAATGTGAATAATAAACCCATATTAAACAAGTCTTCAAACTTGTCGGGTCTAAATCACATTCTATCCGGTCTTCGCTTAATCGTGCGTACGAACCGTATCTTTGAAACTAACCGGTCTAAGCTTAAGCTTAATTAAAGACCCGTTAGGATTCTAATAGGTTATTATAAAACCTTCGTTCCAGATTAGGAGGACCAGTAAAAGCTACGTGCATTTTGCTAATTGTGAATTATACTTTGCTCAGGTAAATACTTTTAACTTATTTTCCCTATACGGGCTTGGGTTACGGTATATAGCATACCGCTTGATCGGGCATCAAATTCTCCACCGTTGAGTGGGTAATTGAATAAATTTGATTGGCTCGTTTAAACAGTCTTGTTACTTAAAGCCTTTGGGGGGTTAATGACCATGTCCCGGATATCCTCGGCATCATTTTACGAAATGGCCACGACTTAAGCGCGGGGTGTAGGCGTACACCCGTCAGTGCACAAAAGAACATTGTGGTGTGTCTATTGATCTTTGACCCGGACAAGATCCGGGCTACTGAACGCACAAGAAACATGTAATTCGTTCACAAGATTATAATATTAAATAATTCTCCCAAGTTAAATAAAATGTTTATGCCATGTGCATCCAAACCAATTTTCAATCATTTTCCAAAATGAGTCAGTTGAATGTATTTACCAGTGTAAACTGACGTATTTTCCCAAAAAGATTAAATGCAGGTACTAAGCGAAATTGGCTGGGATTTCTCCTTAGCATCATTAGAAGTCTCGCAAGCTTAAGATGCCTGAAGTCTGTTGAACCATAAATATTATTTTTTATTTCGATCCATCTGTGGATAAACTTCCGGATATTGTGACTTTGATATTACAATATTAAATTCGGTTGTATCATATTTTTAAATTGCTTCCGCTGTGCATATTGATATTGTGTTGTTTGACTATTATGTTGCCAACCACGTCACGATACTCCCCCACCGGGCCCACCGGTGACACGTGGAAATCGGGGTGTGACATTCTTGGTCCAGAAGTACCATACCTCAGCGCAATTGGAGCACTTATGTATCTTACGAATTGTACGAGACCTGACATTTCTTTTGCAGTGAACTTGTTAGCAAGATTTAGTTCAGCTCCCCCACTAGAAGACACTGGAATGGAATTAAACACATTTTTCGATATCTTCGAGGTACCGTTGATTTAGGCTTGTTTTATCCTAACGATTCAAAAGAAGGGTTAGTTGGTTATGCAGATGCAGGTTATTTATCTGATCCTCATAAAGCAAAATCTCAAACTGGATATGTATTTATGAACGGAGGAACTGCGATTTCATGGCGTTCTCAGAAACAAACACTTGTTGCAACATCCTCAAATCATGCTGAAGTCATTGCACTACATGAAGCTTCAAGAGAATGTGTATGGCTAAGATCTATGTCACAACACATAGTGACTTCTTGTGGGCTAGAGAAAGATCGAAATCCAACTCCTATCCATGAAGATAATGCCGCCTGTGTCTCTCAGATGAAAGAAGGGTATATCAAAAGTGACAGAACAAAACATATACCACCAAGATTCTTTGCATATACTCGGGACCTTATTAAAGACAATCAAGTCGAGATGAGATATGTCCAATCCAGCAACAATTCAGCCGATCTTTTCACAAAAGCACTACCTACAGCAACTTTCAGGAAACACGTTCATGACATTGGCATGCGTCACGTACGGAGAATGTGATGCCTTACAAATTGCAACTTGAGGGGGAGCATTATACACGTTGCACTATTTTTTCCTTAGCTATGGTTTTGTCCCACTGAGTTTTCCTAGCAAGGTTTTTAATGAGACAACATATCTGATCCACTGTGTATAATGCAAGCTGCACTCTTTTTCCCTTAGCTATGGTTTTGTCCCACTGGGTTTTCCTAGCAAGGTTTTTAACGAGGCAGTACTTAAAGACCCAGGAGTTTACAAAGTGTCATCCAAGGGGGAGTGTTATGAAAATGGATGACAAAAAGTCAAAAGAATGATGACAGATTTTATATATTTTGGATGGTGTCATAATTGTCAAAACTAGATGGCAATTCCCACTATAAATAAATGTTACTTGAGATTGCATAGATATAGAGATTACTGACAAGATTTATAAAATTTCATCTTTGTTTCTTGAAGATATAACACAAAATCTAGTGTTAAATTTATGGTATTATAACGATTAAATTTCTTACCATTTCTCTTTTTATATGTTTATAAAGAAGAAACAATAATGGAGTTTGTATGTGTGGATGGGAAAGAATTGGAACTTATCTCTTAACTTCACCCACAAAGGGTATCCCATGTTGTGGGGGTTTAAGTGGTCACCCCTACTGCCCTACACATTCACTTATGTTTGGCCTATTCATCAGCTAGTTTTCCATGTACACATTCAGTACTTTTTAAATTGCATATTTTTAGAGAATATTTATGTCATAAATTTTAATATTTTTTAGAGAATATTTATGTCATTCTAGAACATTAAAATTTTGCTAAAACACGCATAACAAATCTGAGTTGTTTAAGTATTTGATAAGTGACTCAAACTTTTTATTACTTTTGTAAAATCAAATTTAAGTTGTTACTGTCTTTTTTATTTTGCAACGTTTACATAGTTAGGTAAAGGGTACTGTACAAATTCCTTTATCGTACATTACGTACGCTACAATCTCAGCCGTCAGATCATCTCCCCGCAATGAAAATCGCATGTTGTTTTTTTTTTTTTGTAATAATTTCGCATGTGATAATTTTGATGAAATAGCAGGTGTTTTTTTGTAACAATTTCGCATGTGGTAATTCAATTTCGCATGTGATAATTTTGATGAAATAGCAGGTTGTTTTTTGTAACAATTTCGCATGTGATAATTCAATTTCGCATGTGATAATTTTGATGAAATAGCAGGTTATTTTTTTGTAACAATTTCGCATGTGATAATTCAATTTCGCATGTGACAATTTTGATGAAATAACATGTTGGTTTTTGTAACAATTTCGCATGTGGTAATTTTGATGAAATCGCATGTTAAAAAACCAACATGCGAAATTGTTACAAAAAAACAACATGCGATTTTCAATGCGGGAAGATGATCTGACGGCTGAGATTGTAGTGTACGTAATGTACGATAAGCGCATTTGTACGTTAACCAGCCCCTACATAGTTAAACTAATTTGTTTAGTTTTTAAGAAGTTTAAAAGAGATGAGGGAGAACAATAAACATTACATTATACTCTTTAATTTTATCCTTAAATAGTTTAAGAATAAGAAAATGAAAGTTTATTATATGTTCAATGTGTTCTTGTAATATATGCATGGTATGTCTGTATAATTTATAATATTATTTAAAAAAAAACATATATGCATATATATTACCGGTTATTTAGTATTTAGATTTGTACATACGTACATAGATACTAATATTTCTATCAAACGTTTTGACAAGCGAGGAGCTATAAGAAACCCGCAGCCAAAACCAAGAATATCCATACACATGTTTGTTACTTGTATGTATAGGTTGTTTCTTTTAATGAAACATACAAAACTTTAAAGTAAGGAAACACCTTTTGAGAACAGTGAAGGGACCATTTTTGCAATTATTATTTTTCTTTTTGCCTTTAAAAGTATTTTGATATGTTTTCTTAAATTTATTTCAAAACCCTTTTTGCCTTTAAAAGTATTCTGATATGTTTTCCTAAATTTATTTCAAAACCCACGTGTACTCATGGTTCATGGTTATCTATGTTTTAAAATATAGTAAAATGTCAATTTAGGTTACTTTTGTAATTTTAATCCATATATATATATATATATATATATATAGAGAGAGAGAGAGAGAGAGAGAGAGAGAGAGAGGGTAGGGCTAGATAGAAAACTCTAAAAATTTTAAAAAACCAAACCTCCCGACATTTTTTTTTTGAAAAAAATAACACATATAATATACATGTTTTTAAGAGTTTTGGGCAAAAAAAAAACAAAAAAGCGCCGAAGGAATATTTAAAAAAAAATAAACAAGTTTCAGCATTTTTTGTCTAACACATGTTAGTCACCGAAGTTGCTGAAATTTGTTTATTTTTTTTAAAAAACAATCCTTCGGCGCTTTTTTGTTTTTTTTTTTTTGCCCAAAACTCTTAAAAACATGTATATTACATGTGTTATTTTTTTTCAAAAAAAAACAAAATGTCGGGAAGTTGGGTTTTCTAGGGTTTTTTAAAATTTTTAGGGTTTTATACCTAGCTTTAGCCTATATATATATAGGGAGAATATCATGCGAGAACCACCTCTTATTGCGAGAACCGCGAGAACCAATGTGAACAAAACCAAAAATGCCTAAAAATAGCTAAAAATCACACAAATTTTTTTTAATATTTTTTATATAAAAATCGCTACTTTTCGAAACAAAAATAAAAAATTTAAAAAAAAAAAATTAAAAAAAAAAAATTTTTTTTGGACACTAAAAGTAGCGATTTGAGCATAAAAAAAATTAAAAAAAAAAATTTAGATTTTTTTTGGGGTTTAGTTTTTAGCATTTTAGCTTGGGGGGTGGGGGGGTTTAGGTTTTTTTTTTTTTGGGGGGGGGGGGTGGGGGTTAGGTTTTTTTAGCTATTTTAGGTTGTGTTCACATTGGTTCTCGTGGTTCTCGCAATAAATGGAGTTCTCGCATGAGCCCCTCCATATATATAAAGTATATCGTACATTACGGCTTAACGTACTTCATGTACGACAACGTGCGTGATTTGTTCTATAACATGCGTGATTAATGTTTTCAATATGCGTGATTATTGTGTTTCAACATGCGTGATTTTGGATTTTTGAGTTATAACGTGCGTGATTTTAAAATGAACGTGCGTAATTACCTGTCGTACGTGATGTACGTTAAGCTGTAATGTATGTTAACCTTCCTATATATATATATATATATATATATATAGGACAAAGATCCGTTAGGAACCACCCCTAATTGCGAGAACCAATGTGAACACAACAAAAAATGCCTAAAAATAGCTAAAAAACACAAAAAATTGTTTTTTTTTTAAATATTTTTTATGTTAAAACCGCTACTTTTAGTAGCAAAAAAAAAATTAAAATTTTTTAATTTTTTTTTGCTACTAAAAGTAGCAATTTCAACATAAAAAATATTAAAAAAAAATTTTAGATTTGTTTTTTTGATTTTTTTAGGTTTTTTGAGGGTTTAGTTTTTAGCATTTTAGCTTGGGGGGGGGGGGGGGGGGGGGGGGTTAGGTTTTTTTTTTTTGGGGGGGGGGGTGGGTTAGGTTTTTTTTAGGTTTTAGTTTTTAGCATTTAGCTTGGGGGGGGGGTTTAGGTTTTTTTTTTTTTTTTTGGAGGGGTGGGGGTTAGGTTTTTTTAGCTATTTTAGGTTGTGTTCACATTGGTTCTTGCGGTTCTCACAATAAAGGTGGTTCTCGCATGAACCTTACCCTATATATATATATAGGGAGAGGCTCATGCGAGAACCACCCTTATTGTAAGAACCTTGAGAACCAATGTGAACACAACCTAAACTAGCTAAAAAAAAACTAAAAAAAACCCAACTCCCACCCCCCCACCCCCAAAAAACCTAAACCCCCCCCCCCCCCCCCAAGCTAAATGCTAAAAAAAACCTAACCCCCCCTCAAAACCTAAACCCCCCTCCACCACCCCCCAAAAACCTAAACCCCCCACCCCCAAGCTAAAATGCTAAAAACTAAACCCCCAAAAAACCTAAAAAAAATCTAAAAAAATAAAAAAAAAATCTAAATTTTTTTTTGAATTTTTTAATATTTTTTATGTTGAAATCGCTACTTTTAGAAGCAAAAAAAAAAATTTAAAAAAAAATTAAAAATTTTTTTTGCTTCGAAAAGTAGCGATTTTTTTTATAAAAAATATTAAAAAATTCAAAAAAAAAAATTGTGTGTGATTTTTAGCTATTTTTAGGCATTTTTTGTGTGTTCACATTGGTTCTCGCGGTTCTCACAATAAGAGGTGGTTCTCGCATGATCTTCTCCCTATATATATATATATTTATTTGTATATAAGTCCTCAAGGTTTCATTTTTTTCCTATTTTTTCATCCAAATGGCAAACACAGTTAAAATGTATCGTTAACTACCATGGATGATTTTGGGAATTCTCAAACCTCAGGGACTATTTTGACATTTTCCCATTTATTCTTTTGTTTTTAATTTATAAATTTTATTTTTATCTTTAAATAAAACAATTATAATTAAAATATATACATATACACACATTTATATATTTACACTCTTTTTTTAATTTTCTTTTTTTTACCTTTAATAAAAAATAATAGTAAATTAATAATGTTTGGTACAAAAGGAGAGACGGGTGGTACTAATGTTTGATAGGACGGGTCAATGAGGGGAGATGACGTACGAGTCCCGAGATAGAGGGGGTGGTTGTGGCAGCGGCAGCAATGGTGGGTGGTGATGAAGGTGGAGATGGAGATGGAGAAAAGGGAAGAATAGAAGAGAAAGAGTATGTATGGTGTATGTATACAATGGCGGAGCTTGAACAAAAACTCAGTGGAGGCTGGATTCTTATAATCTAAATCGGTGGGGATCAGACTCTTAAAAAAAAACCAATATTTTACACTATAAAAAGGAATTCAGAAATTTTCGGTAAAATTATCACTACGAGCGAAAAAACGGTGGGGGACTGGGCTACCCTCTGGCCCCAATAAAGCTTCGCCAATGTATATATAAATTTATAAATAGAGTAAATTACAAGTTTTGTCCTTATGTTTACACCAAATTGCAGGCGCTGTCCTTTAGCGCAAAAGTTGACAAGTTTTGTCCTTAATGTTGTAAAATCTTGCACGTTACATCCTTTAGGCCAAACCCAGTTAGAAATCTCAGTTAAAAACTGTCATGTGCAATGCATATGATGGTAAAATGGTAATTTCCCCTCACCCTTACACTTTCCCTTCTTCAATGATTTAAACCTGCAATTTAGTGTTTATCACTCTATATGCTTGGTAAACAAATTCACCACTAAAACCTCAATAAATAATGGATATATAAATCGAGGCAGATCATTGCAACTAACCCACAATTCTTAACAACAAATCATCAAAACCCATTAAAAGAAATCAATCAAAGATTACCTTAGAACACAAATTAGTTCTTCTTGAAGGGTGAGACCATCTTTACTAGGGTTTTGTCTCTTAAAACAATTCTTCCCACAACACACAGGTGAATTAACTTGTAAAGATGATGCTTCCATGGCTGCCCACCTTCACTGTTCTGGAATCTTGATCACTATTTCACCTAAAGATTACATCTTTTGATGTGGGTCTGTTTTAGGGCATGAATGTTTGATAATTGGGATTTGGGAATGATGTTGCAGATTGGGTTGGGGATTTTGAAGAAGAAGGTAAAGTGTAAGGTCATCAGCCATCAACCCACCCAAATTCGCTCCAAACATATCCTAGATGAGAAGAAATCATATGCTTCAATTGTGGGTTTATGCTTGCTAAATATTCTAATCGGGTATTGGTCATGGTCATCGTCTATTAGAGAGAGAGAGAGAGAGAGGTGAGATAGAGTGGGGGGAGGTGGTAGATAGTGGGTGTTGACAGTGGCAGTGGTAGGTGGGGTGGGGGCGGCGGTGGTGGCTGGTGGCGCCGGTGGTGGTTGGGTATAGAGAGAGATAGAGTGGGGTGGTGGATGGTGGTTGTAGGGGTGCCCGGTGGGGATGGTGGTTGTAGGGGTGGATAGCGGCTGAGGCGGTGGTTGATTGTGGTAGAGAACTAGAGATAGAGAGAGAGGCAGAGATTAGTGAGTTGCAGTGAGAGAGAGGAGAATCTGTATGATTTATATATATATATATATATATAATAGCAATAATAATAGTATTTTTTAATAATAATAATATTAAATATATAGGTAAAAAAGACAAAAATACCCCTTGAGTGACCAGACTTAACCAAAAAAATAACTGGGTTTGGCCTAAAGGACGTAGCGTGCAAGATTTTACAACATTAAGGACAAAACTTGTCAACTTTTGCGCTAAAGGACAACGCCTGCAATTTGGTGTAAAACACAAAGGACAAAACTTGTAATTTACTCTTATAAATATGTGTGTATATGGTATATATATAATTGTTAATTTTTTTTATTTTTAAAGGTGAAAAAGAAAATTAAAAAAATAAGTGTATATATACAAATGTGTGTATGTATATATATTATGTATATAATTATTTCTTTTGTTTTTTATTTAAAGATAAAAAATAAAATAAAAAAACAAAAGAATAAATTGTTAAATTGCCAAATTCATCCCTGAGATTTGAGAATTGCTAAAATCGTCCATGACTTAACAATATAGTTTAACTGAGTTGGTGATTTAGATGGAAATGACAACAAAAATGAAATCTCAGGAACCTAGATACAAGAAGTTTCATTTTTGGATCGAAGTGGCAAAAGTGACATAAACTCAGAAACCATTTTGGCATTTTACTCTTTAAAATACGAGTAAATTACAAGTTTTGTCCTTTATGTTTACACCAAATTGCAGACGCTGTCCTTTAGCACAAAAGTTGACAAGTTTTGTACTTTATGTTTTCAAAATCTTGCACGGTTTGTGATATGTGCAAAATAAAACATATAAATTACATCAAATGTGGCATAAAACCAACCATTTTTTAGTACTAATGTTGGAAAAAGTATGTTTTTGTCTTCCTTTTGTATTTTCAGGCAGCTAAATCTAACATACATACAAGAAAAGGATCAAACGTGGCATGCCCGACCCACCGATGGCATCTTCCCATGCAAAAACGAGAGAACAGAAGGCTGAACACACCCCGTGCTCAGTGAACACGGGGGCGTGCCCAAGTGTCTGCAGAAAAGACAAAGTTGTAGAAGCTTCTGTCACTCACCACGGGGGCGTGCCCACCGGACACGGGGCCGTGGTCAACTCTAAGATTCGCAGAATCTGGGGAAATCTTGATAGTACAGATACGCTTCTGCAAACGGGGTCGTGCCCAGCGGACATGGGGGCGTGGTTAACTAATGCAGACAAGATGCAATTAATGAAGAAAGAGAAGGAAGGTGGACACGGGGCCGTGCCCGAGCGTCTGTTCAGACTATAAATAGGGGTGCTTGGCTCATTTGCAAAACCATCCCTTGGCACACCACCTCTCTCATACTTCACCCACCACCATCACAACACCATCATCCATCATCCATCATAGAGTGTGTGAGTCGTCTCGGGATCCAAGATTGATCGTAAGAGTTCTTGACAATCAAAGGCCATGTTTGCCTAAGTCTCTTACATCACTTGGTGAAGACAAGTGTCTAGTCTAATACTTTTTATTTTTAATCTTTTCGCACTTTTTATTTGGTTATGTATTAATGACTTTAATAACTAGTTTCTTATGTTGAAGGTGATTCTTCCTTATCGTTTGTCCGTGGTGTCTTGGCATTATTTTACTGTCTATATAAAATAAAATATTTTCACCATTCATATCTCCACGATCTATATGGAGGTATGTTGGCTACCTGGTCAGGGGTTAAGGGAACGGTTTGGTAAGAGTCTTGCCTTGTTCAGTGTATAGATCCTGCAAGGACCTGGGTCAAATTGAGTAGGACCTCCTTCGATACCCATAGGTATTGGATTGCGGGGGTCCAAACTCTTTGATCCCCTCATATGTAAGCTACTATTAAAACTTTAACCCAGCTACTTAGGACTGTATCCCTGCTGACTCAGACTACTTAGCCGAGGGTAACGTCACCTTCAAAAGAGGGGCCTACCACATTATACATTAATAACTTAATTAATTATCTTTCAATAATCCGACCCTTTAGGATTGTATCCTTGCTGACTCAGACTACTGGGTTGAGGGTAACGTCACCTTCAAAAGAGGGCCCTACTACAATAACTAAGATAATATCTTAAAAAGTGCAAAAGTGCGGAAATAATCAAAGGTTACACTAAACACGAGTCGGATCCAAGTGATTCATCTTGTCTATCTGTTTTTATTTTTATTTTATTTTTTCAGCATTTTAGTTAATTTTTATTTTTCTAGTTTAAAACATTTTTCTAAACTTTTGATTTGATTAGACGTTGAGGATAAACCAGTACTAAAAGCTCTTGTGTCCTTGGACGACCTCGGTATCTTACCAACACTATACTACGCTCACGATGGGTGCACTTGCCCATATGTGTGTTTAGTGTTAGTAAATATCGTGTTTTATAAATTTAAAACTTGGCTAAAACGTGTAAAAGAGCTTAAAGTATACATTAAAAAACTATCACACCTAACGCACATCATGTTTTTGGCGTCGTTGCCGGGGACACAAGGATTTTAAGAAAGTTAGGAATCAACAACCTAATCGTTTTTTTCTAATTTTCTGTTTGTTTTAGGATTTTTTTATTTTTTCAGCTTCTGCAGAACTCAGCACGGGCCGTGCCCGCTGAACACGCCCCGTGCCCAATCTTTAGAACTGGCAATCCTGTTTTAAGTCAGACAGTAAGTTGAACACGGGGACGTGCCCACTCAACACGCCCCATGCCCAAGTTTCAGTTACTGAAAACAGAACCGTATGATCCCGACGGTTGGTAATTTCTGACACAAACATGAGAGATACTGATATTTTTTACTTTCGGCACTCTTATGGTACGTGGTGTCAAATATGTGGTTGCTCCCATAAAGATTTAGAATGTTATTTTCTAAATTATAAGCCCTATTATATAGACCCATTGTTTTCCTGTAGCCTTAAGAGGGGCGAAAGTAAAAATAATCCCTATCTCTCCTTCGAATGCTCTCAACCGAATCTTCTAGGAGAAATACTTCTTGATGAACTATTTCAATTGGAAGATCTAATTCTTAATTGGTTAAAAGAACTTAAGATGGATTTCAATAATTCATCTCAAGACGATACCCAAGAAGAATTGTTGGGATCACATTCGAATAAAAACAACTTCGTTGTTCCCAATATTACCTCTAACTCTAGCGAAGATGTAGGCGATAGTCGTCCCTGTGTCGATTGTGCCGTGAAGGACTCACCATCGACTTCGTTCGGTGCATACATAGACCTGAGCGATTCGGCATACACCTTCTTTAACAAGAGCCCGGGAAAGGGTTGGACTTATCCACCTACATTTAGCATAGGAATCACCCTCACCGACAACCTCTTGCGTTCCCGTCTTAATCTAGAGCAATTAAGATATCTTAGGCACTTTGGGGTTGTTCCATCCAGTAAGGAACCATCCGATCCGGATGAATTCCTTAGAAATAGACGAAACTTCATAAACAGCCTTTAGACACGGGGCCGTGTCCAGGTCAACACGCCCCCGTGTCCACCAAAAGATTCCTTTCTGACTTTTTGTTAGAATACGGACAAACTGTGTCAGGACCTCGCCTGCACACGGGGCCGTGTCCGGCATGCTGTCGTTTTCTATAAATGCAGCCAAGGATCCTGTACATTTGGACCATTCCAGGGACAGAGATTTGAGGGAATCTTCTCACATACCATCCTAGGTATTTTCTAAAAGAACTCAACAACCTTCTTGTCCTTTCCTCTTTTGTCAATTACCTTCTTCTCCATTTCTTTTACCTCAACACCTCCATTAGAGCTTGAGATTACCATGGTTTCAAGCTTTATTTTGATGTTTGTTAGGTTTTTGTTCAAGGAATCTTGTAAAACTAAGTTTTGCAACATTTTTTTAAGTTATTTCTGCTAAAAAATGCTTTAAAAATTGAAAAAATAATTTAAAACTCCGAGATTCCTTGTTCCAAAAATCTGCAGAAAGGTGAACACGGGGCCGTGCTCATTGAGCACGGGGCCGTGTCGAGGCTACTGTTTCATTAAAATAAACTCTTTTCTGTTTATTTTCGTAGTATGTCAAGCCAAAACAGTGGAACCACTTCTGCACACTCCAGGAACAGTCGAAGGGAAAGAAGGTCGTCAATTGAAGCAACTCTCGTACGCTACGTAATGGCATTACGTGAGGCTCTTGATGAGATGACACCAGTAGAGGAGGTCCTAATAGACCGTATAAATTATCTTACGGTGGGGTTGGAAAAGAGTTTTCAAGAAATCAACCTCTTGCACCAGAGGTTGAACATTCTTGTGACACCTCCCATGGAACCAATCCTCCCCCAAGAGGATTGGAACCTAGCACTTGGAGTCAACAATCCTACCGGATGGGATGACATTCCAGCGGAACATCCTCTTGAAGATCTACAAGAAGTCCCGGTGGAGGTTGCACCCCCTCAAACCAATGCCAATGAGCCCGCCTTTCTTCTCCCAAGGGAGATATAGGAATGGGTCACCGACGTGTAAGGGACCCATAACCGGAGGAAAAAGTTCTTCGAGCCGCATCCAACCGAGAGAATTATCTTTTCGGAAATTTTGCTAATAGAATAAACTTTAGGCTAGAACTCCTTGGTTTAGACTTCTTGTGCTTCTTGACCTATTTATCTAGAATTTTAACTTTGTTAGGACTATTATGTAATTTTCTCTATTTAATGGAATGACGGTTTTAGTTAAATTGGTGTTTTGATGAGGTTGTAATGAGTAAAACACACTCGGGATGGTGAAGGATACCAAGGGAAACTTGAACCAGCACCCCATGCACAAAAACAGGGCCACCTGACAATTTTTTCTTCATAACAGCAAGTTCAGCACGGGGCCGTGCTCGCCCAACACGCCCCGTGCCCAGCCGTCTGCAGAAAATGCCCAGTTCAGGTAACTGGACACGGGGTGTGCTCACTGAACACGCCCCCGTGCCCAGGCTTCTGTTTCTTTTTACTCAATTTGTTACTGGCGATCTGAATACGGGGCCATGCCCGGACACCACGGGGCCGTGTCCAGACGCCCAGTAACATAATTTTTTGCTTTTTCACACCTTTTTACACATTCAATCAACCTAAAAACTTATTTTTGGGACACATCGAGGACAATGTGTAATTTAAGTGTGGGGGGATGCTAAAACCTTGAATCTTGTAAGTCCTAATTACAAGCCTTACACAAAACTCTATCGGAATCGCTAATCACCCCAATTTTTTTTTCAAAATTTTTTCATTTTCTTTACTTGTCTAGGTTTAATTTGGGAATTTCAAGTTCTAAAAAGGGTGATATTTTTACAAATTTATAACCAATAGCGTCGTGATAAAAAGAACCAACATAAGAAAATTATGAAACGGCATGACAAGCTTAATTAAAATTTGATTATATATACTTGATCTCATAAAAACTCATTCCCACAAAAAGTGAGTTTTGAGCCTTTATTGAGCATACAAATATATATCTTTAAACTAAATGCTCATTTTTTGTTTCTTGTGTGAATAGCCGCTTGGTTCTTACGACTCTAGAACTTGCCATGACGATACATTCCCGGTCCTTACCAACTTAAACCCGAGTAAGTAAATGACGGAGACATTAGGACTAACCCTTTTTATTTCTACACCATTATTTTTCTTTTTTTTACCTCCTACCCAAAATCCCCCTAGTTAACCCCTTTGAGCCTAAACCTTTTCATTTCATAACCCAAAACAAACACCCTTTCACCCACCAAAACCTTTTTATTTTTAAACCCTTTGTTTTAGTGACAAGCTCGGTTTTTCTTATGACTTGAAAAAAAAAATGATGATAATGAAGCAAAAGAGAAATAAACAAACAAGTTTATCAAAAATAACTTTGTTTGAATAATGGCTTCATCAAAATAAAAATTTCAAAAATAAAAAGTCTTACGAAAACCGACGCTTTTTACGCCTTTCACCCTTTTACTAACCACTAACCCAACCACCTACCTTTAACCCAAGCCTAACCCTTCACCCCAAAAGTCCTCTTGATATTTACAAAGGTGTATAATTAAAAAGGAGGAGGATTGATTGCTTGGCAAACTTATGGTAGGAGTAAGTTGCATGCCGCTCTCGAGTGATCCACTAAAATACATCTTCGGCCGAGTGTTGAGTGATCCCCCGTGAGGAATGTGAACTTGTATATAAATGGAATTTTAAAAAGGCATGTTATGCCCTAATAGGTAATTTATCTTATGTAATGTTTTAAATAAATCATTACGAATAGGATTGTAAATAAATAAAAATAAAACTTAATAAAGAATCTTGGAAATCCCGACACTCTACGACAAGCCCAAAAACCTTCTCTTCTACCCATTCCATTTGGGAGTGCAAAGCCACATTATAAAGAGTTTTGCTTGAGTACAAGCAAAGATTCAAGTGTGGGGGTATTTGATGTGTGCAAAATGCAACATATAAATTACATCAAATGTGGCATAAAACTAACCCTTTTAGTACTAATGTTGGAAAAAGTATGTTTTTGTCTTCCTTTTGTATTTTCAGGATTAAATGAGCTCAAATGAACAAAAGAAGCAAAAAGGCAGCTAAATCTAACATAAATACAAGAAAGGGATCAAACGTGGCATGCCCGACCCCCCGAAGGCATCTTCCCAAGCAAAAACAAGAGAACAGAAGGCTGAACACGCCCCGTGCTCAGTGAACACGGGGGCGTGCCCAAGTGTCTGCAGAAAAGACAAAGCTGTAGAAGCTTCTATCACTCACCATGGGGGCGTGCCCACCGGACACGGGGCCGTGGTCAACTCTAAGATTCGCAGAATCTGGGGAAATCTTGATAGTACAGATACGCTTCTGCACACGGGGTCGTGCCCAGCGGACACAGGGGCGTTGTCAACTAATGCAGACAAGATGCAATTAATGAAGAAAGAGAAGGAAGGTGGACACGGGGCCGTGCCCAATGGACACGGGGCCATGCCCGAGCGTCTGTTTAGGCTATAAATAGGGGTGCTTAGCTCATTTGCAAACCATCCATTGGCACACCACCTCCCTCACACTTCACCCACCACCCACCACCATCACAACACCATCATTCATCATCCATCATAGAGTGTGTGAGTCGTCTCGGGATCCAAGATTGATCGTAAGAGTTCTTGACAATCAAATGCCATGTTTGCCTAAGTCTCTTACATCACTTGGTGAAGACAAGTGTCTAGTGTAATACTTTTTATTTTTAATCTTTTCGCACTTTTTATTTGGTTATGTATTAATGACTTTAATAACTAGTTTCTTATGTTGAAGGTGATTCTTCCTTATCGTTTGTCCGTGGTGTCTTGGCATTATTTACTGTCTATATAAAATAAAAGATTTTCACCATTCATATCTCCACGGTCTATGTGGAGGTATGTTGGCTACCTGGTCGGGGGTTAAGGGAACGGTTTGGTAAGAGTCTTGCCTTGTTCAGTATATAGATCCTGCAAGGACCTGGGTCAAATTTAGTAGGACCTCCTTCGATACCCACCGGTATTGGATGGCGGGGGTCCAAACTCTTTGATCCCCTCATATGTAAGCTACTATTAAAACTTTAACCCGGCTACTTAGGACTGTATCCCTGCTGACTCAGACTACTTAGCCGAGGGTAACGTCACCTTCAAAAGAGGGGCCTACCACATTATGCATTAATAACTTAATTAATTATCTTTCAATAATTCGAATCTTTAGGATTGTATCCTTGCTGACTCAAACTACTGGGTTGAGGGTAACGTCACCTTCAAAAGAGGGGCCTACTACAATAACTAAGATAATCTCTTAAAAAGTGCAAAAGTGCGGAAATAATCAAAGGTTACACTAAACACGAGTCGGATCCAAGTGATTCATCTTGTCTATCTGTTTTTATTTTTATTTTATTTTTTCAGCATTTTAGTTAATTTTTATTTTTCTAGTTTAAAACCTTTTTTCTAAACTTTTGATTTGATTAGACGTTGAGGATAAACTGGTACTAAAAGCTCTTGTGTCCTTGGACGACCTCAGTATCTTACCAACACTATACTACGCTCACGATGGGTGCACTTGCCCATATGTTTGTTTAGTGTTAGTAAATATCGTGTTTTATAAATTTAAAACTTGGCTAAAACGTGTAAAAGGGCTTAAAATATACATTAAAAACATATCACACCTATCGCACATCAGTTTGTCCTTTAGGCCTAACTCAGTTAGATTTTTTAGTTAAGTTTGGTCATGTGCCTTGCACATGAGGACATACTTGTCATTACACCTTCCCAGGGGTTATTTTGTAAACTATTATTACTGAGGGACTGTATCTACAAAACTGAAAAAAAAAATCTAAACTCTTTCTCTTTCTTTATAATCTGAACCCACCACCACAACCCAATCTCTCTCTAATCTTTCTCAACCCACCACCACCACCCCACAACCTCCATTTCTCCTAGGTTGTCGGCGAAATAAAACTCCGATCATTTCTATCCACATGCTCCGCAACCATATGCCCAGCAACCGACGACACAACCACCATACACCATCCAAACAAATACCAACAACCCACACCCAACCGCTTCTTCTCCGACACAAGCAACATCATCTCCGATACCACCAGCCCCTCATTCGACACCAGAACCTCCAAAGCAACCTCTCCCTGCAAAACACATTCGTCTACAAGCAACCAAACATGCATTTCCGATCTACAAACATTTCCGATCATCCATAAACACTTCCGATCTCATACCTGCGACGACTGCGCTATCACCGTACACTCCACCGTTTCCGTTCTCAGACCTATTCTGCCATCTCTGATCTCAGCCCTGTTCCACCATCTTCGATCTCAGCCATGTTCCACCGTCTTCGATCTCAGCCATGTTCCACCATCTCTGATTTCAAACCTGTTCCGCCGTATCCGATCTTTAGCTTGAGGTTGTTGATAGAGAGATAAATGGGGAGTTGAGAGAGTGTGTGTAAAGTTGGCAGTGGTGGTGGTTCAGATCTGAGCAATGGTCGGGGGTGGTGGTTGGGTGTTGGTGGTGGTGGTGGGCGATGGGATGTGGCGGCTGAAGGTTGGTGGTGGCGGCTGAAGGGTAGTGGTAGCAGGTTGCGATGGTGGGTGTTGGTGGTGGGAGGTGGAGGTGGAGGTGGTGGTGGAAAGTGGTGGTAATGGGTGAAGAGAGAGAGAGAGAGAGAGAGGGAGAGATGAGGGAGCTAAGAATGAGAGAGAGAGAGGAGAGAGGGATAGAGAGTCAGAGAGAGATAAATTTCAGGTTTTTTAACATTTATATTTTATATTTTATTTTTTTATTTCTTACACAACTAGTCCCTTGATTATCAAGTTATTTACTCAATAGTCCCCAGGGAGGTAAAATGACAAGAATACCCTCATGTGCATGGCACATGACCATAATTAACTGAAAAATCTAACTGGGTTTGGCCTAAAGGTTAAAACATGCAAGGTTTTGAAACATAAAGCACAAAACTTGCAAACTTTTGCGCTAAAGGAGCAGCGCATGCAATTTGGTGTAGACACAAAGGACAGAACTTGTAATTTACTATTAAAATAATTATATAGATTAAGATTATAAAATCTATATTTATCAAAGTTCTATAATAAAAAAATGTTAGGGATACTCATTACCATTCTAGGTCGTCGACCTTTTGGTTTTCTCATCCTTCTCTGTTACTTAATTATTGATAGTTGTTACATTCATTAAAAATACCTAGAATGAGATCCGTGAAGGTGGTCATGGGAGACTCATGTGAGACGTAGAGCAAGGGGAACACCGCCCCTCATGGCCCTAAGTAGAAGTGCACAAAATAACCGGTTAATTAACCGTAACCGGTTATTAACCGAAACCGTAACCGGTTAATAATCGATTTAGGAATAACCGGTTAGTGGTTATTTTTAACCGTAGGTTAGTAACCGGTTATAAGTGTTTAGTATAATAACCGGTTTTTTAACCGATAGACTGGTTAACCGAAAAATTCAAAAAAAAGGCAAAAAACCGGTTAATAACCGGTTAATAACCGAAAATAACCGGTTAATTAACCGAACCGATTAAAGTAATTAACCGGACCAGTTAAAAAAATAACCGGTTAAAGTAATAACCGGTTAAAGCATTAACCGGTTAAAGTAAAAAAGTCAAATTAACCGGTATAACTGGTTAACCGAACCGGTTATTAAAATTAACCGGTTTGTGCACCTCTAGCCCTAAGGCGTGATGATTGTGGGCATGGCCACGTCTACCACAATCCAAGCACAACCAATAAAAAATTTTGACTGTTTAAGAGTCGGAAATAAAAAAAAAGTAACTTTTAAATTGAGTAAACTGCCATTTTGGTCCCCGTGGTTTGGTCACTTTTGCCAGTTTAGTCCAAAACTCAAACCTTTTGCATCTGAGTCCCCGTAGTTTCAGTTTTATTGTCATTTTGGTCCAAAAGTGAAATCATATCATATTTGTCTTATAAAATCCTGCTATTTTATCTTTTTCCTAAGGACAAAATGGTCATTTTAATTAAAAATCCTGCTATTTCTTCTTCATCTCCTTTATCGTTTCACCAAAATGACCATTTTGCCCCTGAGAAAAATGACAAAAAACTAGGATTTAATTTGAGAAATATGAGCTGATTTCATTTTTGGACTAAAATGGCAATAAAACTGAAACCACAGGGACCCGGATGCAAAAGATTTGAGTTTTGGACTAAAGTGACAAAAGTAACCAAACCTCAGGGACCAAAATGGCAGTTTACTCTTTTAAATTTATTAAAACCTTTAAAATCTCATATTTTTTTCATACAAACTCTTCCTACTCAATCTGTAAATTCTCTTACAACCCGCAATTCTTAAAATTATGCTTGAACCCAGGGCTTCTTCATCATCTTTCGACGAAATTAACGATCTTTTAACGCGGTATCAAAGATTGCACAAATTATTTTGGAGGAAAAAGAAAATATATCAAAATGTAGAACAAGGAAGACGTGCTTAAATAGGGACCAGGAATGTAATTTAATTTAACTTGTATTTTAGTGTAAATAAAGTTTATGTAACTAATTAATAATTTTAATGTAACTGATACTTATAAACAATATAGATGCTCATGATAGGTTGGTGGATGACTACTTTGCTGAAAATCCTGTATACATTGACAATATAAATTTTAGGCGTTGTTTTCAAATGAGCCGTCTTATGTATTATTTGATATGTATTATTTTAGTTAGTTTGATATGTATTATTTTAGTTATTAATATGTATTATTTGAATTTTCCTTATTCTTATATTATGTAGTTTTATTATTTTAGTTATTAAGTAAAGTAATTTAGTTTTATCTATTGTTTATCAAAATAATTAAAATTAAATAAATTATTAGTACGTCGTGAGTTTGGTTCGGTTTCACACAATAAAGCGTAGATAAAAACTATATCATGACATAGATATAATCTTTTAGATTATCTAACTTTTCAAACAACGAAACTGTCACACCCTAACCGATGGTGGAAACATCGGAGCGAGACGAAAAAGAGATTGTAAGAGACTTCATAACGACTATTTGTGACAAGTATTTAATAAGCAAAATTCATTTCATTGCTAAAGCAAAGATACAATATTTGGAAGCAAATTACAGCATCTTGTAACATAGAAATCAAAGTACAATACATGAACTAAAATTTAAAGTGCGTTTCTAGTGGTATACTAGATTTTTTCAACGTAACGTCATCAAGATCCTGCAATACATATTAAAGTATATGTCAACACAAAAGAGCATTGGCGAGCATACAAGTTTGAATTACTAGCATAAGTATAAAAAGTTCAAACATATCCACATGGCATAATTGTATACTAAGTCACATCATTACAACATTAGCATGCATCACATAATTGTCAACCAAAAGATTCCACTAGCGTAATCTTGTCGTCTCAATGACAAGACCGTTTTTGTATAACTTAACATGACCACAAGAATACGGGCGATGTGCTACTCCTATGGCGTTATACATATTAAGGTAGGCTCGTACGAAGTTAATGAAAAGAATAGTGCAAGTAAGGCTTATAGCATGTATGAATTTCTAAGCATCACGTATTAAGTATGTATAATGGATTGTTTGTTTATGCCAAACATGTTTTTATGTGATTGTGTGAATTTAATAAGTCATGTATTGCACCCCAAAAGTGTCTAAAATTAAAAAGGGGGTCATATACACTCACGTTTGCGTAGAGTTTCCACGAAAGTGAGTCGGAAGAGTTCTTAAGTTTGGAGCATCGAAGTTACCCTAAAGGGAAACGGAGGTGTGTGAGTTTCAGATTTGATTAACGAATTGGATTAGGATTTAGGGTTAACATATAATATGAATAAACGAAAAGTAAAGTACCATGAGAATGATCATGCAAGGAGGTAGGATGAATTCCATCTATTTAACCTCATTATATGATTCACCAAAGCACAAAATCATCAACTTAGTTTATGATTTCGGTTGGTCATGAATATATATAAAAAAATTTGAAAAATACATGAACTACTAAATCTTAAAACAACCAAGAGAGCAAGCTAGATGCGTGCATCCCAAACATGGAAAGTGTTTATGTACGTGTTGTAGCCTTGTCCCTTTAATGGAAATTGTTTTGAGACTTAGGGGATGTTTGACAACTTCTGAATTTCTGAATGGTTATGTGCTGAAACAATAAGAAGTTTGAATCATTAAGAGCCCCATTGCAAGCTAAACAAACAGCCCCTTAGTGTATGAATCTAAGCTAAAGTATGAACAAGTGAGGTAGTGGAACAAGGTTGGAGAGCGAAAGCTTCCATGGTTCACACATTCACCAAAACACAAGTCTTTCAACATTGAAGGTTGAAAACTTGGATGGTTCCAACACTTTTGAAGTCACTTGGGGCTTTTAGGGCAGAATTTTATGAAGGTATTGAGCCTTGTTTCTTGTGGAAATCAACCACAACACATACCCGCAACTATGAGCTTAGCTAGGAGCATGGTGGGTACAAGATTCCACTAAGTTTCAAGTAAAATATACATGAAATAAAAAGATACATCAAAGTAGAATTTTTATACTACTTTGGAGCTCAAATGTGGTGAGCTTTCACCTTAGTTTTCCATGGAAAACCTCTGGAAACCTTCCTAGAGGTTGTCCAAGTAGTTTGAAAGAAGAAATGAAGAAGAAAAATGAAGAAAAGTAAATTAGTAACTCACTAGAGCACTTGAAACTTTTTGCCCACTTTTGGAGTGTTCTTGGAGAATTTGGAAAAGATTTGGAGGATTAGAGAGTGTGGAAAGTGTTTAGGAGGTGGTGGAGGCTTGTATTTATAAGTGGGGATTAGGGTTTGGGAGTTAATGAAGGTGGTTAGGAGTTAATGAAGGTGGATTTTCATTTTTAGTCCTTGCACTTGTATTGTTGGTTATTTTATGCTATAAAGTTGTATGCAAGCATGTTATAGTAGGAAACACATATGCATGTGATTCCGATAAAATATAATATCGATGTATGTCTCGGTTTTAAATTAAAACATGTATTTCATGATTGATTACATATTATGCATGTATGATTAAACAAGGTTGATATAAAAATACGGTTTCTGTTATGATCAAAGTATCGAGATTACAAGGATTGAAATG
This sequence comes from Helianthus tuberosus, assembly GCA_030545235.1. Lineage (NCBI taxonomy): Eukaryota > Viridiplantae > Streptophyta > Magnoliopsida > Asterales > Asteraceae > Helianthus > Helianthus tuberosus. The sequence continues at coordinate 19,422,465 of CM060381.1, forward strand.
AAATAAGAATACAAGTTTCTAAAAATAGAAACGCGAATACAACTTTCTAAATATGAAAAATACAAAAAATGCGAAGCGTTACATAAACGTAAATAAAAAATACGTCATGAGTTCGGCTTGGTTTACTTTCACACAATGAAACGTAGATAAATACATGTATTGATGTATATAAAATATTTTAGAATATATAAGTTTTCACACAATGAAACATAGATAAAAAATACGTTGTGAGTTCTAGGGATGAGATCGGTATCATACCGATACCGTACCGGTACCGATACCGCAAATACCGTTACCGAAATTGAGGAAAAGTGGATATCGAATACCGTACCGAATTTCTCAGTTCGGTAACGGTACGGTACCGGTATCGGTACCGGTATTTCGGTATTTTACCGCATTGGTACCGCTTTTGTGTTTTCCATTGGTTACCTAAAAAAATATCACGTAAATCCATCTATCTGTTATTAACTGAATTAGCGTTATATATAGTGGAAAAACTAGACAAACGTATGTAGTAAAAACTAAAAAATCAAAAGGAAAACATAGATGGGTTCGAATTTTAAAGATAAGTTTAGAATAAAATATAACTTTAATTTATTGGTGGCAAAACTGTAACTTATTATGCTTATGCTGTACTCATAAAGTCCTCTTTTCTAGTTTCAATTTACTACAACAAAGAGCTTTTAATCATGTTTTTCATAACAAAAACTGTGATTTTACAAAGAGTATATGACGAATTCCTATGCCACCTAAGCAATATATTGACCCCTTCTGTTGATTAACGAATATACTTGCTCATATGAGTTCAAAGTCATGAAAATATAAAGGAGAACAATGATAATTAATAGAAAATATAAAGGAGAACAATGATAATTAATAGTATTGTAGTAGTTCTTTGAAGTTTGAATACTTTGAAGAAGATGGCTTTGGATCTTTAATTAATCGCAAGACGTAGATTACTTTGGAATGGAAAATAAGATATTTTAGGTTTAGGCTATGTTTTATATTAGTACAAGATTATGATAAATTAATTATATTTGTCAAAAAATACCTTAGTAAAATTCGGTATTAATACCGTTATTTACCGATACCGAATTTTGAAAATTCTAATACCGTTACCGGTACCATTTATGATTATTCGGTACGGTACCGGTATTTCGGTAAAAAATATCATCCCTAGTGTGTTCGGCTAAATTTCACACAATGAAACATAGATAAAAAAAATGTTGTTACACTGATAAAATTTCATACGATTTTCACATTTTCAAAAATTAATTTAGTTAAATATTAAAAAAATCGTGACACCCGACAATTAATCAAGTTAATCCGTACACCTTAATTGAACTAGTTTACATTAATTATATGCATTTAGACTTAATAATAATTAAATTGAGTCTATAAACATCTAGCAAGGTCTAACTAAATGCATAGGTTTGCATTCGATAATCATTAGTTATTGTCTTTTCGCATAGTGGTAAAAATATATGAAACGAATGTTGGTGATCAGCCATTAAAATCAAACAACTGGAATTGTTCCGGTATGTTTGGAACATTAAATTACTGTCGTTATTATGTGATTCGATGCAAAATTGTGTGAAAAAACCTATAAAATAATAGATCAACATTTTATTGTCCGGTTTTCACGTGTTATTGTTAATTGCTTCACTAATTAACATTTTTGCACCCAAATTAATATTAGATTATGTATAATTATTTAATTAACAATGTATAGTATATAAAACATGATTAAAGGCTTAAAGCTACATAACTAATCCTAATTTCACCTCTAATCATCTAGAGGTACCCTCTAAGACACTACAATCCAAAACAACACACATGATTACCCCCTTCCCCCTGGTTTCAGCCGCAAGCCCACTCCCCCGTTTTGTGTCGCAACCCCCGCCCCCTATCTGTCCCGGGAACGGGCAGCCGCGAACTCAGTGTCGGTGGTATCGGTGTTTATTAATTTGGCAGCGGAGTTTACATCAGAACCGTAGTTATGAAATATTTTATCAGAGTAAAACACCACATTTTATATAAATAAACATATTGGGATAAAACCCATGTTTTCATTACAAACTGATTTGTAGGGATAAATCCCATTTTATTGAAATAAAACGCCTTCTTTATTTAGGTAATTTTTATAGCCACTTTTCCAAGCCTTCAGTGCTGTCCAGCTGGCTTCTAATTGGCTTTCACATTGTGTTACCTGAAACGCGTTTTAAAAACATTTGTTAGTGGGAAATACTTGTCACAGCCCCCGACCCCACCCTAGGAGCGAGAGCCGTGAACCAGCCAGATGGTATCGGTGTTTATTAATTACGCAGTGGAATTTTTTTTTCATCAGGATCGTAGTTAGGAAATAATTTCAGAGTTTATAAAACACCAACTTTTAATATTAAATAAATGGGCTAAAACCCATATTCAATTAAATTGTTTTTTTATAGGGATAAACCCAAATAAATAAAACATAATTTCTTCTTTTATTCAGGTATTTATAGCCACTTTATTTAAGCCTTCAGTGCTCCATAGCTGGCTTATATTATCTTTACAGCAAATTACCTGAAACATGTTTGGAAAACATTTTATCAGTAATAAATACTGGCGAGTTCATTCCATTTTTATAAAATATGTTGTTATACTTTATAGCATCAAGGTTTTTATATTTATTTGTATTTACCCGACTCAATCAATATTTGTCACATGGTGGCAGTTCCGATGTGACAGTGGTCATATCACTCATTGGCTCACTTTCGTCCAATAGTGAATTATCAAGTAATTATATCTTATTATTTTCAAAGTATCTGTCACTAGGCGATTCCCGTGACGGTGGTCATATCACTGTTGATCATTCTTTCAACTAGTGATTCTGGTCATAACACTGTTGATCGTTCTCTCAACTAGTGCCTTTGGTCATGTCACTGTTGATCATTCTCTCAACTAGTGACTTTGGTCATTTTTCTGGTCATATCATTGTTGATCATTCTTTCAACTAGTGATTCTGGTCATAACACTGTTGATCGTTCTCTTAACTAGTGCCTTTGGTCATGTCACTGTTGATCATTCTCTCAACTAGTGCCTTTGGTCATGCCACTGTTGATCATTCTCTCAACTAGTGACTCTGGTCATTTTTCTGGTCATATCACTGTTGATCATTCTTTCAACTAGTGATTCTGGTCATAACTCTGTTGATCGTTCTCTCAACTAGTGCCTTTGGTCATGTCACTGTTGATCATTCTCTCAACTAGTGACTCTGGACTTAGTAATGTCCCGTGACATTACTTTGTCAATTATATTTTCTATGATACAAAACCACTTAGCCCAGAAAATGAAATATATCATTTTCTGTCAAACTAATAGCTATAACTTAAATATAATATATTAATTTAATAATTGTAATATTATTATTTAATATATTAACGTGACTAAGACTAAAAATATAATCTTAGTATAGTAGAATATATTATATTTGAATATTTTATTATGGTATACATTTATGGACTAAACATTATTTTATAATGTAAATAGTAATTTAGGTTTATTAAATATATTTTCTTTAATATATATTTTAATAATGATTAATAAAGCTCTATTTTATATCCACACCACTTAGATTTATTTCAATCATACATTAAATTTATTAATGATTTAATGTTAAAATAATATTAGTTATAGGGTATGGCTACTGGGGCACAATTCCCCCTGTGATTGTGGTCATGTTACTATTGGCTAACTTTTTGGCCAATAGTAACTGTTAGGCCCTAAAGTGTGAGACTGACGCATCAAATTAACACAACGGGTTATGGTTACGAGTTGGGCCTTACCGGGTTAGTTTATATTAGGTTGTGGACCTTTATAGGTCACTTGGGCCAAGCTTTAGGCCATGTGGGCCAAGCAGGCCCAAGGGGAGTCCATGTAGGGAAGTGGGCTTTAGTAGGTATATAAACAAGTTTCTAACTTGTTTTAGGGTTTGATCATCATTGTTACATTTTCTCTGGTGAGAGAGGCGATTTTGGTGGTGTAGGAACTTGTACCAGACGGTTTTGCTAGTTGATAGTAATAAAATAGTGTGCAAGTTTCAAAGTGATTCGGTATTGTGTTCTTCGTATTCGGTTCGTATTTTCATATTTTTCGGTTTATCTTGAATCTCACCAAGTTTGGATTCCGCACAAACTTGGTGATTGTTTGATATCATTGAAAGATCCGGTTTACGGGACTTACAAGTGGTATCAGAGCCTTTAGAACCTATTTCTAGGCTCGGTTTGATATCAAAGATTCAAGTTTTCCAAAATTTTTGAGTTGGTGTTCTTCGTGTTCTTCGCAGTATTCATTGAAATTTTATCAAAAATCTCTATATTTTGGTGTTTTTGATTTTTCTAAAGTTGTTAAGATTTGAAATTTTTGATAAGTTTGACAAAGGATTTAATCAATCCCAATTTTTTCGAAAAATCTGGTTGATTAAGTTTGCTTAAAATTATTTGTTTCCATATTTAAAAAATTGGAAATTCAAAATTTCCATCTCTTCACGGTTTCGAGTGGGATTTCACATCTGCAGAATTAAAATTCCACCTCGAGTCGCAATCGTCGTCAAAGGTCTCGACTTCCAAAAGGTTTCCAATCCACAATCAAGCTCTTGAGTCGCAATCGTTCATCTTCAACAACTGTCTCTCCGGAGTCGCAATCACCATTTGCATCTGTGTCGCAACCACATACACACGTTTCGGATTTCGATTCGCAACCGAGATCTCGAGTCGCAACCAAGATCTCGGTTCATCACGTTCTATTCTCGAGTCACCATATCTTCTGTCGCAATCTTCATTTCGACTCCACCGTTTCGACTCGTAATCACAACCGCCGTTCCGACTCGCAACCTCCATCACCTCTGCAAAGATTTCAAGTCTACTGTTTTGGAGTTATTGTTTTCGAGTGGTTAAATTCTCCGATCATCTCCTCTGTTCAACATCGCACCACGACCTCCGATAACGTGAAACGTACACGCAACATATCACATCTTTGACAACCACTGAACATCTCCGTCTCATCCATTACCTCCGATCACTTTTCGTCACATATTTATCACTCAAAATCTGCAATCGTCGATAACCATCACCTTCGTCGTTGCTGTTTGATTAAAAACGAAGAAGAAGATAACAGAAAGATTATCTTGGCGGCACTTTTGTTTTAAAAGTAAAATTAGGGTTTGTGGTTAAAGGGATGATTGGACAGACGTTTAGTATACTATTATATTAATTATCTATATAATAATCATTAGCTAATCATTATATAGTTATCTTTTTAATATTAAAAATTGTATTCTAATTAATCATTTGTTCATCATTACAAAATCATTGTTTTATTATTAATAATAATAATAAAATTAATTAATTAATAATAGGTTTTTATATATATTGTTAAAATTAATAATTAAAAAAAAAGGTTTGTTTAAATTATATAAAAAAAAAAAGTTTGTTTGGTTGTGATAAGTTTTGACAGGTTTTGAGGTGCGGTTTAGAAAGCGGGTTCGATCATTCGGCTGCAAAGGGTTTGAGTTAGTGAGTACACGGATTCTCGCTTTGGGCTTGTGTTGAGGAAATAGTTAAAATATCACATTTTTGGGGGATCACATCTTAAAATGTCTTCTAAGAGAGAGATGCTTGAGCAGGAACTTGAAGGATTCAGATATTCAAATGGTGAATCCATAAAAGCATTGATTGGCCGGTTTGCTGAACTACTCTCTGAAATGGAGAAGGCAGAGATGGTGGTGTCTACTCGCATGAGCAACAGAAAGCTTCTAAATGCTATAAAAGAGATTCCAGATCAGGCGAACTGTAGTTGGTTTACCAATGTTAATCAGATAATAGTGACAACTGACTGTTACAAAATGAAGCCGGATGAGCTGATCTCAATCATCAAATCATATGACAATGCTGACAAGAAGTCTACTCAAGGCAACACATCTGATGCAGTTTGCTTACCCACTCGTGAAGCAATTTGCTCACCCACTCGTGAAGATATACTTTCTGTCTTTTGCACTCCTGAGTGTAGAGAAAGAAATGAGGCATATCGGTTACACAACGCTGAGTTGATTCAAGACTACAACGACATAAAAAATAAAAATTTTACTTTATCAAAGAATGAAAAGCTTTATAAAGATAAAATTGAAGCTCAGCGAAAAGACATCATCAAACTTAAGGATGATGTAAGTGTAAAAACAGCCCATTTCTTAGAGGCACAGGAGAAGGTATGCATTTTGATCAAAGAACTGGAAGATATCAGAGAAAGATATCAGATTAACGAACTTAACATTAAAAAGTATGATTCTTCCAGCAAATTGGTCAAAAACTTGTGTGATCAACAGCTCGCATACAAGGAAAATAAAGGGCGTGGTTTGGGTTTCAATAAAGTTCCTCCTCCATATAATGACAACTACACATATTTACCCATGACTGAGGAGGAATTGATGAATGAGGACAAGATGACTTATGGCCCAAAAACTGATAAGTCATCAATCAACAGTGAACATGTTGAGAGTCGAGCAACACAGTCGATCACGTGTGTTGCAAATTGTGCAAATGATACTAATGCTTCGTCTTCTTTTGCAGATGAAGTAACAGTTGAAAATGTAGTTAGGGATGAACAAGCATCAGAGTCTGGTTCTTATGAAAATTTAATAAATGAACTTAATCAAGACTCCATTTCGTCATGTGATATTTTTAACTCGGTTTTTCGCTCTGTGATTAATTTCAGGCCAGACGGTTTGGGCGAAAACGTTGATGCTTGTGAAACAAAGACTGAAACGACAAATGAAACGAATGAGCCAGTTGAACCATCTGATTCCAAATGTGAATCATCTGAAGCAACTGATTCTGAGAAATTGGAATCAGTTGATTCTAGTGGATTCAGCTCAAAGGCGTCATGTGCAGAACCGTCTTGTGCTGAAAATTTGTCAAATGTTTCAGATGAAGTTCCTGCTAAAGTTTCTGGTATTTCATCTAACAAACCAGAACTCTCCGATTCTGTCAAAGCTGATGACATGAAGGATGAAAAGAAGATTGACGTGGACAAGGCTCCAAGTGTGCAAGCTAAACAGTCTGAACCTTCTGTTAGTGATGAAAAGGTTCAGATCAAGCAACAAGAGCCGAAGCGAGCAGGTAAAGGACGCGAAAATAAGAAGCCTAAACATCACAGACGATCAGGCTCTCCACAGTCCTCAACGGGCAGCAATAGTTCTCAAAAGACCCGTGACATGAAAAATGCTTTCGTTAAGCCAGTCATTAATGGCAAATGTGAGAAATATGCATTTGACTGTGCTAACAAAGCTTTCGGAAAGACTGGTGAGATTTCTGAACAAGACTTGCAGTCTAAACAAAACAAGAAGAATCAAAAGAAATCTCCACCACAGAAGGCCCCAGCAAACGACAAGTATAGACATCCAAATTCATCCTCGTTTGCAAGAAATGTGCAAGGAAAACAAGCACAAAAAGGACCAGTTCATCCTTCAGGGCCTGCAAGAGCTACACAAGATGATCAGAATGCCTTCTACATGAAGAGACAAACATGCTTCAATTGCGGCATTGCTGGTCACATTGCTCGGAACTGCACAAATCATCCCCATGAACCGTATTATGCTCAAAATCAGAGGGTTACACCTAAGGATAACTACCATTCTAAGCCAATGAAGGTTTCATCACCTAAGGCAATGAAGAATGTGAATCCCAAGGTTAAACCTTCTGATGGGGATTGGAATGCTGCTAAAAACAAACGCAAGGCTGTTCAGGAACAAAAATGTTTTTCTAAAACTAACAAACCTGAAACAACTAAAGTTGCTCAACCGAAGGCAACAAACGCATTTGCTAGACCGAAACAGATTTGGAAACCCAAATCCAAAGCAGCAACATCTCCAATCCTTGAAATGAAAGGGGACCTATGTTTAAAAGAAGTGTCTTATTTTGATGCTTCAGGAAATCCCAGGACCACGATGGCCTGGGTACCCATGTCTTACTAATCTCCTTACCTTTCAGGAACAACCAAGGAGGAGCTGTTGACAATCTCTGGAATGTTGATAGCGGTTGTTCCAGAGATAAAAACGGGTAACATTTCACTGTTGCAAAAAGTTCAAATTTTTTTTTTTTTACAGATGATATGTTTCCTTTGGGGGAGATAAGTGAAGTAAGAAATGATCAGCAACAGGTACCGTTTAAATTCAGTACTTTTATTTGAATTTGATTAGTCTTCAATCTAATGACGGAACGGTTAAGCAAAAATATTTTTCTCTTTTCTTAGTTTATAACTTTGTACATATTGTGTCCTTTCTCTAGTAAATGGTAAATTTGCGCAAAAATACAAGATTTATGCACAAATTTAGGGGGGGAGAGGAACATATAGATAGATATAGAGTTTAGGGGGAGAAAACTCAGAAAATACAAAAAGAGTGTGCTGTAAATATGTATTGTTTTAGGGGGAGAAAATGAGAAAAATACAAAAACATTTGAAAAATGAAAAAGCCAAAAAGAAAAATTGCATGATATGGGAAGTGAAATAAATGTTCGTGTTAAAGGGTTTGACTAACACATGTAAGGTGCCATAGCTGAAAAGACTAGGATCTACTGCGATATGTCGATAGGCTTGACGCTCAACATGATAAAAGATACTAAGTGTTATAAACATAACGAACTATGTACCATGTGGGTAACATACCAACGGCGTATGATTTTATGGTCTTAAATCTTGCGTTGATAGATAGCCAACATCTGAGGTTTCGGGTCTTTATATTGTTGAATCATCCGGGGATATCTTGGCTGTTCTTCTGTTCAGAACTAAAATTGTACATGACCCCAGGAAAGAAAGTCACTTGGAATTAGCTCATTTCTATTTGAATGTTTGTATGTTGTCCCGATACACACAATTTTGATCTGATTCTGAAATCTTCTCTGAAAAAGTCGTGTACCTCCTCTGCTGCATCCAGATATATGCTGACCTGGAGGTGCTAGGCAACGACAGCTTCTGCTGCATCCAGATACATGCTGACCTAGCTGTATGTTGTCGCGCTATAGATCTAATACACCCGAAAGAGGCCCTCAAGTGCCCAAAAGAAACCCAAGAAACCTATATCAAACTGAGAAAAACTCATTTGATCTGTATATTATACCATCTCTGCAAACGATCTATTCTGTTCTCTTCTCAACCTATTCCCAGTTAAGATTTCAGAAATCTGGATTGGACTTGTGAAATATGTGGTAGGGAAGATACTTGCATGATAGAGTGTGCTGTTTATATTTCCAGGATTTGATTAATATTTATTTGGGTGTTCATTGTTAAGAAATCAAAACATGATAAAACAGATTATATGCAGACCTAGACACAGTCTTGATATCTTAAAGGATGACATCAGTATACTCACCTGCTACGATGAATCGTTGTGCTTACCTTGATCGCGGGGGTATGCCTTGGAATGGGACACTCGGGTATAATAGTATAATATAACCTAAAGCATATCATGAAGTTAAAAAAAAAAAAAATTGAAAGTTGAGCGTTAAAGTTTAAGTGGACAAACATATTGGCAATCGCATAGACCAGTTTGATTAGGCTCGTACTGAAAAGTGTTCCTTAGTCTGCCTGAGAACGAATTTTGATCCCATTGCAATTGTAATTGTATATTATGGTAGTTGTTTATATTTTGAGTTTTTATTTGTTTTTTGTTCTTAAAAATTAAAAAATTACAAAAATAGTGTCTTGTTTTTCTATAAAAAAAAAGAGTGCTTATTTGTTTTTCTTAAAATTAAAAATATAACTGTTCTTGAAGATTTGACTGATCATCAAAAGTTAAAAGAATTTAAATTGTGAAATTTCATGTACCTAGTGTTCATGTGGTACTCTCCCTGTTGCATAAGAAATGTTTGCTTATGAGTTTGTGAGTATGTGCAGAACTTGATTTCAATCAAGAACAGGGGTTGATGAAGACTGAGATGCTGTTAGTTGCTGAAGAAGCCTGAAGCAGCACAACAACAAGATGTACCTGAGTCAGAAGAATCGGATACGAATTGCCGTCTGACAGTGATAGTGCATTTGAAGAAGTACCATGAATCTGCTTGAAAGACAAAGATTGAAGAAGAAAAGAGCTGCTGAGAATCCTCCTCTCACATTCTTTTCACAAGATTTTCAAGCAAATGCTGATCGAGATCTTGATATGAAGCTAACCACAAGAGCTGAAGAAAGAGACCCAGTGCTGAGAGTTCAGAAGTCAAGAACTTCCACAACATCTGCAGCATAGAGACAACCATAGACTTCGTTGAAGACGTTGCTGAATTCATGGTATGAAGACAATTTGATGGCATCAGTCTAGGGGGAGATTGTTAGGCCCTAAAGTGTGAGACTGACGCATCAAATTAACACAACGGGTTATGGTTACGAGTTGGGCCTTACCGGGTTAGTTTATATTAGGTTGTGGACCTTTATAGGTCACTTGGGCCAAGCTTTAGGCCATGTGGGCCAAGCAGGCCCAAGGGGAGTCCATGTAGGGAAGTGGGCTTTAGTAGGTATATAAACAAGTTTCTAACTTGTTTTAGGGTTTGATCATCATTGTTACATTTTCTCTAGTGAGAGAGGCGATTTTGGTGGTGTAGGAACTTGTACCAGACGGTTTTGCTAGTTGATAGTAATAGAATCGTGTGCAAGTTTCAAAGTGATTCGGTATTGTGTTCTTCGTATTCGGTTCGTATTTTCATATTTTTCGGTTTATCTTGAATCTCACCAAGTTTGGATTCCGCACAAACTTGGTGATTGTTTGATATCATTGAAAGATCCGGTTTACGGGACTTACAGTAACGAGGGTCAAGCAATGTATAAAACCTCCCATACCGGCAGTTATTACAGAATATAAAAATTTAATCACTGTAAGTATAACTGGTAGACATTTAGAATTTTGGAAAGCATTTTTAAATATAATTGTATCACAAAAAGGTGATAAAAAAAGGAGAATGACTCACTTTGTAACTTTAGGGTTCAACTAGAAAACCTCCTGGTAGAATCTTGGGTATAACTTCTGAGCTATTTTAAATATATATATATATATATATATATATATATATATATATATTTGCACTCGTGTTAAGTATAGTAACCCTAATTCAACCTTATCCCTATGTCACGAGATAGAACCCCAACGAACTTAGTCGGGCAGACTCTTGACATGCGTTATGGGGCTCCAGATCAATCGGAAAGGGTAACAGTGATCGGGAGTTAAAACACTTAAAACGGGGCAGGGCATTATTATTATTTATAGGTGAAAAATAAAATAGAATATTTTTAGAGAGATAGAGTATGGCGTGTGATATGAGAAAAGAAAGGGAGAATATGATGCCTTTTATAGGCTCCAACAACTTCGAGGCCAAGAAAAAAAATTAAATATAATTCTAATTTTTGGCCAGCACACATACACGTGTTAGTATTTAGTCTTTTTTTCTTTTTTTATTATTTTACTCATAGTTCGTAGGATCATTTTTAATTTTGATTATTATTATTATTATATTAATTTATATATTATAATTAATTCACCTGCTTCACTTATTTGGCGCGTATAACTTCTAAAATATGACGTTTTACAAAATAATGAATATGTCATTAGAACGAGAATATTTGTATCTACATTTTGGCCTAAGTTTCAATAAAAACGGAGTACGTTCAAATATAATGTATTTTTATAATTTAATTATTAAACGGTTTCTAGTCCCGTCTAGGTACTTTATATTTCTAAAAGTCAACTTACCCATAATCTACCTGTCTAATAATATAAGTTTTTGTACACTTTTATTTTAATAGAAATGTCACCCATATACAAGCCAATTAATTAGTATAACATTCCAACCAACTATATATAAAATAGTTTTTAAAACTATTTGGGACGAATAATTATATTAAAAATAAAACTAGTTACTAGTGGTTAATAAATTTAAACAACCCTATAATTCTTATATGATAAAAATGGGAATGTTACAATACTGGTGAGTGAATCCCAGTTTAATCAAGAAACATTAATTTAATTTAAACAGTATTGAGAGCGATTACAATGTTTATATCTACCCAATTACTCATTCAGTACTGTCAATCCTGACTGGTGGGTCATATTACACATTGGCTAACTCTTTGTCCAATGGTAACGGGTCTCACATTTTGTATACAAAACCCCAACATACCGGCAGTAATTGTAGAATTACAAAGACTCAATCACTGCTAAATTGCATTGTAAAAGAGTAAGGTTTTGTAAAAACAATTTGCAAAAAGGAGATTACTCACATTGTTGTCTTAGATTATCCTTTAGGGTTTCCTGGTGACAATCTATAATTTACACAAATACGCACGTGTTAGTATAATAACCCATTTTAACATTAGTAATACCCTCCCCGAGACGGTATTCCAACGACTACGTCGGGCAGAACCACGATAGCCGTTACGGAACCCTAGATCAATCGAGCAGAGTATCTAATACGTATCCAGGGGTTATGATACTTACAACGGAGCAGAACTTAGTTATTTAGGGGGTATTAGACCCGAAATTATGCCTATTCCTTAAGAAATTCGAGAGAGAAAGTATTCGTGAACGATTTCTGACTGAAGGCCAATGCATGCTCCTTATAGGGCCTGATATGGCTTTTTACGCGGCCCGCGTAAAGTGTAATCCAAGGGTTACGCGGCCCGCCTAGTAGCCCGGGTAGGGTTTAGGTGATCCGGGTCATCAGCTAGCTTCGACGTGTGTTGGGCCACGTGGCGGCCCAGGGTTTCGCCAGCCATCACCTTCTCGCAGCCCGCGTAAGCTTAAGGGGTGGCTTACGCGGCCCGCCTAAACCCCAAAATTTCCGTTTTAATTAATTTTAATAATATTCAAGGTATTCGGGGCCCGTTTTCACGTATGGGGTGTATTTTAGGACATATTGGGATATTTTAAATATTTTTAGGGTGTTGGAAAATTTATGAGGGTGTCGGTTTTCTTTAGGGTTGTTATATCCTCCCCACCTTGATTTAGAACTCGTCCTCGAGGTCTACTGGAATAGGTGTGGATATTTCCTTTGCATTTCTGATTCAAGCTCCCATGTGTACTCAGGTCCTCTTTTGGAGTCCCACTTCACTTTGACTAGAACTAATCTCTTGTGCTTGAGATTCTTGACTTTCCTGTCTTTAATCTGTAGAGGCCTTTCTACAAACTTGAGTTGTTCATTTACCTCTATATCCTTAAGAGGTACTACCAGTGATTCATCGGCTAGACATTTCTTGAGATTAGATACATGAAATACATCATGTATTCCTGCCATTTCCTCTGGCAGTTGTAGCTGATAGGCTACAGGTCCTATTCTTCTAATAATCTCAAAAGGTCCAACATACCTGGGACTTAGCTTCCCTTTTTTAATAAATCTTACTACTCCTTTCCAAGGAGAGACTTTTAACAATACTTTATCTCTTACTTGAAATTCCAAGTCTAGATAGTTGCTTTTCCCCAATTTCTGCCCAACAGACTGGGGTTCGGCACTTTCGTCCATAAAGTGCTTCGAATGGTGCAGCGTTGATACTTGTGTGATAACTGTTATTATAAGAAAATTCTATTAAAGGTAAGTGATCGTCCCAATTACCTCCAAAATCAATTACACAAGCTCTAAGCATATCTTCCATTGTCTGAATTGTCCTTTCGCTTTGTCCGCCCGTTTGAGGATGGTAAGCTGTGCTTAGATTCAACTTGGTTCCCATTGCTTTTTGGAAACTTTTCCAAAAATGAGAGGTAAAACGGCTATCCCTATCAGAAACAATTGATAAAGGTATTCCATGTAATGAAACTATTCCATTTACATATAATTTAGCTAACTGTTCCATACTGAAAGTTTCTTTCATTAATAGGAAATGAGCTGACTTGGTTAGTCTATTTACAATCACCCAGATTGTATCATTACCTTTCTTTGTTTTGGGTAATTTAGTAACAAAATCCATTGTTATCATTTCCCATTTCCACACTGGCATTTCTAGCTGCTGTAACAAACCTGAAGGTTTTTGGTGTTCAGCTTTAACTTGTGAACAGGTTAAGCATTTAGAAACGTAGGCTGCTATGTCCTTTTTCATTCCTATCCACCAGAAATTCTTTCTTAAATCCTGGTACATTTTATCATTCCCTGGGTGCATCGTATATTTGGACTTATGGGCTTCTTCTAATATACGATGGCGCAGGTTCCCTAATTTAGGTATCCACATTCTCTTCTTATGGAATTTCCAAATTCCATATGTTCCTTGTTCTAATTCCTTAATCATACCTTTTAATTTTTCAGTATCATCCTTGATTACTGATTCTTGTGTTTTTTTTTTAAATCTACTTGTAGATTTAACTTAAGAGAACGTACCCTTTTTGGCTTTTCATGATATTTTTTACTTAAAGCATCAGCCACTATATTTGTCTTTCCTGCATGATACTGGATATCACAATCATAATCACTAAGCATTTCCATCCAGCGTCTTTGTCTCATATTCAACTCCTTTTGCCCGAAAACATACCTTAAACTTTTATGATCAGTGAATATGGTAAACTTACTACCATAAAGGTAATGTCTCCAAATCTTAAGGGCAAAAATTATGGCTCCTAATTCAAGATCATGGGTTGAATAATTCTCTTCATGATTCTTAAGTTGCCTAGATGCATAAGCTATAACCTTTTGGCGTTGCATTAATACACATCCATAACCTAGTTTGGAAGCGTCACAATAGACTACAAAGTCTTCAGTTCCTTTTGGTAACGCTAGTATGGGTGCATGGGTTAATCTTTGTTTAAGAATTCTAAATGCTTCTTTTTGCTTTGGTCCCCATTCAAACTTAATGGATTTACAGGTTAACTTAGTTAAATGAATGGTTATTCTAGAAAAATCTCGAATAAACCTTCTATAATAATCAGCCAATCCTAAGAAACTTCTAACCTCGGTTGTTGATTTAGGGGTCTTCCACTTGGTTATTGCCTCGATCTTGGTGGGATCCACATGAATTCCTTTATGATTAACTAAATGTCCAAGAAATTATACCTGCTCTAACCAAAATTCGCATTTGAAAACTTAGCATAAAGTTTTTCCTTTCTTAGTAAACTTAAAAGGGCGTGCAAATGCTTTGCATGATCTTCCTTACTTTTAGAATAAATGAGAATATCATCAATAAAAACAATTATGAATTTATCCAAATATGACTTACATATTCGGTTCATCATGTCCATAAATGCGGCTGGGGCATTGGTTAAACCAAATGGCATGACAGTAAATTCATAATGGCCATACCTTGTTCTAAATGCGGTTTTAGGAATGTCCTCTACATGTACCTTTAATTGATGATATCCTTATCTTAAATCGATTTTAGAGAAGAATCGAGCTCCTTGCAATTGATCGAACAGATCATCGATTCTCGGTAATGGGTACCGGTTCTTAATCGTGACCTTGTTTAATTCACGGTAGTCAATGCACATACGCATTGATCCGTCCTTCTTTTTAACGAATAAAATCGGTGCTCCCCAAGGCGATGAGCTTGGCTGTATGAATCTCTTCTCTAATAATTCGTCTAATTGCTTCTTCAGTTCCTGCATTTCAGCGGGTGCCAAACGGTAGGGTGCTTTGGCAATTGGTGCTGTTCCGGGTAGCAGATGGATTCGAAATTCGACTTCTCTGTCTGGTGGTAGCCCTGGCAACTCTTTTGGAAATACATCTGAAAACTGAGACACTAGTGGAATGTCTTTTAGTTCTTTTCCTTTAGTGTTAGTGATTATAGAAATCAAATATACTATAGACCCTTTTCTTATATAGCTTGCAGTTTTCATTACAGAGATGAATTTCGTGGATCTAGATGGTTTATCTCCTTTAATTGTGATCTTTTCACCTTTTGGTGAACTTACTTGAATTGACTTTTGATCACATAAAATACTGGCTTTTTTGGCTATTAACCAATCCATTCCTAAAACGACATCAAATCCTGCCAGATTCATTGGGTAAATGTTTGCTATAAACTTTTGATTTAAAAACTCTATTCTTGCCCCATGCAAGATTTCAGAAATCCTAATCGTTTCTCCATTTGCTGTCTCTACTAGACATTCTTGTGGTAGTTTAGTTAATGACTGATTTAGAAGTTTGCCAAATGAAGTATTAATAAAACTTTGGTTTGCACCAGAGTCAAATAATACTTTAGCAAAAATATCATTAACTAAAAACGTACCGGCTATCACATCTGGAATCATCTTGGCTTCATCTGCGGTCAGAACGAATGCTCTAGGATTTTTAGTGTTCTTGTTGTTTGTAGCTGGAGCTAATTTCGGACAATTGGGGCTTGATGTGTCCTTGTTCTCCGCAATTGTAGCATATCCTGTTGTTGGCTTTCTTCCTGCAGTCTTCTTCCTTGTGTCCTGATATTTTGCAAAAATTGCAATATATGGAGCATATTCCAGAATGCTTCCTTTTGCAATACTTGCAATAAGTTGCAGATGTAGAACCTATATTTTTCCCACGGTTGGAATTTCCAGATCGGAATTCCTGGGTAAGTCTTTGAGCTAGGTTTCTCTTCTGATCTTCTTCTCTAGTACGGATTAACTCATCTGTCAAGGTATTTGCTAGTTCTACAACTTCTTCTATGGTTTGAGGTCTAGCTGCCTTGACTACATGCCTAACCTCTCCAATTAATCCCCAGATGTAACGGGAGATTAATATCAGTTCAGGTGATGCAAGGGTTGGTACTATTCTAGTATATTCAAAGAATGTGGTAGTATAACCCTTACTATCTACCCCGGTCATTATAAGGTTGAGAAACTTATTTGCTATCTGTTCCTTTTCATTGGGAGGGCAGAATTTCCTTTCTACCATATTTTTAAATTCCTCCCATTCCATGTTGTAAACCCTATCACTTCCTCTTGACTGGAGGATAGTGTTCCACCATTCTAAAGCTGAGTTCTTAAACAGATTTGAGGCAAACATTATCTTATCTTCTTCAGCACACTTGCTTATTTTTAAAACAGCCTCAGTCTTTTCTATCCAGCGTAGAGCTGCAATGGGTCCTTCATTGCCCGAGAATTCTATTGGTTTACAGGACCAGAATTCTTTATAAGAACAACCATTAGGCATGGTTCTTCTTCTTTTGGGAATGGGCATTTGAAGTACAGGTCCATTGTTTACGCTGTGTTCTGGTGCAGTTGGTCGGTTACTGTTATGCTTACTTTTATTATCCGCTTCTTTAATAGTTTGAATAATAAATGGCATTGCATCTATGATTCCTTGTGCCACTATATGTTGGATGACACTATTATCCACTTGGTTTCCATTGTTATTGTTGTTCGGATTCTCATTATCCACATTATTGTTATTCGGGTGGTTATCACTTTGGTTTTCCTGGTTCACTTCGTTGTCCATCTGAGTTTTAAACATTTACCACGCATTAATAATCACAAAATAATATTGAATATAGTCAATCACCTGACACTCACTTTGGTCAAAAGCGTCGATCATTGCGACTTTACTCTATTCATATAATATGCATCTATTACACACCAGTACTGAAATTAAAATTACAATACCGACTGAAATTTAAAGTTACACTACTAGTAATAGGCATCAGTAGTTTTTTTTTTCATACACATACACACATATTATATTATTTTATTATTATTACTATTACTACCGTTTCCATAATCACATTCATGGATATAGATTCATCCAGAAATCCATATTGCGCTCGTCGTATTTCCAGACGAGTCGCTCTCCCACCTGTCTCATCCTTTCACTATTTTCTAAAATTTCCTCACCAAATGTCCTAGGTTCTTGTACGTTTTCTGCACTCATTGGGGGTGTAGGTTCTAGGACTGGGTTCGGAAACTGGGGTGCGGGTTCCTGGTACGGAGGTGTAGGTGCCTGGTATGGGTAAGGATCTTCTAGAATCTCCCTAATGAATACATCATTATTGTAATAGGGATCTAGAGGATCTAACCCTGGGTAGGCTCCTAGGTTCGGCATGGGTATGTCTTCGTGTATCGGGTAACGTTGCACGTAGTCCCTATTGTCATCCCACCACGGGTCATAATTTGGGTTTAAGGGGTTAGGTGTTGGTACCCTAGGTATCTCCTCCGGGTTAAAATCATGCATTTCTACTTGATTTTCAAGGTTTTCTATCTCCATCGGTTGGTCATGAATTGGTGGTTGTGGTTGGGGTGCTATCATTTGTTCCAGGTTAGGGTCAGCTGCAGTGGTTGCTAGGATGTGGATGTTGGCTATACCCCTATTAATCATTTCCTGGGCATAGGCATCGGTTTCTCTTTTGGCTGCTGCTAGTTCTCTCTGGTCTTGTAACTTTTTTCATACGCTTTCTACGCTCATGTGCTCCCCTACTGAACCATCCCCTCTTTTTCTGAGGAAATGGCTCTTCAGATTGAGCCTAAAATACAAATATTCCTTCTTCCGTATCAGCAGAGTACCTCGAAAGGGGAGGCTGAGAAGAGACACCTTCGCTTCTAGGCGAACCAGACAATTGACGGTACGCGTCAGATGGTCCTTGGTCGCTCATACTGTAAACTAACAAATAGTCAAATAACACATAACAAGAAAATACAATTATGCATGTATTTTCGTAATTTATTTCCTAACAATTTGAATTTTGGTGTCAACAGAACACTTCTGTGGCTGAATCAGTGGCTTAGCTCTGATACCACCTTCTGTCGCAACCCTCGCCCCCTATCTGTCCCGGGAACGGGCGGCCGCGAACTCAGTGTCGGTGGTATCGGTGTTTATTAATTTGGCAGCGGAGTTTACATCAGGACCGTAGTTAGGAAATATTTCATCAGAGTAAAACAACACATTTTATATAAATAAACATATTGGGATAAAACCCATGTTTTCATTACAAACTGATTTGTAGGGATAGATCCCATTTTATTGAAATAAACCGCCTTCTTTATTTAGGTAATTTTTATAGCCACTTTTCCAAGCCTTCAGTGCTGTCCAGCTGACTTCTAATTGGCTTTCACATTGTGTTACCTAAAACGCGTTTTAAAAACATTTGTGAGTGGGAAATACTGGTGAGTGAATCCCAGTTTAATCAAGAAACATTAATTTAATTTAAACAGTACTAAGAGCGATTACAATGTTTATATCTACTCAATTACTCATTCAGTACTGTCAATCCTGACCAGTGTTGTAAAAGTCGGATTCCAAGGCCGAGTACTCGGCGAGCACTCGGTCCTCGGAACCCCTCTGAGGCGACTTCCTCCTAGGCGGACTCAATTAGTCGGCCTAGGTCAAACTCGGCGCCTAGTTGTCCTAGTCGGCGCCTAGTCGGACGTAGTCAGAAAGAGTCGGCCTAGTCGGTCTAGGCGGTCAACGTGGTTTGTTGACTTTTAATTAGTCAAAATTGGTCAATATCAGTCAACATCGGCCTACTCGGCCTTGTACTCGGACTACTCGACCTTGTACTCGGACTGCTCGACCTTGTACTCAGACTAGTCGGACTTGTATTCAGAATATTTGAACTTTAAACATGTTTCATTTTAAATTATACTCAGTCGACATGAATTATGCTTATTTTAACATATATATAATATATAACAATTAATTTTGTTTATAATTACCATGTCCGCGTACTCCCCGAGTACTCTCCGAGTACTCCGATTACTCCCAACTCCCCAGTCGGCCGACTAGGGACCGCCTAGCGACTTTTACAACACTGATCCTGACTGGTGGGTCATATTACACATTGGCTAACTCTTTGTCCAATGGTAACATGTCTCACATTTTGTATACAAAACCCCAACATACCGGCAGTAATTGTAGAATTACAAAGACTCAATCACTGCTAAATTGCATTGTAAAAGAGTTAAGGTTTTGTAAAAACAATTTGCAAAAAAGAGATTACTCACATTGTTGTCTTAGATTATCCTTTAGGGTTTCCTGGTGACAATCTATAATTTACACAAATGCGCACGTGTTAGTATAATAACCCATTTTAACATTAGTAATACCCTCCCCGAGACGGCATTCCAACGACTACGTCGGGCCGAACCACGACAGCCGTTACGGAACCCTAGATCAATCGGGCAGAGTATCTAATACGTATCCAGGGGTTATGATACTTACAACGGAGCAGAACTTCGTTATTTAGGGGGGTATTAGACCCGAAATTATGCCTATTCCTTAAGAAATTCGAGAGAGAAAGTATTCGTGAACGATTTCTGACTGAAGGCCAATGCATGCTACTTATAGGGCCTGATATGGCTTTTTACGCGGCCCGCGTAAGGTGTAACCCAAGGGTTACGCGGCCCGCCTAGTAGCCCGGGTAGGGTTTAGGTGATCCGGGTCATCAGCTAGCTTCGACGTGTGTTGGGCCACGTGGCGGCCCAGGGTTTCGCCAGCCATCACCTTCTCGCGGCCCGCGTAAGCTTAAGGGGTGGCTTACGCGGCCCGCCTAAACCCCAAAATTTCCATTTTTAATTAATTTTAATAATATTTAAGGTATTCGGGCCCGTTTTCACGTAAGGGGTGTATTTTAGGACATATTGGGATATTTTAAATATTTTTAGGGTGTTGGAAAATTTATGAGGGTGTCGGTTTTCTTTAGGGTTGTTATATTTTGTCCTTGTGTTGTTTTGCTTGTGGAGATGAATTGCATGTCCTTAGGACTTGTATGGTAATTGTTAAGATGCAAGACCTCACTTTATTACATGCATTCTTTCCATTTCATCTTCACTTTGATTTTTCTTCCACCAAATTAAAACACAAATACAAGCTTGAATCTTCTAGTTTTGAGGTGCTTCAAGGCTTGGAGCATAACTTGGAGCTTGCACCTCAAAACCCAATATAAAACCTTTGTCCACAATTTTGTTTATCATCCCTAACCTAGTGCTAGGGGTAATTTTTAATTTCTTCTTTTGTTATCTCATGTTTATGTGTTATAAATGTGAAAGATGAATCACCTAATGAGATGTTTTAACATGGTTTTCTAAAAGAATGAAACAATGGATGAAATGGGTATAACATGGTTTTCTAAGAGAATGAAACAATGGATGAAATGGGTATATATGTGTATGTATATGGACGGTTACGGATATGTATGCATGATGGGTGGAAAATTGTTGATTTTGGAAAGTTGGTGAAATCTTGATCATGCATGGATGAATGTTTAATTTTATGATGTTGATTGTTGTTTGCATGGAATTGATCTTGACATGCATGAAAATGAATATGTTGATAGATGAACTTGGATGGTGAAAATGGACATGTTAAAATGCTTAGATTGTTGAAGTTGCCTAAGTATGGATCACGATATGTTTGGGTGATGAATTTGGTGGATTTTTGTATGATGTTATGAAAGTGTTAAAAACCGATTGTTGGACCCAAAAATAGTTATTTTGATGATATGGAATGGTGGAAATGATATCACATTAACAGTGGTGGATCCAGAAATTTTTTTCACTGAGTTCACTTTTTAGTTACTCCAATTTCATATAATTGAACATAAAAAAATTCGTGTCGGTTCGACAGTTCGGATCAGGTAAAGTTCATCACATAATAAAAGTACGATACAATAATGAAAAGAAAATCGTCATTAGAAATTTAAAACACATAAATAAAATACGATAGTCTTTACAAATAAAAAAAACTACCTAAAGTTGTTGACGACGAGTTTTAATCTTTTGAAAACGTTGCATTACACTCTCAACGGAAACTTGGTGTAAGATCTCCTTTTCAATGTAACAAATGCAAGAATCGTTCATGTATCCATCATCCATAGGTCACCAAAGTTTTCAATTAGCATCATCATTTACACCAAATATGAGAAAAACGACATTGATGATTCTCATACTACTAGACCTAAAATGTAATCATGAATTCATTGAGTAATGAATTTGGAAGGTTTACACTATTAGTTAAGACTATTAGCATCATAGGGGTTCACTGTTCAACATTAACATTTGATAATTCATATAGTCGATCCCGTTTAGCCTTACACAACATAAGATCTGCTCTGGTAACTCTTCTTGTTTCAAACATCAAAAGCTTATTCTCAAGTCAATAAAATTCAAGTGGGTTTGTTAATGGAACAAAAAGAGCCTCTGGTACCTCCTCTTGTTTCAATTACCTCCAGGGGTTATCATAGGGGTTCACTGTTCAATATGATTATGTTACATGTTAAATTTGTGATAAATTACTATGTTATGATGTGAAAAACAATACTTGTGATTTAGTGTCCAAAAACACTATTTTCATACACTAAAATATCTAAACATATAAGTATAATTTGGTGAAAAATCTATCATTATATGTGAAAAAAGCTATTTTGATCAATATCTAAGGCTTTGATACATTTGTCAAAATTTTATATAATTTGTACTTAGAATATATTTAGACACAAAATATACATTTTAAAAGTTTTAGAAGAAATTTTTTTTTGAACTTTTCACCTCTTAAATAGAAGGGTAACACCTTATCATTACATTATGAACGACTGGTTCGATATTTGGTTTAAGGTTGTTCACGAGCCAAATCAAGCTGAGCTAGGGCTAGCTCGGGCTCGGCTTGGCACGGGTTTGAGCAAAAAATCTAAGCTCGGGCTCGGTTTGGTTTTAAACAGAGCTGGCTCCGCTCAGCTTGGGTTGGCTCGATTTTAAAAATAAAAAAAATTAATAGATGGCTCTCAAAATTCAGTTTTCTAAATATTATTCACTAGTAAAAATAACATACTAAAAAAAGCTCAACCTAATACATTACAAGCCAAAATCAAGTTCAACAATACAAACAAATTTTAAATTTCAACGAAATACAATATAAGTTCATTAGCATGATAATCAACCTTTAAATATGCCTTAAATATCAAATTACAATCTTAAATACATGTAAATAATAATCAGTTTTTTTAATACATGATAATGTGTATAAAATTAAAATATCTTAAAAGTAAAATAATCTGAGATAAGTTGAGCTGAGCTAGGCTTATTTTCTAATTGACCCGAGCCGACTCGACTTAGTTTCAAACCAAGTCATATCAAACGAGCTTTTTCCGTCAAGCGAGTTCTAAACTACGAGCATTTTCGACAGCCCTAATATGATTAGGTTAGAAAAAAAAGTTATAAATTATTGGATATTGGGGTTAGAAAAAAAGTTATAAATTATTGGATATTGTTATGTTGGGCTAAATTCTACGGATGGATGAGAAAAAGGCTAGGAGAAACAGGTAGGTGTAGGCGCCCACTACATAATGAATCATTAAATGCTGACTCAGGTTGGCCCCACTAATATAATGTCTTTAAAAACCTTAGGCCAAAGGGTATGGGGCTCGGCACCGGGTCGTCCCCCCTTTTATGGCCGTCGCACACCGCCCCCTTGGGGCCCGGCTCGGCAGTTTCGTCGGATTTCAGACGGTGGCGACGGAGCAAACTGGTGGGCCCCCATCTGACTTCTCTCTCCTCCTTTATATATATATATTAATATATTATTAATGGTTGTGTAGTCTTGGCTAGTCCCCACACCATTGGGTAGTCCCCAAGAGGATGCTCCTCCTCCCGTGATGACGTGGCGTCTACGTGGCGGGTAGTCTCCAAAGAGACTATCCTCACCATACCGGACGGTCTTACTGGGTCAACTACACACAAAGCTTCAATAATCCTACCTATCAACATGTTGGTACTCAATGAACGTGCGTTAATTTTTTTTAACTGAAGTTAATTTTTAAGTTTTATTTATTACACAAAAAATCCCTGTAGTTGTAATTTACTAGTTTTAACTATTTTATAAAAAAAAACTCAAGGGAACTAATAAATTACAACTACATGGACTATTTGTGTAATAAATAAAACTTAAAAACTAACTTCAGTTAAAAAAAAATTAACGGAAGTTCATTGAGTACCAACATGTTGATAGGTAGGATTATTGTACACTAATTACGTAGGTAAGATTATTATTTACCAAGGCGACAAAGGTTGGTTTATTAAAAACCAATTTTCCTTAACTTTATTATTTGAAGTATACACATAATAAATAATTATTGAAGTGCTGTAATATCATATATTTATAAATAGAATTAAAAACTTAGACTATTTAAAAAAAACAATTATTTTTTGAACTACGTTTACTTTAGGAAGTGTGTGTGAGTAATATTTTTGTGTTGCCTACTGTTAATCTTCTTTGTTTACAAAAACTAAATAGAAGTAATAAATAAATATAAACAACTTTAGTTATCTATTTGCATTCATTGATCCCATTTTTTATGTCAACCAAAAATAACTGAGGCTTTACCGTAACTCAAGTTATGAGTAATCATTTACTATATCTAGTGGGCAATATATATATATATATATATATATATATATATATATATATATATATATATATATTTTTGAACAGCACAGGAAAATATATCATTCCAACCAAACCTCCAGCAAGAAGCTAAAGGCAAAAAACATCAGAAACCTCCAGCAAGAATCTAATGTTACATTCTTCAATCTACCTCTACTTTTAACCCATAATAGAGATGTCTCCTTGATGTCTTCAATGATCTTCAAGTTCGTAATACTTACTCCCCGAAAAACCTTTTCGTTCCTGCATTTCCAAATCTTCCACAATCCAACCATCACCACACATAATATATAGGATCGTGGTACGTTTGAAAACAAAGATTTTTGTAAACAAACGGCGGAAATACCAAAGTAATTAAAAATATTAAAAGAGATAAACTTAAGATATATTTAAGATATATTAGAAGAGAAAGCTTTAAATGCTTACTTAAAATTTACATACTTCTTTTCTTACAGACTCAGAGAGAATTGGACTATCAGATTATGTCTGGTGTGTCTGAAACTCTAAACTAGACAATGCTTATATAGGGCAGGAAAGTATTATCCCGGGTTCTCTGTGGACCCCATAGGCTGATAATTTTAACTTTCACTACCTACAGCATCTTAATAATACACACACTATATTACAAAAGACTTTTCTAGAGTCTACATACTGGCCATCCTTCTAGAAAAGAGGCGTTTTATTTCCTTATATGACAAAGGTAGTAGGGTCTTCCAGTACTGATTAAAGTCGTGATTGTGAAGCATGTCCCTCCCATCGAATAGTATGTTTCCCATTGATGAGAATTACGTCATTGCATTCATCACACCTGCAATTATTGATATATATTTTATTATTATAGATTCCACTGCTTCTTTTGGTGCATACGGGCCTTCTAGAGTATGGTCCCATTTGCTGCGTCACTGATGATGCGGACTGCATTTCTGAGTTTTCTAAGTTGGGCTTCGTTGTTGGGCCTATTGTCACTGTAGATATTGTCTTTTGTTGAATAGGCTCTGTATTGGGCCAAGTTGAGTTCTGCCATAGATACAAGGAAGGATAATTCTCCAAGGGTCTTATTGGTTTGTTGATTGAATAGTTGATGTCGCCTGTTGCTTCTTGGGTCATTGAGCATCCAAGGCCTGTTTGTGATGGGTGCCATTTCTTCACTGGTGATTTCCTCGTATTCTTCGATCCTTGCAAGGTCAGGCCCTGTAATAGCAGATTGAGTTGCTGGTCCTCCATAGAGGTATCGTACCCCATTTGTCTTCCATTCTTGACTTCCTCGTACGCATTGTTCCACTGAATCAAGCCTTGAGTATTTTTGGAGCACTCTGTCCATTTCTGCGAATGTAAGAGATTAGAGATCCTAGACAGATTATCAGCAAGAATATTTTGTTTTCCATCGATGTGTTCAAAGTTTATTTGAATACCTGATCCTGTGACAAAATCAGTAAAATTTAACCATCTCACTCGTGATGGTTTATTGTTGGCTGACTCGTTATAAAAACTGATTATTGCTTGGCAATCAGTTCTTAAGGTGATTTCCTTTTTATCCAAGTAGTATATTTTAAAAGCTTTTAGTCCTTCCATTGCTGCAAAAATTTCAGCATCAATGGTAGATTTTACTACTGGAAATTTGCCGCTTGCATATGCACAGATTTGTTCTTCACTCCTTTTATCATTCCTTTTTCTTTTCCATTTGCATATTGCTCCCCATCCCTCCATACATCCATCTGTTTCGATGATTATGTATGAATTATTTTGGGGTATTCTCATGTCTGGGAGTTTTTGAACTTTCATTTTTATTTCTCTGATCAGCTTCCAATCCGAATCCTTCATTCTTTTGTCACCATGGGGCGATGTTTTCTCGTACAGGGGGGCTAGTAACTTTCCCAGGTTTGGGATATAGTTTCTAGCATAATTTAGGATCCCGAGCCAAGATCTTAATCCCTTCTTTTCCTTTAGCTCCCCGTCTTTAAATTCTGCTATTTTCTTTATGATGTGTGGCTGGAGCTTGATTGTTGAATTCCCAATAACTGCCCCAAGAAATTCGATTTCTTTACTGCTATCTTCATTTTATTTGCACTTAGTACCAACCCATTTTCTTCACAGATTTCTAGCATCCTTTCAAGATGCTTGGCATGCTCAGCTTCATTCTTTGAGAATACAAGAATGTCATCTATGTACACAGCTATGAAGTCTTCTGTTCCTTCAAAGCAATGATCCATTTTTCTTTGAAAAATAGCTGGTGCATTCTTTAGGCCAAACGGCATTACTAGCCACTCATATAACCCTCTAGGAGTTATGAAGGCCGTCCATGGAATTGATTCTTCAGCCATTGCCACCTGATGGAAACCACTTTTAAGGTCAAACTTAGAGTAGATTTTTGCATTTCCTACCCTTTGAATGATTGTGTTGATGCCTGGCAACGAATATTGATCCTTGTAGGTGTTATCATTTAGTGTCCGGTAGTTGAACACCATTCTTTCTTTGCCCTTGATTTCCTTTCCTGTTTTTGGATCAACAGATGTTCCTGAATTTACCATTATTGCCATCGTCCTATGGCGACTTGTGCTTTTTCTGATTACGCCGAGTTTTAATAGGGCATCAGTATGTCTTTTGAATTGATCTTTCATTGCTGGCGTAACATGTTTAAGCGCTTTATCCTGAATTGTGATATCAGGATTGATTATATCAATTTTGCACGTCACCTTATTCTTTTGCCAATGCTTCAAGGGTTCCTCACCAATGTATCCCTGATCTTCTAGCCTTTGTAGGAGTTTTTCAAACTTCGCTTGGAACCTGGGGCTAGTATGCCCTATGTTGAAGTATGAAGTTTCTTGGATCACTTGGTATTCCTCATAATTCATACATAATTCTTCGATGGCATATTTGGCTGCTTCTGTGACTTGTTCTGTTTTAATCGTAGTTACATTTTTGTAAAATGTAACCGTATTTCCTTCAATTCTTACTCCCCCGTATACGCTTCTTATGAAATTACACCCCAGGAGCATATCTATGCCATCATCGGTCCTCATTGCCATGCAGTAGGTGAACGGGATCCTGAAAGCGTGACCAGCGATGGTCATTTGCCCCTGCTTCAGTTTGTCTTCTGCAATTTGTTGTGAGTTTATACCCTTAAAGTTGATTTTGTATGGGCTGCTTTCAATGGCTCCTTTTGGAATTACTTCACTGTTCGCACAGCACGAGGTGGCTCCCGTGTCTAAGATTGCTCTTAGATTGAATTCCTTTTCTCCTGGTATATTGAAGGTAATAACCATATTATACAATTTGTTGTATATTTTGGTTTTCTTCTCCGGTTTACCGCTTGCTTTTAGAGCCTTTTCCTCAAATACAATTTCTACTCCGTCTTCATCAAAGACTTTGCTGCTTTATGACTCCCCCTTTTTTTGATTGAGCTGCTCAAATTCTTCTTTAAGAATCTCGTTCAGCTCTTCTTTCATTTCTTCTTTAATTCGTCTTCCTTTAAGGCTTTCATTTTCTTTGATGAGATAAGCATTATAAAGAAGGAGTTCTTTAATAAGGCTATCCCTGTTGTCATACCCAATTATCTCTTTTGGCTTAGGGGTTACTTTGAAACTTAGATAGTAGTCAGAGCATAATGGGCAGGCCGTTATTTGACACTTTGTACAATTACTTTTGTCCCTTGATGTCGTCTTTTCTTTGCAGTATGAACATTCTATGCGGGTGACGACTTCTTGGTTCATCAGCAGTTCATGTTCACAGTTTTCCTGCTGTTCCTGGAGTTTAACTTTAAACCTCCATTCTCTTCTTAGTTCCTCTTCCCCAATTAGTACACCTGCTAATTCTTCTAGGAAATTTCCAGACAAAACATTTGATATGTAATCCTTTGATTTTCCTTCTCCTTCAGAAAATGAACAAATTGCATCACTTTCTGGTTCATCTTGATCAACTGATAACACATCCCAATCTTCAGGTTGGTCTAGGTTTTCCATGACAGCTGTTCTCACTATGTTTCCCTTATTACTTTTGCATTCTCGAGCAAAATGACCTTCTTCCCCGCATAAGAAGCATTTACATTTTCTCTCCCTGTCTTTATGCTTTGTTTTGAATATTCTGACATGAGAGGCATGCAGTTTTCCTTTGTAAGTTGTTGATCTTCTCAGGCCATACTTCTTTGTTTTCTCGTAATATCCTGGTATTGGGATTTTACTGCAAAACTGAAGGTTTTTAATTTCCCGTTGGACTGCTGCCTTTCTACAGATTTCTGCAAGGTACTGGTAAGAAAAGTGTATTCTTGGGATAACACTGACATTGCTCCCCGGATATTTAGCATTCCAGGCTTCTTCCAGCTCTTTTCCAATGATCGGGGGCATTTTTCTGAAGACCTTGTCTGATAATTCTGGAGATAAGTATAATCTTCCTGATCGTGCTGCCAGTTTCTTGAAATTATTTAGATATAAAAATATATCTTTCAGATTTCTGCATGAGAGCCTTTCTATTTCATTATAGGCTTTATCCTGTTCTTCTGTATTACCTTGGTATGGATCTTGTAGAAGAAATATTCTTCTAATG
Organism: Helianthus tuberosus; assembly: GCA_030545235.1. NCBI lineage: Eukaryota > Viridiplantae > Streptophyta > Magnoliopsida > Asterales > Asteraceae > Helianthus > Helianthus tuberosus. The sequence continues at coordinate 19,451,330 of CM060381.1, forward strand.
TGGGATAATATGTTTTGAGTATCATCTGCTATTTCCTCCAATGTGTTGTATTCATCTACATATGCTGTTCGCCACTGAATCCATGCCTTTTTCTCATCTTCCCCAAGAAGGTTTTCTATGTAGTTTATTTTGGCTCTATTACTTGGCCAAACCTTTCCTAGGTCATCAACCAAATTCAGAGTAATTGACTTCCATCTTGATATTGTGTCTTCATAGGCACCAATATCTGTTGGTAAGATTAGCATAGCTCCTTGATTTGTCTGGGCTGATGGTAAATTCCACATATTAGATCCTAAGCCATTTGTCATTGCTTCTGATCTTTCCCTGATTTTTGCTCCATTGAACACAGAATCTTGTCTTGTTTGTTGTGTTCTTGTTCTGGCTGGAGGGTAGGTTACTGGTCCCATAACTGCTTCTTGCGGTGGTCTGTAGCCTGAGGTTACTGATGAAAACCCACCCCCTCTTCTTGATTCATTAATCATTTTTCTTAGCGTTGGGAATTCAAGTTCTTCCATGTCTTCCTGTATTGTATATCCTGAGTGAGTAACTTCTTTAGTCAAACCAGACGGCTCATCTTTCAGCTCGCTCTGTTGACTACAAGAAGAGGCACCTTTCATTTTAGCTTCCGAATAGGATACTACAGACTGCTCTGTACCTTTCATTCGGTTGCTAAAATAGGACGCTGCCTTTTTGTCTTCTTGGTTTGACTCCGCTGAGTATTCTTTACGAATTTCTTCTTCTTGTGATTTCATATAATTTTCTGCAGAATTCTTGATTTGTTCCTCCTTTTTGTTTTTATTCAGTTCATTTGGTTCTTCTGCTAAGGAGAAATAAGGATTTTCTTCAAAGAAGTCTATTAAATCCTTATTTTCCTCATCTTCTCTTGGTGATGTATTCCATTCAACTCGGGTTTCATATTGTTCTTTCGGGGCCTCTTCATTTGATGAGTAGCCTGCTGCGGCTACTTCTTCCTTTGTCTTTCTTAGTGGAGTGTCATTATCCCATCCGGTTGGGATAATGTCTTCTATTCTTCTGGTATCTGCTGATGGCGTGTATTTAACCATGTAATCGTATTTTCCACTTGGTTCCCCGAGCATATCATACCCCTCTTCTCTTGAGTACTTCTTTCTGGCTCTTTGTCCTTTTGAGTAGTTTCGGACTGCATAGTAACTTTTGTTTTATTTAATAGCTTGATGGTCATATTGGAACCTTCCTAGGCTTTCCGCAAAATACATTGCAGCTAGTTCTTCTTCATCTTCTCTGAAGTCTTCTTGGTCGTCTCTATTCCACATGGTTTCTTCATTTGCTGAAGAAGCTCTGTGACCATAGAATTTCATAGATATAGAACCATCTATTCTAGTTCTAGTATCTACTTTCTCAGGCTTTTCTACTTTTGGCTTCTTGGTTGGTTTGAGTATCCATCTTTGTCCTTGCAATCTTTCCGTAGACCATGGCTCCCCTGCAATTGCTTGGATTCCATTTGAGGCTAAATATTCAGAAACGTTCCGAACATTATATCTGAAGCCAGTCACGCTTGTATTAGTTAGTCTTCCAATCAAGCCCCTTATAATTAGGAGGTTTGATTCTCCATTATTCCATTCTTCATAGCCTCTTGTCTGAATAGCCAGTTGGATATGATTGTAAAAATCATGAATACTTAGCATCATGTTTGGTGCTATGTATACCAACTGCGTTCCCCTTACCATGTCTACTTCCATGGTTCCAATGATGGCCCTATCATCATTCCATCTTGCATCTCTAAGAACTACTAGTACATTTGTTCCAACATCTCTTCTATGGAGAGCATGTACCCTTATCATTACCTTACCCAAATGGATATGTTGAATTCCTGAGTCCCTTAAAGCCCTATTTAAGGTTTCATTGATAAACCCCATATCAAGTTGCTGATTTTCGCCAACTACCAGTATTCTTTCCTCACTGTAGTGCTGATAGACTCTGTGTCTTGGTTATGACCATCTTGAATCATACAGTACTTCAGCAGGTACCATATTGGCTCGTCTTCTTTGTGATAATTGGAGTTCTTGGTCAGGATCAATTTGGCTCTCCAGACTTCTTCTATACTGTCTACTTTGCATTGTATTTGGTAATCTTCGTTGAGCTTCATGCCTGAATCTACTCGCCCTTCGGTAGCTTCTTATCTGATCTTCTTGGTTAGGGGCTGTACTACTGCTTCCTTCGCTTGTTCTGACTGGAAGCTGAAAATTTCTTATTCTATTCATTTTGATAACTTTGCCTTTTCCTGTTCAAAGATCTTCTTCGGATCTTCAAACACGTAAAAGGGGCCTTTCTTCTTTTGAACCAAGGGGTCTCCTCCTATCTTGATTCCTTCAAGTCTTTTACTTAGATTTTCAAGGGCTTCCGATGTGTAGCTTTCTTTCTTTTCTTTGAGACTTTTAATCCGTGCACTTGTTGGAGTATCTCCTTGACAGTAGAGCAAGTCGCCAAGTTAGGGACATTCACCCACGCGCCAATCATCCACCATAAGGATCTCGCCAATAAACACGTAACCAAAACATGATCAGCCGATTCATCTATGTATCCACATCTCGGACATAATGTATTTGGTATTGAAATGCCCCGCTTTACTAGAGCGTCCATTGTCGGTATCTTCTGATCCACCGCGCGCCACACGAAAACGTTAGCTTTTGGAGTGGCCCACTTACACCATCTAAACACCGCATCGTCGTTACCCATATTACCTGTAAGCCTTAACTCTTCCTTCACTTTTTTAACTGTGAAAACTGAATCAATATTTGAACCCCAACCCCAAGAATCCTCTTGAACACTAAACTTCACTTCTCTTAGAGATTGCATGAGCTTCATAAACAACCCCAAAACCTCTACTGTATGTGGCTTATCTTTCCACTCCCAATCCCAAATTACATTTTCTCCAAATTTTTTATAATTCCTTGCAATCACCACACCCTTACACTTTGCCAAGTTATATAAAATTGGATACCTGCTACTTAATGGATCTTCATGTAGCCAATTGTCCTCCCAAAATCTTATTTTCTTGCCATCTCCTACTTTTCCAACCAATTTAGCCTTAACATTAATGCTACTTTTGGCAAATTCCTTTCCAATAGATTCGACATTCTTCCACACACCAGTAACAAGTTTATTTACTGGTATAATAGTATTCTTCCAGTTTTTACCATGTATTGCCATTACAACACGTGCCCATAATTGACCCGGGTCATTCCTAAACCTCCACCACCATTTCAACATGAGCGCCATGTTTGCCTCCTTGAGACTACCGATCCCCAATCCTCCTTTTTTCTTCGAAGCCATCAACTTATCCCAACTCACCCACCTAATCTTCTTATTAATACCCATCCCGCCCCAGAGAAAATTCCTTCTAATCCCTTCAAGAGTCTTTATGACTTTGATAGGAACTTTGTAAAGGGACATGAAATATATAGGAAGACTCCCTAGTACCGCTTTCACCAACGTTACCCTCCCGGCAAACGACATACATCTAGCTTTCCATCTCGATAACCTTGAATTAAACCGATCAATTACCGGCTTCCAATTTTCAATTCTATTCATGTTAGCTCCTACAAGTAAGCCCAAATATGGGAACGGGAACGTCCCCGCTTTGCATCTAAGAGTACAAGCTGCTTCCTCCATCTCCTGTTCCGAATAACCAATACCAAATAGTTTACTTTTAGCTAAACTCACCTTTAAACCTGAAGCGAGTTGGAAGCAACGAAGGATCCGATGTAAATTACGCATGTTCTCCGTACTACCTTCTCCTACGAACACTACTTCGTCTGCATAAAAGAGATGAGAAATTAATGGCCCACCATCCTGTAATTTCACACCCCTGAACACGCCATTGGTCAATGCCTTCGTCATCATAACATGAAGAGCCTCCATTGCAATAATAAAAAGAAATGGAGATAGGGGGTCCCCTTGCCTTAAACCCCCCTCCAACGTAAACTCGGCGGTTGGCGAGCCGTTTACTAGAACTGACGAGGACCCGGAATATAAAATACCCAAAATCCAGCAGCGCCACTTGCTCGGAAAACCCATATGTTTCATAACCATGATCAGAAATTTCCAATTGAGGGTGTCGTATGCTTTTTCAAAGTCGACCTTGAAGAACATGCAAGCTTTATTATACTTTTTTGCCAATGCAAATATCTCATTAAGAATGAGTTGACCATCAACTATGTTTCTACCTCCCAAAAAGGCCGATTGTGTTTCAGAAATAATTCTATCCAACACTCCCACTAGCCTATTAACAAGAATTTTGGAGATAATCTTTTGGACTACCCCTATCAATGAAATAGGACGGAACTCATTCGGGTGTGTCGGGTCAGCAACTTTGGGAATTAATGATATAAACGAAGACCCACTACCTTTGTAAATAGAACCATGAGTGAAAAACTCATCCATCAGTCTAACAAAATCAGCTTCGAACACAGCCCAATATTTTTTAATAAAGGCAAAAGTCATACCGGCGGGCCCGGGTGCTTTATCCCCTTCGCACTCCCACACCACATTTTTTATTTCACCTTTAGAAAATGGAACGATGAGTGATGCCGCCTGTACAAATGATAAAGTTTTGAAACCCCCAGCCAGGATCTTCGGTCTTCTCTCCATAGGTTCCTTAAACTTTACTTGAAAAAAGTCCTTAAAATACTTTTTCACCCTTTCCGGATCCGTAACCCAACTACCATCCACCATCAGCCCATTCACCCTATTTTTAATAGTATGACTATTTATAATCTTATGAAACAATGCTGAGTTTTCGTCACCAAACTTTATCCATTTAACCTTCGACTTCTGGTACAAATCCCGCTCCTTTATTGCTTCACTCTGCAAGATTTTACCAATAACATCCAGCCTTAGATTTCTTTCTTCGAGATTGAACGGTCTATTTTCTGCCAACAATTCTAGCTCTGAAACAACAAACTTTGCCTCCTCCAATTCCTTACTTCGATCTTTAACTACCCCCTTCCTCCACTCTTTTATTTTAACTTTAAGCACTTTTAATTTTTCAGCAATAAGAACCCCTACAGTCTTAGCATCTATGCTCGTCCCCCAAGCACGTTTCACCACCTCTTCTAACCCTGACTCGTCTAACCAACTGTTAAAAAAATGAAACGGAAGCGGACCGAAATTATCACTAACCACTGAAAACAGAACCGGACGGTGATCCGAACGCTCCCTGGAAAGAGTTGTCACCCTTGCATTAGGCCATTTATCCACCACTTTATCGCAAACTAAAATCCGGTCTAACTTACTACTGTTGGACCCGTCATTAGAGATAAACGTATGGCATGCCCCTCCCATATTAAACTCGGACAAACCTGCCATCCTTATAAAGTTATTAAACGCAAGAGCGCTTCCACAATCGAAAACATAGTTCATTCTATCTTCTGGTTGTCGGACATCATTAAAGTCACCTAAAAAAACAACAAAACCCTCCACTGCGTTTCTTAGTTCGAGTAGTTTATCCCAGAAAACCTTCCTCCTTGTCTGGTTATTCGGTGCATACACATTAATAAAATAAAAATCACCATCTTCTCCCATAATATTTCCCCCCACCATTAAGTAATTTAGACCCTGCTCCACTGTTTTCTTCTTAAACACAACATCATTCCAAATAGACAGTAATCCACCAGACCTCCCATTTGCCTGGACCAACGCGTAGTCAAAAGAGGTATTATCCCAAAAATTACTTACCTGAGATACACACATATCCGAAAGTTGAGTTTCCTGCATAGCGAGGAATGCCACGTTATGATCCTTCTTGATTCTTCTTACCCAAGTCGATTTCGCCTTTCGACTTGCCCCCCTTATGTTTATAGTGACAAAATTCATGGCTGTACTGCTTCTAACTCCTCTCCCATGACCAAAACATCGACTTGGTCATCAAAACCCTCTACTTGGAGACCCACTTTCTCACCCACCAACAAAGTAACCTGGGTTTCTTTAACAACATCCTCCTCTGTTAGACACTTAGGAGAACAAGATGAATCTTCACCATTCTTTGAAACATCACTTGATTCCTCCAGCCATTCTAAAAGAATTTTGTTATTAATCTGGACAAACTCCCGATCTTCAACAGAGTTCGCCTCATCAAAACCATCCACTCTAAGATTCAGATTTCTTTTAGAGAAAAGGTTTTTTGTTTTCCTCCTGGTAACCTTATACCTACGATCCCCTTTATTATTAGTAAATTCCAAATTTAGGTCTGGTAGTATCTTTTTACCGACTACTTTATTTGGTTTAAGCGATACAACCATTTTGGGCTTCGAACAATTCCTTTTCCTCTTCCTATTAATAATCTTATTATCACTCACTGGTTCAAAGCCCACCCCAGCAGGCCCACCTTCAGAATTACTTGAAGTATTAACCGAAAGGCCCACAACTTCAAAAACAGAAGATTGTGCGTTTGAAGTAGGGTCCACTGACATAACATTATCACCAGAGTCAACGACACCTTCCAAAATTCCATTTTCAAAACATTTATTACCACCAATCTCGTCAATCTCATGCGAACTGTTATTATTCCCATAAATCACTTTGACGTTACCAAAATTAACCTCCTTGTTACCGGAATTAGCCATTTGGCCTACCCCTCCCGGAGAAGATACTTCACCGACATTATGAGTCACCGGAGGTGGCACCGGTAAATGTTCTTCCGGCATATACTCGTCATCCCGTATTTCTCCTTCCTCCTTATCATCAACCGATACATTATCACTCTTCTTTGCATTGAGTTCCTGAATAATATATGGGTCCGATAAAAATTCCGGAGACCATTCACCATCTTCTTCTTGTATCCACACCGGGAACTTCCATTGACCATGCTCAACCGTTATCACTGCCCTGATTGCAAAACCAGAATCAACCAAAACTTCCACCCTTTCAAACGCCTTGTTACCTTCTTGCTAGTCAGCAGACGATGGCATAATGACATCTCCAAATTTCTCAGCAATTTTATTGAAAACCTTACCCTCCCAAGCATTAAACGGAACACCCCTTATGTTGAGCCATGCAATCCTCTTATAAGGAATGTACTGCCCTTCCCAAACAACCACATCTTTCAAAAACTCCACCCAGATATGCTTGTTATCGACAAACTTAGAAGCCTCTTGCTGATTAGGGAATGTAATGAGTACCTTCAAACCCCCAAGGTACCTAAGGCTCATCTTTACATTAAATACATTTTCAAACAGATGCTCGTTGAGACCATTTAACAACTTCAGACTAACCGCCTCTCTGACCACAGATCTGTTCACCCATGAATTAATTTCTGCCGACACACTCAATTCAACGTTCAATACCTCCAATATTCTTGTAACATCGGACCTTCTTCCGGTAAGAATGTCGGCATATAATGAATTTCCTCCTTTCGCGACTGCAACCTCTGGTCCACACAACTTCCTATCTTGAAACTCCACATGACTTTGCTTCTGATCCTGTTGTCGTGACAACGCCGGAGAAATTTTCCCATTTATGCTGAACTTCGCAATATTGGCAGTTAGTTTGGCACCACCAAGTATTGCGTTATTAAGTTCTTTCAACACAAACTCCGGCTTCTCCACGTTCTCATACCTGAGAAATCCGAAACGATTACCGCCTTTGTCTTTCTTGAAGGCCACATACGCATCAACCATATCCCCAAGGTGACGAAATTCATGCCACAAGATCGTTCTGTCAACCTCCCATGGTAGGTTTGCAACATAGATGGTTGTGGCATTCCTGAATTCAAACTCGAAATCTCTATTCCTCCCGTATCTTCTATCGCCTCTTCTCCTTTCCAGGATTCTAATGTCCTCTTGCTTCCTTCGTCTGAGATCTTCCAAATTAGAACCCTTCTCCAGTTGCTTTTCTCGCCAAATTTTTCGATTACGCTCCATCCGACTTCAACCTTAATATATATATATATATAACTAGTTAAGTTCAAATCCATAAGGTATGGACTTGATCTTTTGTCGCGTTTTTCAAGCTTATCACCACTAGAAAATAGGGTTTTTGCCACCGCATTTTCGGTCGTAAAACTGTAACAATTGCCATGTTGTCACCGTTTTGCTACCGAAAATGCGTTGGCAAAAAACCTGTGTCGATTGTCCTAATGCCACCAAATAGCGACCACTTTTATATTTTGAAGTGTACGTATGAGTGTGATTCATCAAAAACAATTATGATAGATATGTGTGTGAGATGATCAAACTCTAAACCAAGCATGATCTTCCTTACCAAGACCGGGCACACACTAGGAAGACTCGCCAAACAATCATATATAGCGTGGATTTAAGCTTGAGCTTATCTCGATTCATTCGTAGCAATAGTCTATATATCTCTGGACTAGCTCATAACCATCATTTTTACTACTTCATGTGTAAATTCAATTTTGGTGCTAAGGATGAAATTTGTTGACATCTTTGGTTCAACATGATTGACATTTTAAGTTTGAATGTGACTTGTATAAATTGATATATGTGTAACTAAAATAAACACGAAGTTCAAAATGCCCATGCATATGCACATTCCCTACTTTCTACTAATTAATGAAGTAATGAACATCAACTTGAAAATTCTTTTAGCACCTGTGAATCTATTTCAAGTTATATTTACAATTAAAACTTTCTCAGGCTTTGAACCATCAATTTAGAGATACACAATTAAGGTTAGGTTCAAGAGCGGCACCGAGCCTGATCAGTCACGATCTAAAATGCTTTGCCCAACCGAAGACGATCAAAGACCCATCGATTATAAATTATGGCCATGGCCACTTATCTAACTCAAAGTCTCATTATAAGAGTTCTTAGGTTCACTTCTAACCATTGTTGGATTTTTACATAATTATGGCCTAATTGATCATTTATTTTAGTTCAACCAATATGAAATTATTATCCCTACATTAGTAGGAATTTGTACGGTTTCCTCCTTGGTGTCTATAATAACAAGACCTTATTATATTACACTACAAGAAAATTCAGCTTTGGCGGCGACAAAAATCGTCGCTACAGCTAGCAAAAGTCGTTGCAAAAGCTAGAAATAGGCAATAGCGGCGACTTGTCGTCGCTTGCTTGATTTTCGTCGCTAATGCATGTCTCTTCGCTATTGCTGATTTCGTTGCTAAAGCCTTTTAATCAATAGCGACGATGAGGGTCGCCACTAAAAGTTTTTTTTTTATTTTTCTGTTTTTTTGTTTTTTTTTCATATTAAAACCTTTTCATATTAAAACATTTGATTCACGAACCGGATACGGCTGAAAAAATTTTAGATCTATTTTGTATTGTGCTGAAAATTATCTCTCCGGAAAGTTGTATATGTGCACTGAACTTTTTACCCAACATGACTATTTTTTTCCAGTTTTTTAGTTCGATCATATCTATTGCTATCTCTTATAACCATCCTACTCATGATATCATATGATAGTATTTTGTTATTGTAAACATATATGAAGACATTTTTTAATTTATTATTCGATTAACAATTATTCATTGTTGTGTAAAATTAGTTTAATGAAATAATATGTTTCATTTTAATATAAATACATGTTTATTAACTAATAAAAATAAACTACCTGGGTTTCTACCCGGGTGATAACCTAGTAAACTACATAAGCATAATCTACATAAGTGTAAACTACATAAACGTCACAATCCGAAATCGTTTTAAGTCACTAATACGTCATAAAACTACTTAACATCTAAAATATCATAATTTTAAATCATATGCGTGTCATCATCGCTGCCATCATCCGCTTCTTCACCATCAACATCTTCGCTTCCAAACTTAGTCGGGTAACTCGAACTCAAAAAGTTTTGAAGTTCATCTCTAAAATTCGGGTTTTGGAACCAACTCTGTAATTACTCTCGTTCTCTCTAAGTTTCATCCATCCTAAAGAGACTCTACAGGGGAACCAAGAACATCATAACGGGAATCATCATGGCTTCAACGTCATCTTCAAAGATAACTATTCTCACAAGTAAGCGTCTCTCTAATAATTTGACTTTCATGTTTATGTTATTGATTGAATAAACATGTTTAAGGCTCTATAATTTTAACCTATGTTTAAGGATATAATAACAACCATAATTACCATAATTAAGGATGATTCCAATGAAAGTGCTTTTAGGACTGAGCTTGGTCCTTAACTAGTAGTTTATGTTCAAAGGATAACCTAGCCCACTCTCAATATGGTTATTACATTAAGGATGTAAATAGTTTAAATCGTAGACAAAGGTCCCAAGGTTAAGATCGTACTTGAGATCTCATCACTTCGATGACTGAATTTTAATTATGTTCTTAAAGCATCTAAGACAGGCCGTTCTTGGCCATCCGCGGCCTACATGGCGGCTGGTGAGAGTTGATGTGGAGAGTGAGGAAGCTATCTTTTTTAGATGCTACATAAATACAAATGCTAACTTCTATTAGCTAAAATTTGAGATGCTAAATAACTACAAATGCTAACTTTTATTAGCTAAAAAATAACAATTGTCACACTTGCATCCGAAAAATTGTTCTGTGTTTACAAGCAATTTCATACTATAAATTAGCTACACTTTGTTACTTTATATTGTTGTACTACAGTGGCGAAGCTTGAATTTTTCGGCCGGGGGGGCGAAAACGTATATACCCAAAAATTTCTATGGAACCGGGGGGGGGGGGGGGGGGGGGAAACGTATATACCCACAAATTTCTATACGAAAACTACATATATAACACTACTGAGCGAAAAATTCGGGGGGGGGGGGCGGACGCCCCTCCCCGCCCCTCTTATCCTTCGCCCCTGTTGTACTATATGCATGGCGAGTTGTCACACCCCGATATTTCCACATATTACCGGTGGGCCCGGTGGGGAGTATCGTGACGTAGTTGATATCATCATCGTCAAATATTCACAGTTTAATGCACAGCGGAAGTCTTGGTAGAAAATAATATTACAAACTGAAATGCGAAGTATAAATAAATATTATACAAACGGTTGTAAGAGGATCCACAGGCGGATCTAAAACAGAAATATAAAATATTGTTCGACAGACTTTAAGCGTTTAGAACTTGCAACATTCCCTATCTAACGCCTAGAGCTCCCAGCCATTTTGTGATAAGTACCTGCCACTTAATCTTTTGAAAATACGTCAGTTTACACTGGTAAATACAATTAACTGACTCTTTTGAAAAGTGTTTATAAAATTGATTTAAATGCACAAGGCACCAATGTATTTATAACTTGGGACAATTATAATAATAACAATCTTGTATCAGAATTACATGTTTGTCCAACGCTTAGGGCCGGTATTAAATAAACCGAACAGGATTAAACGACACACCACAAATATAAACTCACGGCGGGTTATCCTAGCAAATGAGTATATCTTTTATACACGCAACTGACAGGTGTTATGCCTACACCCCGTGCTTTAAGTCGTGGCCATTTGCAATTCTTTAAATGAGTCAAGGATATCCAGGACACGGTCGTTAACCCCCAATGTTATTTGTTATCAAGCAATACTGATTAAAAATGGGATTTTGTCATTTAACCATCTCCGATTAAAATGTTTCTACACCCGACCAAGCGGTAATATTTTACCGTATCCCAAGCCCGTATAAGGGAAAATAAGTTAAAAGTATTTACCTGAGCTTAAATGAAAATTTAGTATTCTCAGCCGTAAATTCTACTCAACAAGTGCAATTACTTCTACCGGGGCTCTTAATCTGGAACGAAGGTTTTATTAACCTATTAGATTCCTAACGGGTCTTATTTAAGTTGTAACTTAGAGCGGTTAATTTTAAAGGAAGGTTTACGGCACGAAACGCTAGATTAAGCGGTGACCGGATTGGAATGTGATTTAGACCCGACAAGTATGGAGACTTGTATAAAATGGGTAAACTAAATACATTCTGGATTTTGAAGTTAAAAGATAAGTTTTGACCCGTTTCGGCAAATTTATGTAAACTAGTTACATAAACCGTACCGAGCGTGTATATGCATAACGGGTAGCCGGATGACTCATGTACAAGTTTCATAAGTTATTATGCTTTAAATATGATGTGATATCAGTAGGATATCAGCAATTATGCCCAAAAAGATTTTTAAACCAAATTATGTCCCGTAGGGGTATTTTGGTCATTTTAGAGTTTATAAAAGAGGTTTAAACATAAACTGAGGTTCAGGTCTAAAAAATTTAGTAAAAATATTTATTTTATCAAGTTACATCAGTAAGATATCATACATATGTGAGGTTTGCCATTTATGGCCAAACTATGCCCCGTAGGGGCATTTTGGTCATTTCACATATGCTTTTAAGGTCAAATTTTGGAAGTCTGAGTTCATGACTTATACCCATTGTAAAAATATTAAAAGTTATTTACAAATTCAGTAGGTAACAAGTCTTAGGTGTTAAATATGGTTTTAAACCATACTATGCGCCTAATTATCGTAAAAGTCGATAATTGACGATATTTGATATGTTAATGAAAATCTGAGATTTTGATCAGCCTTTAATGTTTAAAATATTTTATTTAACATATAACATCAGTAGGAAAAGGTTTGGCATGTTAATCATATGCTAATCTCATTTTATTAACAAAAAGGGTATTATCGTCATTTACCGATTTATACGAGAACTCAATGATATGGTCAGTTTATAATCTGACCCTAAAATTCCTAAAAATAATATCAAAATAGTAGGTAATGGGCTTGGTGCCAAAATTTGGGTTTAAACATGATTTATGATAAAAATGCAATTTAATTAATAAAAAGTTTCATTTTACGATATCTTGCATAACTTTAGTTTGAGACCAGAAGCTGATGTCAAATTTATTTGACATACTTATATATCGGTAATAAAACTTTTTGTCTTCTCACATTTTCAAAAATCTCGTTTTTATAGCATAAGGGCATAATAGTAAATTTTTTTAAGCATTTAACGGAAATATGCAAATGAACTATGATTTCTAAGGGACCATGTAGTATGACCTCAGAGGGTTATACTAACATATAACATGGTCACAAAGGAACCCTAAGGCATAAAGAAACTAATATAAATCGGGTCAGAACTGAAAGTCAAAGCAAAAGTCTACTTTTGCGACTTTCGGTTGCGAACCGAGCCTAAACTCAGAATTGTCGGGGTGAACATGTCTAAACATGTTCTTATAATGTTAACCAAGTTATTTAAGTTTCAAAACATGTTTCATAACTTCTACATTATCAGTTTTGATTATATATTGAAAAATTGACTATTTTGACTTTTTGACTAGTTGAATTGACCCGGCAATTTACTGAGATAACGTGATAATTAGAAGGTGCCCTTTTGAGGGTTAATCACCTACTTAATTACCAACACATAGCCATTTTCAATTTGAATAATGGCTGGACCATTTGTGATTAATCACAAAGTCAAAGTATAATTAAGATATCTTTGACTTTCGGTCATTACACTAATAAAAACTTAACTATAGCAGCTAAGAACACTTACGAAGGTCCTTAGCACGAAAATTAAATTTGAGAAAGCTTCCTAGATGACCAGGATGCTCCAGAGAAGTGTTTGAGAGTGAAAGTTGAAGTGTGCAAGAACAATGTGCAAAACTTGGTCCTATTTATAAGAATTTGAAGGTCTCCAAGATCAATCCAGCTATAATTAGGAGTAACCAGATGACACCAAGTGTCCCCATGGCAGTAAAAACCATTTGCACAGTCCCTGGTATCAAAAACCTCCATGCAAAGGCGGTGGAGGAGCTGCTACATGGAGATGTCCAGTGTTCTGTCGCTGGTGACTCAGTCGCGGCCCGCGTAGACATCAGAGAAGGTCTACGCGCCCCGCGAGGACCTATTATTCCGGTAAAAAGTTTGTAAAACTTGCATTTTCAGTCCCTGGTCCATATTAAGTTTAAATAACTTTCGTCTATTGTACTTTAATCCCCCATAGTTAACTTTTAAGTGTCTTGGGTCACAATTTAAACATCAGATCACCCGAAATGTACTTATATGTATCAAAACTCCACGGAATCATTATCCGATATACATGAGAGTATACTGAAGTATTACAAAGCCTCGGGATCGTTAAAAGGTCACTCAGAGGTAAGAATTAACATGTTGACACGTTTAACCCTTGTGCGTTGTAAACTTTTGATTTTTAAGTACAAACGGCTTCTTGCGTCCAACAATCTATTCATTAGAGATTATGATCATCTTGTGAGATCAATCAGAGGCACAAGTTTGGCATGTTGACACTTTTGGTCCTTCCACATACATCTATACACTATTTGACAACTTTAGTCCCTCAAAGTTATCTTTTAACATGATCAGGGTTTATGACACGTGTCGTCATTGTATTGGACATGATTTTGTGAGGTGATACACCCTCACCCCCTTAAAAGAAATCTCTACCTCGATATTTATTGAAACAATTGAGGGTATTTCTGTTTCATTGTGGATTCAACTTCCCACGTATATTCTAGGCCTCTACGGGCATCCCATTTGACCTTTACGATTGACACATTCTTTCTTCGAAGCTTTTTAACCTGTCGATCCTAGATCAACAAAGGTTTTTCAACAAACTTCAAGCTCTCGTCAATCTGCACGTCCTTATGCGACATTGCTAGCGATTCATCGGCTAGACATTTCTTTATATTGCAGATGTGGAATACATTATGTATCCCGCTAAGCTCTTCAGGTAGATTCAGCTTAAAGGCTACAGTTCCGATACATTCGATAATCTCAAATGGTCCGATATATCTTGGGCTTAGCTTGCCCTTTTTGCCAAAACGCATCACCCCTTTCCAGGGTAACACCTTAAGTAATACTGTATCACCGACCTCAAATTTCAGAGGTTTATGCATCTTATCTGCGTAGCTCTTCTGCCTATCCCTGGCAGCTTTCAGTCGATCACGGATTTGAACAATCTTGTCTGCCATCTCCAGGACTATCTCAGGTCCTGATAGTTGGGTTTCTCCCACTTCCACCCAACAAACTGGCGTTCTGCACTTCCTTCCATACAAAGCCTCAAAAGGCGCGGCTTGGATGCTCGAATGATAACTGTTGTTGTATGAAAATTCAATCAAAGGAAGATGGTCATCCCAACTTCCACCCAAGTTAATAACATAAGCCCGAAGCATGTCTTCCATGGTTTGAATCGTACACTCACTTTGTCCATCCGTCTGAGGATGATAAGCAGTACTGAAATTCAGACGAGTGCCTAAAGATTGCTGAAAGCTTTTCCAAAAATGAGATGTGTATCTAGTATCCCTATCAGAGATAATAGACACTGGCACTCTGTGGAGAGATACAATCTTATCCACATAAAGCTGGGCTAGTTTATCTGAGCTGTGCGTCTCCTTGATGGGGATAAAATGAGCTGACTTTGTCAGTCTCTCGACTATAACCCATATTGTATCATTCCCATGTTTCGTCCTGGGTAACTTAGTAATAAAATCTATAGTTACCATTTCCCACTTCCAAGTGGGAAGTTCAGGCTGTTGTAGTAAACCTGACGGCTTTTGATGCTCGACTTTAACCTGTGCGCACGTCAGACATTTAGCCACATATGTGGCTATAGATTTCTTCAAACCTATCCACCAATAATTTTCCTTTAGATCCTGGTACATCTTATCACTACCCGGATGAACTGAATATATAGAACTATGAGTTTCTTGCCAAGATTGGAACCCAGATTCGACCATTCAATAATTTGCCTTTAGATCCTGGTACATCTTATCACCTATCCACCAATAATTTGCCTCCGTGGATTGGAACCCAGATTCGACCATTCAATCTAAGGATTCCATCCTTGCCAAGAGATAATTGATTAGCAGTTACGCCTAACTTCTCATTTGGGAAGTTAGGTTCCAATATTGCTTCCTTCTGAGCAGTTAATAGTCTTTCATTTAAGTTGTTCTTTAGTTTAATGCTTTTAGCATTAATCCTAATGGGTTTAATTCTTTCCTTCCTGCTTAGTACGTCAGCGACCACATTTGCTTTGCCAGAATGGTAGTGTATTTCACAGTCATAATCATTCAACGTTTCCATCCAACGACGTTGCCTCATATTGAGATCTTTCTGATTAAACAAATGTTGAAGGCTTTTATGATCTGAGTAAATCACACACTTGGTTGCATATAGGTAATGCCTCCAAAGTTTGAGTGCAAACACAATGACACCCAATTCTAAATCATGGGTGGTGTAGTTCTTTTCGTGCACTTTTAGTTGTCGCGATGCATAAGCTATAACCTTGCCTCTCTGCATAAGCACACAACCCATACCTGTGTGCGATGCGTCACAAGAAACGACAAACTATTCTATCCCTTCTGGCAATGTCAACACAGGAGCATTGCTTAATTTCTGTTTAAGAATCTCGAAAGATTCTTGTTGCTTAGGACCCCAATCAAACTTCACATTTTTGCGTGTTAACGAAGTTAAAGGTGCAGCAATCCTTGAAAAGTTTTCAATAAAACGTCTGTAGTAACCTGCCAAACCTAAGAAGCTGCGTATTTCTGTAGGCGTCTTAGGTGCTTGCCAATTCATAATTGCTTCAATCTTAGCGGGATCCACCTGGATACCATGCTCACTTACTACATTTCCAAGGAACTCGACTTCTCGGAGCCAGAACTCACATTTAGAGAACTTTGCGTAGAGCTTCTCTTGTTGCAGAAGTTTAAGAATACACCGGAGATGTTTCTCGTGATCAGCTTGGCTCTTTGAATAAATAAGTATGTCATCGATGAAGACAATGACAAACTTATCTAGATACGGCTTGCACATGCGATTCTTGAGATCCATGAATGCTGCAGGTGTGTTAGTGAATCCGAAAGGCATCACTAAAAACTCGTAATGGCCATATCTTGTTCTGAATGCGGTCTTGTGTACATCTTCTGTTCTGACCTTCAACTGATGATATCCTGACCTCAGATCAATCTTTAAGAAGTAACTTGCCCCTTGTAGTTGATCGAACAGATCGTCGATCCTGGGCAATGGATATCGGTTCTTGATTTTAACTTTGTTCAGCTCGCGATAATCAATGCATAGACGCATTGAACCATCTTTCTTCTTCACAAATAGAATAGGTGCTCCCCAAGGAGACGAGCTGGGTTGAATAAAACCCTTTTCCAATAAATCATCCAACTGATCCCTTAATTCTTTCATCTCGGTCGGTGCCAAACGATAAGGAGCTCGTGCGACTGGCGCTACTCCTGGTATAATATCAATCCTGAATTCCACTTGTCTGTCGGGAGGTAAACCAGGTAGTTCTTCAGGGAAAACGTCTGAGTATTCTGAAATAATAGGAATATCTTCTATCTTGGGCTTTGGCTCATCTAATGTCACCTGTGCCATGTAAATGACACAACCCTTCTTCAAACACTTAGATGCCTTCAGTATAGTTACTTGTTTAGGCAATCCAAACTGCGTATCTCCTTGAATAGTAAGTGATTCACCATGAGGGGTCTTGATAACAACTTTCTTTTTATCACAGGCAATTTGAGCTTGGTTAGAAGATAGCCAATCCATGCCTATAGCTATATCGAATCCTGCCAATTTCATTGGTAACAAAGACAACGGAAAGGAGTGGTTCCTAATGGATATAAAACATCCATCTAGAATCGTTGAGGCAGTTTCTAAGGTACCATCGGCCAATTCTACCTCATATTTTATGTCTAGAGTTTTTATAGGCAGATTTAATAGTTTACAAAATTTATTGTCTACAAAAGACTTATCTGCACCAGAATCAAATGAAACTCTATCATAAATATCGTATATGAGGAAAGTACATGTTATAACATTATCATTCTGCACTGCCTCTCTTGCATTCATTTGGAACACTCGTGCGTTAGTCTTCTTAGCCTCATCAGGCTTCTTTGCGAATTTTGGGCAGTTGGTCTTGATATGCCCTTTTTGTTACAATTGTAACAAGTTGCATTCTTCAGATCTTTGCATTCTAAAGTCTTATGCCCCTTTGTCTTGCAAATTCCACAGAGTTTAGCCTGCGGATCAATTGTGCACTTCCTAGGATGGCGCTTCCTACAATTCTTGCACACGGGTCTGTCACCCGATTGATTTGAGTTTTTCTTAAACTCAGAATTCTTTTTAAACCCAAAATCACCTTTCTTTTTCTTATCAAAACGCCTCGAGTTACCCTCATCTCTTTTTCTCTTCCCATCATCTATATTTCTTGCAGCCCTACTCCTGATGATATCCAAGGTTATAGATAAGGACAAATCTACTGCTGACCTGTATGTTGCAGGCCTTGAGGCTTTCACATGACCTTTCATTTTCGGAGCCAATCCACCAATAAAGAGTGCAATACGCTTTGGCTCTGGTGTAACCAAATAAGGTACCATTCGGGACATGGAGTTGAAGCTGGTGACATAAGATGGACAATCTAAATTTTTCATATCCAGAGTTAGAAAATCAGCTTCAACTTCTCTTTTTCATGTTGTGGACAGAAAGTATCTCTTATCAAATCAACAAATCTATCCCAAGACATACTGTAGAGTGGGATTTTCCCCGAGGCCTGTAGCAGTGCCTTCCACCAAACTAACGCTTCACCTTTGAAAGATTGAGAAATGAACTTTACAATATCCCGTTCTGCACACCCGCTGATGTCAACCACAGTCTCCATTTCTTCTAACCATTCCATACAATCGATAGCACCTTTTTCACCGGTGAAGTCTCTTGGCTTACAAGAAACAAAATACTTATACGAACAAGTTTTGAAACGTGCTTCCTGATCGAATACTATTTTCTTTGATGGTTGACTTTTTTGATTTGACGAGTGCTGAGAATCGTCTTTCTTTGACACATGTGTTTTAGAAGGGGGCTCAGTGTGAGCTGCTGATTGAGTCTTGGTGCGTGTAGCACCTGATTCTTTGTACATTCTATCCATAGCTCTTGTTACAGCATTGTCTATCATTGCTTGTAATTCAGCACCCATTACATTCATTCTGGTATTATCATTCCTTACATTTGGATGACTATTAACTTCATCTGAGTCTGCATAATGATACTTGATTGCTATAAAACATTTGACAAAAACTTATTTAGTGATTTATATTATGGAGTCACCATTTTCGGTAATTCATTAACCATGGTATAATTAGACCATATGTCACACCCCGACCGCGTTAAAACAACGAAACCGCGGCGGAAACGTCGGGGAGTGGAGTGGCAGAATTATTGTTTCACAACCATGGATTCGAAAGTTTTGTTTTATTTATAGATTTACCATTTACATTGTCTTGAAATTTAAACAAACAAGTTAAACATAGTCTATCATTGTTATTAAGTCACTAAGGCCTCTTCCAGTCCTAAGTGAGCATGCATCCTGGCAATCAACATCATTCAACAACATCTGGAACATATGTAAAAACAAAGTCAGCAAAGAAATGCTGGCGAGCACATAGGTTTTTAGAGAGTGTCGGATTCATGGCTCGTTTACATATTGCAATACCTCATTAGACTACAAGAGTCAAAAGTTGAAAACCTTGTTTTGAAAAGTGTATAGTATTGCAACATAATTAACCAACTCAAATCAAGTTGGTTATAGTTTATAAAATCTCGCAGCCATGATACTTAACCCAAAACATTTGTTTAAGTAAACCAAATTGTAAATCGTTCTCGTTATAAAACTCGTATGGTTTATATTGTTTAGTAAACATCGTTGTGTGACATCGTTTCAAAATCGTTTACCCAAGTGAACTAAATAATGCCACGGAATGTAATATGATAAAAACATTTATATATAAGAAGTACCAGCGGCGTATCTACCATGCTTTTATCAAGTTACACCCGTACCATTATCTAATCACAACCCAAAAACCAATCGTTTGTTCAACTCGTTTAACTTGTTCAAACCGTTTCAAATCGTTTAAATCGTTCATAATCGTTTAATCATTCCAAATCGTTCTCGTTTTAATTGTGAAAACTACTTTTGGTCGTCTCGCTAATAACATTTAAACCTTCGTAACTCATCCATCATTCAACTCGTATTAATTAAACCACCAAAGGGTAAGTTAACAAATAATAGGTTCAGTCGTTACCCACATAACCCCCACACATAACCATGGGTGCAGTCTGATAACGGGATTTGTCAGATCCTATGGTACCATAACCTAATACTAGTCGGTTCGGCCAAAATTAATGAATGTTATTCATTATGTAACTACGTCCAACAAGTTTGTTCACATTATCGAAATTGTTATGTGTTTAATATAAACCATATTAATCGTTTTTGAAACCATCGTTAATAACATCAAAAACATTTAACACATATGAATCACCCCAAAACAATTGAAAACAGTAAAATAGGGGAACTATGTACTTACATTGAAGTGCAAAGTATCCTCGATCTAATGAACTTAACGAAGCTCAGGCAACCAAGGAAATCAAGTAGCACCTAGTAATCGGATCACTAGTTAAATAATCAACACCTAAATCGGAAGATCATATAGAATGAGGTCTTGTAAACCAAATGAGTATTGGAACTCATGTGATATGGTTTAACAAAGCCTACATTCTAAATCGAAACCTAACCTAAGTGCTTTCGATCCGTTACGACCCATTAAGGTAGCTTACGTTACTTTAACGCGTCGTTTGCGCAAATGCGCGTTCGAGACGCCTAACTAGTCCTATGACAAGTATTTTATGCCTAAACATCTTTAAATATGTTGCATAATCATTTTAGGTGACAAAAGTTAAGTTACATATGCTTAAAATCCAATTATGCATGAAAAGGGCATTTTGGTCATTTTCCTAAGGCATATAAACTACCTATCATACAACTAATTAAACTAAGTGACCATAAGGTATAACCTAGGAAGGTTATTCCCTATGCAACTATGGTCACATAATATGCTTGGTCGGATCCTAACGATCGACCAAACGGGTCGGGTTCGAAAGTCTAAGCGGTGGTTTAGGCCGCTTGACTTTACGACCCTATACAAGCACTAGACTAAAAGTGATGAGTTAAGCATGTTAAAACATGTTTAACTAAGTTAGAAAACAAGTTTTGATATCAAAACAAAGGGTTTTGATACACAAGAATAGTTTGGTTGCAAAATACGCATAAATACGCATTTTGACCGAAACTATAACTCGTCACTACGCCTAATCAACGTGGTAATCTGTAGGTATAGTTACAAGGGACTATAACCATCGTGATTACGCTCACGTTGCAAAGTTCGAACGAACTTTGTGTTGACCATTGACTGGTTAAAGCAAAAAGTCAAACACTGTTTGACTTTCATGCTTGAAAAGCATAAACAAGCATGAAAGAAACTTACAAAGGGTCCAAGCAAGGAAGTCTTGATTCAAATTGCTCAGGTATGAAGTGTTAAACTTCAACTTAGAGCAGAAATTGAATCAAGTGTGAAGAAAATGGTGAAAGGGCCTTGCTATTTATAGAAATCTTGAAGCTCTAAGATCATTCCAAGTGTTTAGATGGATCAATCTTGGCCATACATTTGGGGACATGGTTTTACAATACAAGGGGTACTCAAAACCAGTCCATAGCATCCAAATTCAGTGGTTAAAAACCATCAAAACCAGCTCAAATTGTCACACCCCGATATTTCCATGTATTACCGGTGGGCCCGGTGGGGAGTATCGTGACGTAGTTGATATCATCATAGTCAAACAACACAATTTAAATGCACAGCGGAAGCAAAAGATAAAATATTACAAACCGATATAAAGTAATATCAAAGTATTACAAACGGAATGTAAAGGATCCACAGGCGAATCAAATAAAGGATAATTGTTGAACAAATTTTGACATCTAAGCTTGCGAGACTCTTTATTGATGCTAGGAGTAGCCAGCCTATTCCGATTAGTACCTGCACTTAGCCTTTTTGGGAAAATACGTCAGTTTACACTGGTAAATACGATTTAACTGACTCATTTTGAAAAGGTTTAGAAAATTGATTTGAATGCACGTGGCAAAAAAACTGTTTATAACTTGGGATAATTATTTATATATAAACTTGTAAGAGAATTACATGTTCGTTATAGGTTCAGTAGCCCGGATTGACGCCGGGTTAAAGATTAATAGACACACCACATGATATAGTCCCGCGGCGGGTTATTCCCGAAACCGGCGTTTATACCTTATTATTTGTATATGCACTAGCGGGTGTACGCCTACACCCGCGTGCTAAGGTCGTGGCCATTTCTTGAATGATGCCAAGGATATCCGGGACATTTTCATTAACCCCCAAAGGCTTTAAGCAAACAAAACAATTTAAACGGGACATTTCAATAAATTAATCTTCATACAATTAAAAATTCAATGCCCGACCAAGCGGTATTTTATATACCGTACCCCAAGCCCGTATAGGGAAAATAAGTTAAAAGTATTTACCTGAGCTAAATATAAATTCAATCCCAGCCGTATATCAAATCAGCAAGTACAGATAGCTTTTACTGGGCTCCTAAATCTGGAACGAAGGTTTTTAATAACCTATTAGAATCCTAACGGGTCTTAATTAAGCCTAAACTTAGACCGGTTAGTTTTAAAAGAAGATGCGGTTCAAAACGCATGATTAAGCGAGAACCGGATTAGAATGTGGTTTAGACCCGACAAGCTTGTATACTTGTGTAATAAGGGTAAACTAAACACATTCTGGATTTGAGATAAAAATGATAAGGATTGACCCGTTTCGGCTAATATATGCAAACTAGTTACATAAGCCGATCCGAACGCGAAAAGTGCGTAACGGTAACCAAAATAGTCATGAACAGGTTTCCTAAGTTGATATGCCTTAAATATGTTGTGATATCAGTAGGATACCTTCCATTTTGCCCAAAACGAATTTAAACCAATTTATGCCCCGTAGGGGTATTTTGGTTATTTTAAAGGTTATAAGAGGGGTTAAATATAAATCTGAGGTTTAGGTCTGATATAATCAGTAAAAATACTTAATTTAATAAGTTATAACAGTAGGGTATAACATATATGTGAAATTTACTATTTATAACCAAACTATGCACCGTAGGGGCATTTTGGTAATTTCACATAAGCTTAAAAGGTCAAAATTAGAATTATGAGTTTAAAACTTTTGCCTACTGTTTAATTATGAAAATTTACTTAAAACATCAGTAGGTATCAAACCTTATATGTTAAAAATAGTTTTAACTTATACTATGCGTTAAAAACGCGTAAAAAGGCGATTTTAAGCGATTTCCGGGTTTTATAAGAAAAGCTGATAATTTTATTATTCCAGAAGGCTCAAAATATTTTATTTATCATATAAGATCAGTAGAAAAAGGTTTGGTACCAAAATGATTTGTAAAACTCATTTTATAGGCCAAAAGGGCAAAACCGACAATTACCGAATTAAGCTTAGAACCCTATGTTATGCTCAGCCTAAAAATAAATAAAAATCTTCAAAAATCCCAAAATATTTTTTTATATCAGTAGGTAAAAAGTTTGGTATCAAAAATTGGGTTTAGATAGGTTATATGCTAATTACGCCGTTTAATTAATAAAAAGCTTTCTAATTACGCTAATGAGCATAACTCCTAATCTTGACCTCAAACTGATGTCAAATTTTAGGGACAAGTTTATAAATCAGTAATAAAGATTATTGTCCTCTCATATTTTCAAAATTCTCGTTTTAGGGTCAAAAGGGCATAATGGTCAACATTTAAGCATATAACGGAAACATGCAATGAATCGGATAACTAAGGAACCAAGTTGTATAACCTCAGAGGGTTACACCAACCTATAACATGGTCCTAAATGAATCCTAAGGCATATCTAAACTAAGCTAAATCGGGTCAGAACTGAAAGTCAAAGCAAAAGTCAACTTTTGCGACTTTCGGTTCCGAACCGAGCCTATACTTAGAATTGTCGGGTTGAATCATGCTTAGGCATGTTCAACTAATATTTACCAAGTTATTAAAGTGAGAAAACTGATTTTTATGGTTTCTTATATTAATAGTTATGAATTTATTTAAAACTAACCCGATTGACTTTTATTTGACACGACAATTTGACTAAGTAAACGTGGTAATTAGGAGGTGCCCTTTTGAGGGTTTAACACCTACCTAATTACGGTCACGTAGCCATGTTCATTACGGACAATGGCTCAACCATTTAAAAGTCAAAGCGTTTATCGAAACGCTTGACTTTTCGGCTATAAACGCTAAACAATTAAACTAAGCATGAAAGGACACTTACAAAGGGTCCAAGGAAGGATGGAATTGATCTAAGATGTTCAAGTATGAAGCACAAAGGCTCCAACTTAGAACAATTCAGATCAAGGTGTGAATCAGAACAAGACAAAGAGGGGTATTTATAGGTTTTTGAGAACCGTTAGGATCGTTTCTTGATAAACGAGCCTTGATCTGAACCGTACACTTCATACCCACTGTTTTGGCAATCTATAGGCGCCCAAAACAACCCATAGGATGAAGAAAAACCACTTGCAACACCTGGAAACAGCTGGAACAGGCTGTAAACTGATTTTTGCAGCTCTGACATGCTCATACGGGCCGCGTAAGGTTCAAAGGATGCTTACGCGGGCCGCCTGAGGTTCCTGGTTCAGCAATCAAGTTTGAATAATTACAGAAATGGTCCCTGATAGCTTTTAAGGTCACGTTTGGCACGTTTAAGGCCCGTTAAGCTATTGATAAGGCTCTACAATGAAGCCTAAACATGAGGGACATGAAACATGCTCGAAAACATGTCGGATGTCGGTTCGTTTGGTCGTACGGTTACGTTGTTCGTCTAATTACGACGGAACACGAACGGACGCGAAAAACGATCCAAACTACGCGACGAATGGAATTTTATCATGCCGAACACTAAAATAAAATATTTTAATGCTTACATAAATTTTTGGATGTCCGGATATATTCAGAATGCAAGATATGCGCGAAAATGCAAACTTGTGCACTTTTGACACTTTTAGTCCCTGCATGACTTAAAAGTTTATTTTTGCGCACCAAACACCTCTAAGCCTATAGCTAAGCTGTATAAAGGATAAATAGGGTATTTTTAACTCATGGTCATATTCCGGAAAGTCCGATACCCTACGAATCAGCATACTTTAGCAGTTTGACGCAATTAGTCCTTTAATTGCGCAAAGTAGCGCTAAATGTTGTTTAATGATATCCAAGCCTTCCATGGACCATAATGGTCATTCCCAAGCATATACTTAAATATTACTACGCTCCCGTTTGCTTAACTGGTCACCGAGAGGCGTAGATTCAAAAGTTGATGCTTTAGGTCCCTCTATTGCGCAAACTTGCGCATCTCATCATTTAATAGCATTGAAGCCTCATCTAATCCATATTAGGCATTCTTGACAGTATTATTAAACATCACGATGATTCGGGTTCGCTAAAAGGTCATTCAGAGGTATAATTAAACATATTGACACTTTTAGTCCCTCTAACTTGCAAAGTTGCGCGTAACCTTACTTATAAGCATAAAGACTTTAGACGGCCAATGTTTGTCATTCCCAAGAGTATAATTAAATATCATGAAGCTCTCGGTTTGTTAAAAGGTCACTCAGAGGTAAGAATGAACATGTTGACGCTTTTAACCCTTCATTGCGCAAACTTTCAATTAATTCCGCAAACGGCTACACTCGATCGCCAAGTGGCTCATTTGTGAACATAAATATCGTGAGAGGTTATTTAGAAACTTATTTTAGGTATGCTAACACTTCCAGTCCTTTCATAATCAAAGTTTTTGATTTTTCGAAAAATTAGTCCCTTAAATTCAATGTTTGACTTCATTAGGGTTTATTACACGTGTCAATACATCATTGGACGTGATTTTACGAGGTGTTACATCCTCACCCCCCTTAAAAGAAATCTCGACCTCGAGATTTGCTGAAATGCTAGAAGTTCTTTTTGTCGCATAATGGACTTAACTTCTATAGTCTATCTGGAACCTCTCCAAGCTCCCAAAGTGACCTTTATATTTGGCACATGTATCCTTTTGGAGTTTCTTAACCTGTCGATCCTTAATCGATACAGGTTGCTCATCATATCATCAATCTTCATATTATTATGTGATAGTGCTTCTCGACTTATTGGTGAAACACATCCTTAAGTCATTAGTGTGCAATGTATTGCGAGCTCCGCCAAGCTCCTTAAATCGGTTTTAGCTTATAAGCTATTTGATCTTGATACATTTGATTCCCTCGAATGATTCTATATATTCAGAGTTTAACTAGCCTGATAATTAACAAATTGGCACACCCTCCCAGGGTGATATCTTTTGTTGAACCTTCTTCCTCAACAAGAACTCAAAAGGGTTGCTACTCTCATTAATCCTTGATTTTTCTGCCGAATACTGGCATCTTACAGATGATTATGGATTCGTATGATCTTATTCGTTGTTTCCAAGGCAACTTTCAGATCCTGATAATTGGACTTACTAATCTTCTGTCTAACATTAGATGTTTAACATTCCATCTATACAAGGTTTCCAAAGGAGCTGCCTTGATACATATATGACAACTATTATAGAAAAAACTTATTTTAAGGAGGGATGGTTATTCCAACAACTGCTTAAAACTAATCTTAAGTAATAGCAAATCCTTGCCGTTAGTCGAACAAATCGACGATCCTGGGCAGCTGATGGCAATTCTTAATTGTTGCCTAATTAGGGTTGCGGTAATCAATGCATAAGCAAAATGAACCGTCTTTCATAATTAATTATACCGAATTCTCAGGATATTTAGGCTATATGAATCCTCTATTTTAAAACTTACTTAATCAGGGTTTCGGTTCCTCCAATGATGGTACTAGCCGTCTTGGAGATTTCTTAATAATACCGCCCTAAATGGGATATAAATCTTAACTCTACTTGCCCCTCAGGGGTAAACAGGGTAATCTCTGGAGAAGATAACCAAGGTACAAGGAGGTTACAGAGATTTTCCATATCTCAGGCTCCAGTTCATCAATTATTGCTTGTGTCAAATAAGTGACACATTTATGTTACAAGTCCACGAATTCCTTAATCGGAGACATTTACTTGGACAATTCCATTCTGGATATCTTCTTTGAATACCATTAGTTGACTTTAGTACCATATGACCATCGGGATATCTTTGTGGTCCCATGCATTAAACCTCCATACTGATCAGGCATGGAAGCAATCTATGGAACATATTAAGATATACCAATCCTCCTATGGCGCTTTTATCATACCGTCTGGTATTCGCAATCGATAGAGATCAAAGAGATATCAACTATGCATGCTGATGCACTTCCTCTAGAGAGAATACTTCTAAAATTCTACGCCTGAAGGTTTCTGACAGGAACAGAAGAAATGGGTCTTATGATTTCGCCTGTAAGTTTTACCTTACACTTAATATCTGGGGTCCTTACGGGAAAATTTCTAAAAGTTTGCTAAGCTTATGGTCTTATGAGAGACTTAGCAGCACCTGAACCCAAACGTAACTCCCAGCAATACAATCACAATAAGGGATTTATCTGGTGTCATTATTAATGTGAACAGCCTCTAATCATACCTCAGGAGGGTTAAGCGCCTCCATTCTTAATCCTTTTAAACTTAGCTGTAAAATTTTTGACAATTTTTAGGGCAGTCTTAGCTTTGACTGGTTATTTCTTAATCTATGAAACGTGAGTAGCTGAGGTAGATCCAATATGGATTTATAATGAGCAGGCTTTGAAACCTTAATGTGTCCTTTTATTGCCGTTGCTAACCACCAATAATTATTGCATTAAACTTAGGTTTTGGGTAAATGGAATAGGGCACTATCTCAGCCAATGCATTAAAATTTGTAACATATTGTTGACAGTCTAGAACTTTTATGGTGAGAGTCATAAAATTCTTATTCCATCTTTTTCCATTTCATGATGTGGATAATAGGTTTTTCTAATAAGGTCCTTTAAAACTTGGACCATCCCATAATGTATAAGAGGATCTTTCTTGTGGAATTCATTAATGTCCTCACTAATCGAGGATATTGCCATCGAATGACTGAGATGTATACCTCACCGTGTCCTTTCCAGCATAACTGCTGATACACCTAATGGTTTCTACTTCATCCAACAATTTCCCGCAATCGATGGCCTCTTTTTACTATTGAAGTCTTTTGACTTCCAAGAAACGAAGTACTTTTAAGTACATCCTGAAAGGAATGGGTTCCTTGCCACAAATGATTTTGTTTGGGTTATTCTTCGCATTTGAAGTATGAATAAAGCTCTTCTCATGAGCAGCGACATGTGTTTTAGAGCGAGCAACATCTGGCTTCTTGAACCTTTTCATGACTTTTCTCATAGCCTTTCTAATAGCTGCGTTAATTACTGTTTTGGAGATTAACTCCATTAACATTGAGGTTCACATTGGATGCACCATTAACATTTGTCGCATCTCCAGCATCGCAACTGTTGTTTGTCTCTTCTGAGTTTTCCATACTCGAATCTTTGGTATTAAATACCATATTCAACAAGTGCTAAGGTAATCCATACCCAGTGTCTCCTTGAATTGTCAAAGGCTCACCATAAGGAGTCTTGATAACTACTTGCTTCTTATCAAGCACAATATGGGCTTGATTTTTAAGACGACCAAATCATTCCTATCACTATATCGAGTCCCTCTTATTTTAATGGAAACAAGGACATTGGAAAAGAATGATTCCTAATGGATATAAAACATCCATCTAATATTGATGAAGCAGTCTCTGAGGTACTATCGGCCAATTCTACTTTATACTCAACGCTTAGAGTTTTAACAGGCAGACTTAATGATTTACAAAAATCTATTGTCTACGAAAGACTTATCTGAACCAGAATCAAATAATACTCTAGCATGAGTGTTATTGATAAAGAAAGTACCTGTTGTGACATTGTCATCCTGAATAGCCTCTTCAGCATCCATTTGAGAGCTCCCAGCTTTGGTCTTCTTAGCCTCCCCAGGCTTCTTGGTTTTATTTGGGCAATTTGTCTTGATGTGCCTTGTTTCATTGCAACCATAGCAGGTTGCGTCCTTTATGTCTTGGCACTCCAAGGTCTTGTGCCCTTCCTTATTACAAATCCACAAGGCCTAGCTTGTGACTCCAAAGTGCATTTCCCTTTAGTTTCCTTCTTTGGGCAGCGGGTCTTTATGTGCTCCTTCTTGCCACAACCATAACATGTGGCGTCCTTCAAGTCCTTGCATTCATGGGTCTTGTGATCCATCTCTTTACGGATGACACATCCCCTGGTCTGTTCATAGAAACATTTTCCGAAGTGCCTCTTCCCGCAGGTTTTACATTCGGGTTTTGCCTCCTTTGGCTTGGACTGGTTATAGCTTGAACCGGTCTTACCCTTTTTGAATCCCTTATTCGGGGTATTATCGCACTTTCGCTTATTATCTTTTAACGCTCGGTCCACGACCTTGTTTACGGCTGTATCTAACCTAGCCTGTAACTCAGCGCCCGTTAAGTTCAGTCTTGCATCATTATTCTGATCAGCTGGATGATTGTGAGCTTCAGATGAGTCGGCCATGGTGAAGCTTTGAAGGCTACAAACCAAGTGGTAATAATTTATTTAATTATATAGGTAGTCGTCGAGTTTGATGATTAAATAGCCATGGTGCAAATAAACCATATAGGCCAATAGATAGTATTTAATTTATTTGATTATGTTTTGCCTAGGTTTTTAAATAAACCATCTTTGGCGTTTAAACGGAATATAATCCTTCATATTTATTAGACAGGGGACATAAGTCATGACTGTCAATGTCGTACCGACATTTTATATAGCACAAGGGCTTGTTCCAAAGGGCTTTTTGATGGCACAGATGCCTTGTCACTAGGGAAATTTTAAAACATAATCAATGATTCCTTTGGATTGGAAAATTTCATAGTTCATTGTCTTGACAAGAAGTTATGAAATAAAACTATCTTTTTCATGTATACATCTTTGCCCGAAGGTATTCATCCAAATGGATGTTTTGATGTGTACATCATGTTCGATGTTTATTAGCCATGATTCCTCTTGATCATTTACGCTAAATAAGGGGTTTGGAAATTCCTAATATGAAGATGACAAGTGTGATTTTATCGCATCACTGTTGTCAGGAGTGTTAACATATTTTCAGATGTTAACAAGGATCTGAATTTCTTTTGAACAGGTCTTACCATCATAGCTAGGTCCTTAATGACATTCAAGCTAGGTTATACCTTTTAAGATTTTCTTTTAACATGTATACTGGCAGGACGAGAATGATATTTATTTTATTCAGGATTTTCATTATAATTATCCTAAACTTAATTAAAATATAACTATGGAACAAAAGGCCAAGTCACAAGGGCAACTTTAAATTATTGTTAGTACAGGAATGTCTGTCAACTTCGTCTGGTATCAAGTCTTGCATTGTTCATGACTGGATAGAGAGACAAAGACTAAATACCCGACGCCGAAGACTTCGTCAACATCCAAGGGGGAGTCTGTTGGTGCATCAAGTGTCTGTTAACTTCGTCTTAATCGAGTCTTATGTCTAGATAGGATAAACGAGCACACAACAGGGTCAAAATTAGGGTTTTATATGTAAAAGTGGGTGATTCCGCTTGAAAGTGTCAATGTGCAGTTCAAGCGAAATCAACATATGTTATTTCGCTTGAAATGACATGTGACATGTTCAAGCGAAATCAGATTAGTATATATATGTGTGTGCTGGTGTCATTTGGAGCGGGATCTGATCATATGCTCTGAGTCGAGGTGCTGTCCGTTTGTCATTTGAACGTGTAAAAGCTCAGAATTGATCAATAAGAAGATAATTAGAAAGGAACAAGCTGTGTTGACATCTTTTACATTGATTCCGCCTTTGTACTTGATGATGAACTACTCATACTGACTATTTAGGGTCACCGAATGATCCAACAAGTGGTATCAGAGCTCAGGACGAGGAGTTCATACTAATTCAGCTTGATTTCATCGGATTCTCATACTTCTACTCATTCTTTTCTGATTTGAACGAGATTTAACGGTTGAAATGGCTTAAAACTCACACATATCAAGCGAAACATAGTGTTAACTAATCCTTGAAAGATTTGGACCTTAATTCGAACAAAATTTGATAAACACTTGTAATTTCGCTTGAAAATCTGTTCGAATTGCTGATGTCATTGTAATTTCGCTTGAAATTGCACGTTATTTCACTTGAAACTTCAAGCGAAATTAGTTGATTTCGCTTCAAAATCTTATTTCGCTTGAACTAAGTGATTTCGCTCGAAAAGTGTTATTTCTCTTAAAAACAGATTTCGCTTGAAAAGTTTTTATTTCGCTTGAAAGCTATTTCGCTTCAACTGATTCCGCTTGAAATTGCTGTTGAGTTCAAACGGAATTACTTATTTCGCTTCAAAGTGTTTTAATTCCATTTAAACTGATTGTTTGTTTGTTTGTTTGTTTGTTTGGACAGTGTGAGGAGTAATTAAAGGATATAAAATTATGGAAAAGATTATTCATGTCAAAGACACCAGAACTGAAGAACAAAAATACCTCGCAAGAAAGCAGAGAGCAGAATTCAAGATGATGAGATTATCTAAGGTGTTAAGTGAAGCCAAGAGAGCAAAGAGATGGGATGCTGATAGAGAATGTTACATTGATCCACAAGGAAACATTTCTATTGATACAAAAACTCTTAGTATAGAAGCTTTCATTGAGGAATTTGCTGAAGAAGAAGAAGCAAGACAAAGAATGTGGTGGGGAGAAAGTTCAGCTAACAAGAAAGAGAAAGATGAAACTTCAAAATGTGAAGTTGTGTGCTCAAATTGTGAAAAATTCAAGGCAGACAATGTCAAACTCGTGAAGGATGTGGAGAGTTTGACATTGAAAATAAAAAATTTACAAGAAAACGAAAAAGAATTTCAAAATAAAATAACATTTTTGGAAAATGAAAAATTGAAAAGTGAAAAAGATTTTGAAAATCAAATAAAGATTTTAGAAAATGATAAATCTCTTTTTGGTAAAAATAATCTTGAAAAACAAAAAGAAATAAATTCTCATCTTGAGAAAATCATTCAACTTGAAAAAGCAGTCGAATGAGCTAGAAATAAAATTGAGGAGTTAGAGAATAAATTGAAAGGTTTTGAGACTTCTTCATCAGCTGTACCAGATTATCCTTGTCCAAAACCGATCAATTCTGTTCCAATAAGTGACAATGTCACAAATTTTGACAAAGTCAAAATTGAGGATTGTGATGAGAAAACTGATGATGAAGTTGAGAAAAGAAAAATATTTTTGAAATTAAATGAAATGTTTCAAGATACTGTTTTACATTCTACTGAAATAGGTGAATGCTCTAAGCAAAAACCTGTTAAGAAGAATGTAGAACAAAAACAAAAAGTTAAAATTTCAGAAAATGTTCAAAACAAAAATAAAAGCTCATCAGTTCAATCATCCAATCATTATGAAAAACCACAAAAATTAAAAAATAAAAACTCACAAAAAGATGGTAATAAGTGGTGCAGGTTTGACCACAATGCTCAAAAGCCAAATTCAGCTTACAAGAGAAGATGGGATGAAGATTCTTCAAAGCCAAATCATTACAATGAGAGAAAACAAAGAAATGATGAGTACCACAAATCAAATCAATGTTTTGATCTAAGTGTGTGGTATGAAAATGGTGTGTGGTATGAAAATAAGGAAAGGTATGATAACTGAGTATGTTACACATGTGGTTATCAGGGACACATTGCTGTTAACTGTCAAACTCAAAGATTTGATTCAAGAAGATGCTATGACTGTGGATTCAAAGGTCATATTGCCAGAGATTGTCCAAGGAGATCAAAAAGAAGATCGAGGGAAGAATCTCATGGACAAATGTATGAATCAGTCAAGGTTGAAGAAAAGCCAAATAGACAGAAAAAGAAAAAGGAGAAAGTGAAGTTATCACAGGGGCAGAAAGATCGACTGAGAAAGAAAAGGAAGAAAGAAAGAGAATGCCTAGAAAAGATTTTGTCCTCGGGTACAACTGATAATCCGAGAAAAAGTTTTGATGAATCAATTTGCTCAACAAAGAATGGTAAATCAAGCAAAACGAACTCATTGGATACAAATATGAGGACAAAAGGGTTGATAAAGAAAGAAACATTAACTAATCAAATCGATGATCAATCAAAGAAAGTTAATTTTTCAGACAAAGCCTTTATCAAAGTTTTTAAGTATAAAAATGACAATGAAAAATTATGCACGTCACAGGTTGACAAAGTTGGAAAGGTTAAACACTGTAGGGAATGGGTTCCAATAGAGAATAGCGATGAACTTGTTTCTGAGAAAACAAAAGAGCCATCTTCTGACAAGGAATTTGTCTCTATGGAAGCAAAAGAGTTGTCTCCTGGCAATGATTCTAATATGTCAAAGTCAGAAGAGCCACAATCAGGCAATGAAACTGACTCGACAAAGTCAGAGGAGCCAAGTTTTGAGGTAAAAACTGTCAAACCCAAGAATGGTCAGGCTTGGGTAAATCTTTTCAAATAAAAACCTGACTTGCCGGAGCTTCCAGGTTGGTAAGTGTGGAGCAGGTATCAACATTTTTCTTGAGAAATTCACTTAGGTGATATTTCGATTTACAAGTGGTAAATCAGGGACATTAAGTTGTACTTGATTTTCTACATGTGGTGTTGGTTGTTGATAAGGGTCTAAAATGTTAAATTTTTCAAAATGGTTGAAGAAGAACAATGTGATGAAAAGAACCCCGAATTTGTGATATGACACACAAAGCTTATTTTCCAGAAAAACCATTTTGATTAAAACAAACTTAAGTGTTTTGAAATCTTAATGGGAAAATAGTTTGTTGTCAGGGGGAGTTCTGATTGTTTAAGTCAAGTGGATGGCGAATTGAAGCGATTTGATATCAGTTTGTCACTTTCCTTGTACAATTTGTTTTCAAATTTTCCCAGAAAATCAAAATTGAGGCATATTTTGATTTTAGGGGGAGAAAAATTTTAAAAAATTAGAAAATTTGAAAATGCCAAAAACATTGATAATTCAAAATGAGTTTTTTTGTGAAAAAGAGGAAATGATAGTAAATCAGTTGGACTATCACAACATGCTAAAGAAATGGAATGTCAAATGTGATAAACGGTCTCACTAAGGATGTGACGATAGGCTTAGCTAGACTAGTAGATTTGCGATAATGATACAAACTTAAATGAAAAAGACTAGTTCTAGTGGGAAACATGGTTGAAAGCATAGTACTTAGTTTTGTCCTTCGTGATTGTGTACCTACTCAGTAATCGCTGAATGCTAAAAGAGCATAAAAACAGGTTAAGTTTGTGAGCTTTCACAACTTTGCTGAAAAGTCACTGTGATTGTGTATTTCATTTTGCAAAGACTTAAACTTGTTTTATTTCTTTATTTTGTTTAAGCATTGGACATCCTCTGCGTATACGTGAGTATCGAACTGGATATTAGTGCCTAAATGTTCTGCTTTATTTTTCTTGGTGTTTCGTTTAAATCTTGGATCACCTCTGCGTATATGTGAATATCGAACTGGTGGTTAAGATCTAAACATTTTCAACTTGTTTTTATTTCTTATTTTGTTTAAACATTGGACTTTCTCTGCGTATCGAAAGATCGACCTGATTGTTAATGTTTAAACATTCTGCATTGTATTCGCACATATCACAGTTGATGAAAGATTTAAAGGCATTACTTGAGTCAGTGTATTGCATGATGAGGGGATATGCTGAGATCGTGGGGTCCATAAGAATTTAGTGTAAAATTAATATACCTTAACGTATCGGTAAGCATTTCGAAAGTTTTTAGATTGAGTTTAAGAGGACAACTATATTGTCAATCCATGTGAATCGTTTAGAACTTAAAATGATTAAAGCTTAATGGTGCTAGTGATTTGTCTCATAAACTGATATGATCCTCTTATACAAACTCACAAAAAATATTGTCTGTATATATTTCTTTACTGTATTTCATTCAAAAACAAAAATCCAAAAAGATTTTCGGATTAGCATAAAATTTTGAAAAATATAAAAAGATTTTTGACAATTGATGGTGAAAAGCTGATTTTCAAAATTCCAAAGTGCTAAACATGATGAACTATATTGGGTTGGAAAAGTTTGATTGAAAAACTTTGAATGCCATATACAAATGTTTAAAAGATTGTATGTTTAGTTAATCAAGGTCATTAATTTGAACTTGATGTAACTATAACAGTTTGATGAATGAATGTTTTCTACTAGTAAGTTTTTATTTTAACTTTCATAAATGTTTTGAAACTTACGTTGAAGTAGAAGATGTGTAGGTTAGTTGAAATAGATCAGCTTAAAGGAGAGATAATGAGCAAAGAAAGAACTTTATGGCAAAGATTGTGTAAAGTTTGTATCAGAAAATAAATTCCAGCCTATCGAAAGGGGGAGTTTACATTCTGGATCAACAATCAAATTGAAGTTTGAAGAATGAAGCTGATAGAGATTGAAGGAAGCTTTTACAGTGATAGACATTTTGGTTGAATGCAATGACTGATGAAGACTGAAGATTTTGAAGACTCGAAACTGCAGACTTCGTCGACATCCAAGGGGGAGTCTGTTAGTACAGGAATGTCTGTCAACTTCGTCTGGTATCAAGTCTTGCATTGTTCATGACTGGATAGAGAGACAAAGACTAAAGACTCGATGCCGAAGACTTCGTCAACATCCAAGGGGGAGTTTGTTGGTGCATCAAGTGTCTGTTAACTTCGTCTTAATCGAGTCTTATGTCTAGATAGGATAAACGAGCACACAACAGGGTCAAAATTAGGGTTTTATATGTAAAAGTGGGTGATTCCGCTTGAAAGTGTCAATGTACAGTTCAAGCAAAATCAACATATGTTATTTCGCTTGAAATGACATGTGACATGTTCTAGCGAAACCAGATTAGTATATATATGTGTGTGCTGCTGTCATTTGGAGCGGGATCTGATCATATGCTCTGAGTCGAGGTGCTGTCCGTTTGTCATTTGAACGTGTAAAAGCTCAGAATTGATCAATAAGAAGATAATTAGAAAGGAACAAGCTGTGTTGACATCTTTTACATTGATTCCGCCTTTGTACTTGATGATGAACTACTCATACTGACTATTTAGGGTCACCGAACGATCCAACAATTATAAACCATGATTTTGTAGAATCAAGGTATTTAGGCTTGAACGTTGTTCATGCCTTTTCTTGACAGGGAGTTGTAGGCTACGACTGTCTTTTGTCTTATATGACAATGAATACAGCCCCGTAAGCATTACATCCCTAATGGATGCTTAATTCACCAAATAAGAAAGGATTTCGGAAGAATCTAGTATAAGGATGATTTATGTGATTGAATCACATTTGCCAGGAATGTTAACAAGGATTTGAATAGGTTCTACCATCTTGGCCTTGTCTGAAATGACATATAGGCTAGGTTGTACCTTTAAGATTCTTTTTAATATTTAACGCAGAACAATCCTAAATTGAGATGTTAATAAGGATTTGAATGTAATTGAGGAACTGCCATCTTGGCCCTGTTCTTAAAATGACACCTGGGCTAGGTCTTATTCTTTTTAGATTTTGCCATTTTATTATAATGGTAGATCTTATAAAAGGAATGTTATTATTTCATATTTTATGTTCATATAATGATGAATAAATTTAGATAAAACATTCCAATGATTTTTTTTAAAAGAGGTACAGGATTGCCCTAAACGGGGCTTGAAAAGAATGATGTTGTCCATGAAGGGACTGAAAGATAAGTATGCCCTTATAAGGACTTACTAAGGAAACGAACTTCAGCAAAAGGAGTTTCTTCTTCATTTTATTTCTGAATGTTTTCTCCTTGGTTACACGTTAATCCAAGTCGCAGTACGAAGCTCGGCCTTCCCTAGGCTTCAAATGGGGAGAATTTCCATTATGGCTTCTTTGCTTGGCGACATATTAAAATATATAGAATTGAAAGCAATAATTCTCCGAATAGAGACGAGAGTATTCCTATGTTAAGTCTAGACTCAGAAGGTCAAGGAATGTGCTATTGTGTCATTGAGATTAAACACAAAAGGCTAGTGTTTAATTCACTCAATGTTGGCTCTGATACCAACCTGTCACACCCCGATATTTCCACATATTACCGGTGGGGAGTATCGTGACGTAGTTGATATCATCATAGTCAAACAACACAATTTAAATGCACAGCGGAAGCAAAAGATAAAATATTACAAACCGATATAAAGTAATATCAAAGTATTATAAACGGAATGTAAAGGATCCACAGGCGGATCAAATAAAAGATAATTGTTCAACAGATTTTGACATCTAAGCTTGCGAGACTCTTTATTGATGCTAGGAGTAGCCAGCCTATTCCGATTAGTACCTGCACTTAGCCTTTTTGGGAAAATACGTCAGTTTACACTGGTAAATGCGATTTAACTTGTTAGGGGTCATTTTCTTAACAGATGTATCCTGACCAATATCATGCCTTTGTTTGGTTATTTATAATCAGGATGCTGGAAGAGGATATTGCTGACATCTTGGGCGATATCCTGTAGCTTATTGAATTAATCACGTGCAGATTAAGGGCAGAAGCTTGCTAACGGTCACAAGGACTTCTTCTCCTCAAGACTCGGACGAATTTGTTGAGAAAGAGACGTTGAGCCCGAAAGACCAGGTCTGCAACGTTCCAAGAAGGAATATTCGGTGAATCCCACGAGTTTAGGGTAGTTAGTTATTTTATCTTTACTATAAATAGATGAGGTCGGATCAACTTAGAACACACATCATTTCACACTTACACTCTCGAACACAATAACTCTCTAGCTGATAGCAAACATCACACTTGTATTTCATTTTCGTTGTAACACTTAGTCGATCCGTACCACATCCTGCACTGTATCCTGACTTTTGAAGCAATTGAAGAACAAGGCAGCTGCGATTGTCAGCTCCCGAGGTTTTATGCCGGCGATCTAGATTGATCAAGGGCTTTCCTCGTATATCTCGTGTCATTTACTTTACCTTTGCTCATTGTTTGATCATAGATACAGCTCTATATCCTGAGCCGTATCCTGAAACTGTTTTCATATCTAATTTTGTTAACACATTTTTCATACATATTTCTAGCACACTACCTCACTTTACTAATTTGATCACTTAATTGCTTCGGTAATTTTTGACCAAAACAATTTGGCGCCCACCGTGGGGCAAGTGGTGCTCTCTTTACTAAAATTTTTTGTTAAATCGCTAATCGGTTTTTTATTTTCAAAACTTTTTGCCACATTGTCCACAATGGCCTCACGATCAAACATGAGTTCCTCTACTATGTCTGCTATGACTTCTGCTACTACCGGTTCGGTGCTTCCACCACCTCCTCCAAGGATGCCAGCCTCTACACAATCTCAAGATGTTATCCCTACTCGGAGTGTCCAGGGATCTGCTCCCGTTTTAGCTTCTAATGATGAAATTTTAACTTTATTTGGAAGTGTGCAGGAACAAATGAGGCAGCAACAGGAAACAAACCAAATGCTTTTAAGGGAAATACAACTCCTGAAGTCTGGCTCGAGCAGATCTGCTGAGGACAATGTCACTCCATTACACCCCAGAGCGTTGAACTTTAGTTCAGCTGTGTATACCGAGGATAACAGGGGGAATATCGTGCCCAGTCTTCCTCAGAATCATACTCCTGAAATACCCTCCTCGATCAGGATGTCAACCATGAGGAGCTCAGGATATGCTTCAGGATATGGGCAAAACCCTCCAACGGGTAACATGTCAAATAATAATAATACTCATGCTACTAACAATAATGGATCTTTGCAGGATACAGGTGTGACATCAGCACTTACTAGGGAACTTCAAAAGTTGAAGGACATGATATCTAGTGTACCTGGGGTGGTCCAGCCGATCCCAGAAGTGTCCCAGGATAGCCACAAGATATCTCGTTTTGCATATCCTATCTGTGATGCTGAAATTCCAAAGAGGTTCCAAACCCCCAACATGAAGCTTTACGACGGAACGACGGATCCTGAGGAGCATATTGCTCAGTATAGGGAAAGAATGGAGATCAACCCTATCCCTCCGGATCTCAAAGAAGCATGCTTGTGCAAGGGTTTTGGTTCAACCTTGACAGGATCAGCTTTGAAGTGGCTCTTGAATGTTCCTCCACATTCAATTACATCTTTTGCTCATTTAGTAAATTTATTTAATAGTCAGTTTTCTTGCAGTCGGAGTTTTGAGAAACTAACCAGTGATCTTTACAGGATAACTCAAGGGCCTCAAGAATCTTTGAGGGATTATGTGAACAAATTTAGTCGAGAATCCTTGGATATCCCACATCTTGATGTTGCCACAGCTGTGCAAGCTTTTAAGATGGGATTACAAAAGGATTCTCAGTTTTATCAGGATCTTGTGATGAATCCTTGCAGGAACTTAGACGAAGCTCGAAATAGGGCATTGAGATATATCAGGCTGGAAGATGATATGAAAATGCAAGAAAGGATGAACTCATCCAACACTTATGAATCGACTAACAGGAAGTCAGAATCCTCATTTAAGTCATATCGGCCTAAGCCATATGGTAGAAATGAAAACAAGAGAGTGAACGCTGTCGAAGATGAGGATCCTGAAGAGTATCCTGAGTTGTCTGAATATTGCTTTTCTGTTAATATTCCTGAATTAATGTATGCTATGCAGGGTCTAGGGGACAAGGCTAGGTGGCCTCGAAAGAATCAACAAAAGGCTGACTGGAAAGATAAGTCGAAATGGTGCGCTTTCCACGAAGATTTCGGACATATGACTGAGGATTGCATTGCTTTAAGGAAGGAAATAAGCTATCTTCTAAGCAAGGGATATCTGAAAGATCTCTTAGGAAAAAAGAAGAATAAGGGTCAAGATACGGAAAAGGATCCTGAGCGAGCTGCATCACCTCCCGCGGATGCCAAGATAATCAACTTCATTTCGGGGGGATCCGACATTTGTGGAACTTCGTATTCGGCAGCAAAAAGACATGCAAAGGAAGCCAAGGCCGAAAGGGGAGACAAACCTGTCAGGATGACGACCCTCACAACTGACAAAGTGATCACTTTTGATGCTGATGACAGGGATACTGTCCAGGATCCTCACCATGATGCTCTGGTAATAACGTTATATGTGGCTAACCATTTTGTACGCAGGATATTGGTTGATAATAGCAGCTCCGTCAATATAATCCAACTAGAGACACTTAAAAGGATGAATGTATCTCCAATGGATATCACTTCGAAGTCCACCGTGCTTGTTGGGTTCAGTGGAGAGGCCAGAAACACAGTGGGAGAGATAAAGTTGCCGGTATACGTTGAAGGAGTCAACTCGATACAACGTTTCTGTGTGATGGACTCTCTATCCTGCTATAACATCATACTAGGAAGACCATGGATTCACGATATGAAGGCCGTGCCATCAACATATCACCAATGCATCAAGATACCTACCCCTTGGGGAGTTGTTAAAGTTGATAGCGATCAGCAGGAGGCGAAAGAATGCTACTCCTCCTCGATGAAATCCTCAGCCAGAACTAGTGCAGCATAGCAATTAAAGACGCGGGCCCAGGATATCGTGGAGAATCCGGAGCAGGATGTGAAGAAAGTTATCCTGGACCAGGATAACCCCGATATATCGGTGCTCGTAGGGACCAATATCCCTCAGGATATTGAGGAACAATTAATTAACTTTTTTGAAATGCAGGATGTCTACGTTTGCATGGAAACATGAGGATATGACTGGCATATCCAAAGATGTCATCACTCACAAGCTTGGAATTGATAAGTCGTTCAAGCCTGTGCAACAAAAAAGAAGGAAGTTTGCTCCTGAGCGGAACACGATTATCCAAGAGGAAGTTGAGAGATTATTAAAGTCAAGAATGATCAGAGAGGTTAAGTTCCCAAGGTGGCTTGCAAACGTGGTCGTAGTACAGAAGAAGAATGGGAAATGGAGAGTTTGTGTAGACTACACAGACTTGAACAAAGCTTGTCCTAAAGACCCATTTCCTCTCCCCCATATTGATGCAATGGTAGATGCTACTGCTGGGCATGAAATGCTGGCTTTCATGGACGCATCCTCAGGATTTCAACAGATCCAAATGGAGCCTTCTGACCAGGAGGATACCGCCTTCATGACGCCAACAGGTATTTATTGTTATACAGCTATGCCTTTTGGTTTGAAAAATGCAGGTGCAACATACCAAAGATTGGTAAACATGATGTTCAAAGACAAACTGGGGGACACCATGGAAGTATACATTGACGATATGGTAGTAAAGTCAAAGATAGCTCAGGATCACCTCCAGGATATTAAAGGAGCATTTGATATCCTGGATCAGTATAATATGAAGCTGAATCCTGCTAAGTGCCATTTCGGAGTGGGGGCAGGAAAGTTTCTTGGGTATATGGTGACGGAAAGGGGGATAGAGGCAAGCCCGGAGCAGATTAAAGCTATCCTGGATATAAAATCACCCTCGAATATGAAGGATGTACAAAGATTAACAGGCCGGGTAGCAGCTCTAAACAGATTTATCTCAAGATCCTCGGAGAAATGCAAAGACTTCTATGATATCCTAAAGAAGAACAAAAGATTCGAATGGGGGGAAAAGCATGAAGCAGCCCTACAAGATTTGAAACGGTATCTCTCAACCGCACCTCTGTTGATGAAGCCGGAAAATGGTGAACCACTATCCCTATACCTTGCTGTATCAGGGAATGCTGTAAGTGCCGTTCTTATAAAAGACCATGAAGGTCAGCAGTATCCTGTTTATTATGTTAGTAAAAGTTTGTTAGATGCTGAAACTAGGTATTCTCATTTAGAAAAATTGATACTAGCATTAATTATGGCATCAACGAAACTTAGGCATTATTTCGAGACACATAGGATTCATGTTAAAACAAACTATCCTATTAAAAATGTGCTTAGGAAACCAGAGATGTCAGGCAGGATGGCCAAGTGGTCAGTAAAGTTGAGTGCTTATGATTTAGTATGTGAACCTAGGAATGCCATAAAGTCTCAGGCTTTAGCTGACTTTGTGGCTGACTTTAGTAGTGACATTCAGGATGAGGTAGACCTAGAAGTTCAACAACTAGGAGAATCCTCAGGATCCTGGACATTATATACTGATGGTGCATCTAATGTAAGAGGAGTAGGATTAGGAATACTACTAAAATCGCCACAGGGGGACATATTACCCCAGGCTATTAGGTGTGAATTTCCTGCTACCAATAATGAGGCAGAATATGAAGCTTTAATTGCAGGATTAGAATTGGCTAAGAGCATGAGTATCAAAAATTTGCAAGTATATGTTGACTCTCTGTTAATTACTAACCATTTTAATGGATCATATGCAGTTAAGGGAGAAAAATTAATCGAATATCTCGATATTCTCAAAAAATTAGCAGGATATTTCGATGTTTTTATACTTAAACAGGTACCAAGGGAAGATAATGCTGAAGCAGACGCCTTAGCAAATCTGGGATCGTCGGTCAGGATACCTGAAGGGACACAAATACCAATAGTACATGTCTTATATCCTGCAACGAATCCTCGGGATAAAGAAGTAGCTGGTATTCAGGATCCTGGGGCGGAATATCCTGAAGAGGATCCTAGAACCTGGACGGCTCCAATCATGAAATATCTCAAAGAAGGACACATTCCTGGAAATGAAAATCCTAAGGCATTTAGGATGAAGGTATCACGGTTCACTATTATAGATAATATTTTATACCAGAAATCTCTTGCAGGACCATATTTAAGGTGCTTGGAGGATCATGAAGCTAAAGAAGTACTTCAAGATATACATGAAGGGGACTGTGGTAATCATA
Organism: Helianthus tuberosus; assembly: GCA_030545235.1. Lineage (NCBI taxonomy): Eukaryota > Viridiplantae > Streptophyta > Magnoliopsida > Asterales > Asteraceae > Helianthus > Helianthus tuberosus. The sequence goes on from CM060381.1 coordinate 19,494,076, forward strand.
CTGGGGGCAGATCATTATTCTCGAAAATATTAAGAACAGGATATTATTGGCCAACAATGAGAAAAGATGCCGCAGAATATGCTCGAATATGTGACTCATGTCAAAGACATAGTAACATACTGCATCAACCGGCTGAACCATTATATCCTATTGTTTCCCCTTGGCCATTTATGAAGTGGGGTATGGATATAGTGGGAAAGTTACCGAAAGCTCCGGGAGGAAAAGTCTTTATGCTAGCAATGACGGATTACTTCTCTAAGTGGGTTGAAGCTGAAGCATTTGTTCAAGTAAGAGACCAAGAAGTAGTATCCTTCATCAAAAGAAATATCCTGACCAGATTTGGAGTACCAGCTGAGATAATCTGTGACAATGGCTCTCAGTTCATAAGTAAGAGGACTACTGACTTTTGCAAGAGTTGGGGAATCAAAATGATTACATCAACTCCGGTACATCCTCAAGCAAATGGACAAGCAGAATCCTCTAACAAGATAATTGTCAACAACTTAAAGAAAAGGCTTGGAGCCAAAAAAGGAAGATGGGCAGAAGAATTACCCTTTGTTTTATGGGCTGATAGGACAACGGTAAAGAATGCAACAGGTCAAACCCCATTTTCGTTGGTATTTGGAGCAGAAGCAGTGATTCCAACGGAGATGACAATACCTACTGCAAGATCTACTTTAAGTAATCCTGAGAAGAATCCTGAAGCCTTGAGTCAGGATTTAGACACTATAGATGAAAAGAGAGATGCGGCAAGGCTAAGGATGACAGCATATCAACAGAGAATATCCAGGGCATACAATAAGAATATTAGAACCAGAAGATTTAAGGTTGGAGATTGGGTATTAAGAAAGGCTTTCCAAAATACAACTAATCCTGCCGATGGCAAGTTAGCTCCAAAATGGGAAGGGCCATATGAAGTTGAATCAGAAGCAGGGAAAGGAGCATATAGACTCAAGAATATGGAGGGAGATATGCTACCGAGATCTTGGAATGCTATACACCTTAAGCTCTATTTCAAGTGAGTCTAGAATTTAATTTCTAACTCAAGATGGTATGAATTCTTACTTCTTTTTAATATATTTTTATATATTATTAATTCTTTTGAACCCAGTACTGACTTAAGCATCGGAGGGGTGTTAGCCAAGCTAACACCCACCTTAGTTTACATTTGTTTTGCAAGATATGTTCCAGGATATAGCTCCAGAATATGCACTCGGAATAATTCAGAAGATTAGAGGATTGGCCCCCTCTCTCACGTTTAAGGGATACTGATCCCTTCACAGGTTTAAAGGTATTCACCTTTCTTCCGAATTGGGTTTAAACACCCCGCCTGGAGCGCAAGTTATTCAGGGATAGTTCAAGGTGGCGGGACCAGTCCATGTAAAAGTGGCTGACAATTTCGTTACCATTGGCTATATCCTGAATCCTAACGGTATATGAGGATTGATCACCCTCTCTCACGAAAGGGTATTTTCATACTCTCTAAGGTTTAAAGGTTTTCACCTTTCTAAGTCTTGGAGTTTATACACTCCCGCCTGTAGCGCATGAAAAATTGGGATTTTCCCCAGGTTACAAAGGATTTATCTCCAGTACATCCTTGGGTTCTACCCTTGAGACGTAAAATATTGCTTATGCAATGCAAACTGACATTAAATAGATTTCTAAGATACTTGAAGACATTGTACACAGGGGACATCCTTGACAAGATGATGCTAATGAAGTTTGTGACTAATGCATTAAGTATCCTGCACTGGGGACATCTTTGTTGGAAGAGTTGCAAAGGGATTGGAGTTCGGTAATAGGTTTATATCCTATGTCTGGTATGATTTTTCCTTTGTGAGCCTCATTTAAATTTTTAGTAACATCATGTTAAATATCTTGACACATATCCTCAAAGTCCTTTTAAGGATATTTGGCTGGAATGTTTGAAACTAGTATTGGTTTGGGATTTTGATCATCATCAAAACTTGGTTTTGAAGAGATAAGCTATTTTTTACTTTCTAGGAAAACTTTTTATAAAGATGAAGGAATATCTGGAAGATTTATTTAACAAAAGGCTTTTGCAGTATGTTTCTGAGCATACTAATCAGGATATTTTGTGAAATAACAGTATGAAATTTTTGCAAAAACTTACACTAAATAATGCAAAGCAACAGAAGAATAAGTCAAAAGATGAAATTATTCTTAAAGCGATCAATACTGGTTGATGACCGAAGGTTTCATCCTAAAACCTAGGACCCATCCGCCTTCGGTTATCAAAGTGTTTAGAAACAGAAATGAAAATTGTTCATAAAAACATAAAATTGTTCGAATAAAGATAAGCCCTAGGGGGTAGCGCCTTCTTGGTCCAAAGCGGTTTCAGCAACATCCATCTTGGGATCCGCCTCAGCATCCTTGTCAGCATCGACTGCCTTTTCAACTGTTTTAGAAGGTTCATCGGCAGATTTGGAAGAGGTACCGCCAAGATTCTTCAGCTTGGTCTCCCAAGCACTAACGTCCCAAGAAGGGCATTCGAAGCCTAATGTTTTGGCTTCATGAGCCATCTTCAACCTAGCCTGGAGAAGGGAAATGACGACGGAACTTTTGAGACTTTCTCGGTAACTGACCATATCCCGTTCGTACTGCACATGGGCAGCTTCCAGATCGGCCTGGGCTTGAAGAGTAGCTTTGTTGAGAGCAACTTGGTGTTCTTGGGTCATAGCTTTGTATTTCTCCTCGTAATGACGAGACTTGGCGGCCGCAATCATGCCTTAGTCAGAGATTGTGATTTCTGCTTCCTTTAGCTTAGATTCAAGTGTTTTGTTAAGCTTGCAGGATTCTTGATATAAGTGGACCAAACGCTCAAGACCCTACAAAGGTAAAAGGACAGGGATCAATATTGTTAAGTCTTTGAAAATAGTTTAAATTGCAGGATATGATGTAAAGATACTAACCTGGTTGAGAAAAGAAGTCATAAAACCACTGGCTTCAATGAATCCGTGCTTTTCATAAGGAAAGGTGTCAGAAATAACAGGGGAATCGGGTTCTTTCCTTTTGCGGGAACTTGAACTACGGGGCTTGGTAGCCGGTGAAGGTTTAGGAATGATTATGGCTCTGGAGCTACTGGGTTTGGATGTAGCAGTGGTCTTGGAGCCGGATTCTTTCTTGACGTGGATCTGGTCAGAATAGCTATCCAGTTCGTCAAGATCAAAGACTTCGGGGATCTTGGCTGGTGCTGCGTAAAGGGAAAAGTTTAATTCTTTATCATTATATTGTTTTGACTAATTATTCTGAAAGGAATTCTTACCAGACATCTCGGACGACGAGTACTGACTTGAACTCGGAACGTGTGTGGTAAAAGTCCTGTTTGTTGCAGGTAACCGGTAAACGGTGTTGATTCTCTCTTCTGACTCAGCGGTAGGAGGAGCAACTTCCTTGAAGTTCACTGCATAAAGATCAAAAAGAAGAATATTAATAGAGGATAACAATCAAATCGTCTATGAGAATATTTATGATCCTACCGGTGGTTAACCACTCCACCGGAAGGTTAGCACCCTCAGCAATGGAATCTCGTTTGACAAAGAAGAATTTGCGTTGCCATCCGTCTTCATTTTTGGTGGCTTTGAGGATCAGGGGTTTGCTGGAGGTTGAAAAAAGCAAAAACCGGCTAGAGCCGTGGGATCGGAGGCGATAAGCAATAGGTAGATCCTCGATGCAGAGGTCAGAACAGTGGAGGTTTTTGATTTGGTTGAGTACAATTAATACTCTCCAAACCATGGGCATGGTTTGAGCAAAAGAGATGCCAGTGATACGAAAGAATTGCATCATGAATTCTGGGAAGGGGTATCGAAGGCCTAGTGAAAAGGGATATGCTGGAAAACAGATCCATTCGGTAGAACTAACATCCGATCGGATTGACCGATCAAATGGCCTGAAGATTGTGCTATCAGGGAAAGCGCCGGAGGCTCTTAAAGCTGCAATATCTGCGTTGTCAAAGGCGCAGATCTCCTTTTCGGGATTTTTGAGAAGATTCTGCTGGGTGAAGGTCTCGGCGGCCATTGCTAGAAAGGTGAAGTAAATTGACAGGAAGAAAGTCGAGAATGGAGAATTACCTGAAGGGACTGTTGATGATATCTGCTTTTCAAACAAGAAAAGAGAAGATATAGGGGCATTGTGGATCTCCATGGAGTAAAAAACGCGTTGGAAGTTATGATGTGATCTTGACCGTCGCTTCATTTTAAATGCCTTGAGTTGTGGGATAAGGTTTTTGAAATATATCCGTTGGATTGGTATCCCAACTGATATATTTGGGGACAATTGTTAGGGGTCATTTTCTTAACAGATGTATCCTGACCAATATCCTGCCTTTGTTTGGTTATTTATAATCAGGATGCTGGAAGAGGATATTGCTGACATCTTGGGCGATATCCCGAAGCTTATTGAATTAATCACGTGCAGATTAAGGGCAGAAGCTTGCTAACGGTCACAAGGACTTCTTCTCCTCAAGACTCGGACGAATTTGTTGAGAAAGAGACGTTGAGCCCGAAAGACCAGGTCTGCAACGTTCCAAGAAGGAATATTCGGTGAATCCCACGAGTTTAGGGTAGTTAGTTATTTTATCTTTACTATAAATAGATGAGGTCGGATCAACTTAGAACACACATCATTTCACACTTACACTCTCGAACACAATAACTCTCTAGCTGAAAGCAAACATCACACTTGTATTTCATTTTCGTTGTAACACTTAGTCGATCCGTACCACATCCTGCACTGTATCCTGACTTTTGAAGCAATTGAAGAACAAGGCAGCTGCGATTGTCAGCTCCCGAGGTTTTATGCCGGCGATCTAGATTGATCAAGGGCTTTCCTCGTACATCTCGTGTCATTTACTTTACCTTTGCTCATTGTTTGATCATAGATACAGCTCTATATCCTGAGCCGTATCCTGAAACTGTTTTCATATCTAATTTTGTTAACACATTTTTCATACATATTTCTAGCACACTACCTCACTTTACTAATTTGATCACTTAATTGCTTCGGTAATTTTTGACCAAAACATAACTGACTCATTTTGAAAAGGTTTAGAAAATTGATTTGAATGCACGTGGCAAAAAAACTTTTTATAACTTGGGATAATTATTTATATATAAACTTGTAAGAGAATTACATGTTCGTTATACGTTCAGTAGCCCGGATTGACGTCGGGTTAAAGATTAATAGACACACCACATGATATAGTCCCACGGCGGGTTATTCCCGAAACCGGCAGTTATACCTTATTATTTATATATGCACTAGCGGGTGTACACCTACACCCGCGTGCTAAGGTCGTGGCCATTTCTTGAATGATGCCAAGGATATCCGGGACATGGTCATTAACCCCCCAAAGGCTTTAAGCAAACAAAACAATTTAAACGAGACATTTCAATAAATTAATCTTCATACAATTAAAAATTCAATGCCCGACCAAGCGGTATTTTATATACCGTACCCCAAGCCCGTATAGGGAAAATAAGTTAAAAGTATTTACCTGAGCTAAATATAAATTCAATCCTAACCGTATATCAAATCAGCAAGTACATATAGCTTTTACTGGGCTCCTAAATCTGGAACGAAGGTTTTTAATAACCTATTAGATTCCTAACGGGTCTTAATTAAGCCTAAACTTAGACCGGTTAGTTTTAAAAGAAGATACGGTTCAAAATGCATGATTAAGCGAGAACCGGATTAGAATGTGGTTTTGACCCGACAAGCTTGTATACTTGTGTAACAAGGGTAAACTAAACACATTCTGGATTTGAGATAAAAATGATAAGGTTTGATCCGTTTCGGCTAATTTATGCAAACTAGTTACATAAGCCAATACGAACGCGAAAAGTGCGTAACGGTAACCAAAATAGTCATGAACAGGTTTCCTAAGTTGATATGCCTTAAATATGTTGTGATATCAGTAGGATACCTTCCATTATGCCCAAAACGAATTTAAACCAATTTATGCCCCGTAGGGGTATTTTGGTCATTTTAAAGGTTATAAGAGAGGTTAAATATAAATCTGCGGTTTAGGTCTGATATAATCAGTAAAAATACTTAATTTAATAAGTTATAACAGTAGGATATAGCATATATGTGAAATTTACTATTTATAACCAAACTATGCACCGTAGGGACATTTTGGTAATTTCACATAAGCTTAAAAGGTCAAAATTAGAATTCTGAGTTTAAAACTTTTTCCTACTGTTTAATTATGAAAATTTACTTAAAACATCAGTAGGTATCAAACCTTATATGTTAAAAATAGTTTTAACTTATACTATGCGTTAAAAACGCGTAAAAACGCGATTTTAAGCGATTTCTGGGTTTTATAAGAAAAGCTGATAATTTTATTATTCCAGAAGGCTCAAAATATTTTATTTATCATATAAGATCTGTAGAAAAAGTTTTGGTACCAAAATGATTTGTAAAACTCATTTTATAGGCCAAAAAGGCAAAACCGACAATTACCGAATTAAGCTTAGAACCCTATGTTATGCTTAGCCTAAAAATAAATAAAAATCTTCAAAAATCCCAAAATATTATTTTATATCAGTAGGTAAAAAGTTTGGTATCAAAAATTGGGTTTAGATAGGTTATATGCTAATTACGCCGTTTAATTAATAAAAAGCTTTCTAACTACGCTAATGAGCATAACTCCTAATCTAGACCTCAAACTGATGTCAAATTTTAGGGACAAGTTTATAAATTAGTAATAAAGATTATTGTCCTCTCATATTTTCAAAATTCTCGTTTTAGGGTCAAAAGGGCATAATGGTCAACATTTAAGCATATAACGGAAACATGCAATGAATCGGATAACTAAGGAACCAATTTGTATAACCTCAGAGGGTTACACCAACCTATAACATGGTCCTAAATGAATCCTAAGGCATATCTAAACTAAGCTAAATCGGGTCAGAACTGAAAGTCAAAGCAAAAGTCAACTTTTGCGACTTTCGGTTCCGAACCGAGCCTATACTTAGAATTGTCGGGTTGAATCATGCTTAGGCATGTTCAACTAATATTTACCAAGTTATTAAAGTGAGAAAACTGATTTTTATGGTTTCTTATATTAATAGTTATGAATTTATTTAAAACTAACCCGATTGACTTTTATTTGACCCGAAAATTTAACAAAGTAAACGTGGTAATTAGTGTTAGGGGTCATTTTCTTAACATACGTATCCTGACCAATATCCTGCCTTTGTTTGTTTATTTGTGATCAGGATGCTGGAAGAGGATATTGCTAACATCTTGGGCGATATCCTGAGGCTTATTGAATTAACCACGTGCAGGTTAAAGGTTGAGACTTGCTAACGGTCAAGAGGACTTTTTCTCCTCAAGACTCGGACGAATTTGTTGTGGGAGAGACGTTGAGCCCGAAAGACCAGGTCTACAACGTTCGAAGAAGGAATATTCGGTGGATCCCGCAAGTTTAGGGTAGTTTGTTATTTTATCTTTACTATAAATAGATGGGGGCGGATCAGCTTAGAACACACAATTTTTCACTAACACTCTCATACACTTTCACTCTCTAGCTCATTGCAAACACCACACTTGTATTCAAGTTTCGTTGTAACACTTAGTCGATCCGTACCACATCCTGCACTGTATCCTGATTTTTGAAGCAATAGAAGAACAAGGCAGCTGCGATTGTCAGCTCCCGAGGGTTTATGCCGGCGATCTAGATTGATCAAGGGCTTTCCTCGTACATCTCGTGTCGTTTACTTTACTTTTACTCATTGTTTGATCATAGATACAGCTCGATATCCTGAGCCGTATCCTGAATACTGATTTCCTAATTAATTCAACAAGCACATTTTCAAGTACACTTTCTAGCACACTACCTCACTTTACTAATTTGATCACTAAATTGCTTCGGTAATTTTTGACCAAAACAATTTGGCGCCCACCGTGGGGCAAGTGGTGCTCTCTTTACTAAAATTTTTTGTCAAATCGCTAATTGGTTTTCTATTTTCAAAACTTTTTGCCACATTGTCCATAATGGCCTCAAGATCAAACGTGAGTTCCTCCACTGTGTCTGCTATGACTTCTGCTACTACTGGTTCGGTGCTTCCACCAACTCCTCCAAGGATGCCGTTTTCTTCACAACCTCAAGATGTTATCCCTACTCGGAGTGTCCAGGGATCTGCTCCTGTTTTAGCCTCTAATGATGAAATTTTGACTTTATTTGGAAGTGTGCAGGAACAAATGAGGCAGCAACAGGAGACTAACCAAATGCTATTAAGAGAAATACAACTCTTAAAAGCTAGCTCGAGTAGACCCGCTGAAGAAACTGTCACTCCTATACAGCCCAGGGCTTTGAACTTCAGTTCCGCGGTTTACACTGAGGATAATAGGGGGAATATCGTCCCAAGCCATTCTCAGAATCATACCCCTGAGATACCCTCTTCGGTCAGAATATCGACTGTGAGAGGCTCAGGATATGGGCAAAATCCTCCAACGGGTAACGTGTCAAATAATAATAATACTCATGCTACTAACAATAGTGGATCTTTGCAGGATACAGGTGTAACATCAGCACTTACTAGGGAACTTCAGAAGTTGAAGGACATGATATCTAGTGTACCTGGGGTGGTCCAGCCGATCCCGAAAGTGTCCCAAGACAGCCACAAGATATCTCGTTTTGCATATCCTATCTGTGATGCTGAGATCCCAAAGAGATTCCAAACCCCCAACATGAAGCTTTATGATGGGACTACGGATCCTGAAGAGCATATTGCTCAGTATAGGGAAAGAATGGAGATTAACCCTATCCCTCCGGAGCTCAAGGAAGCATGCTTGTGCAAGGGATTTGGTTCTACTCTAACAGGAGCAGCCTTAAAATGGCTGTTAAACGTTCCTCCTCACTCAATTACTTCGTTTGCTCATTTGGTTAATTTATTTAACAGTCAATTTTCTTATAGTCAGAGTTTTGAGAAACTAACCAGTGATCTTTACAGGATAACTCAAGGGCCTCAGGAATCCTTGAGGGATTATGTGAACAAATTCAGTCGAGAATCCTTGGATATCCCACATCTTGATGTTGCAACAGCTGTGCAAGCTTTTAAGATGGGATTACAAAATGATTCTCAGTTTTATCAGGATCTTGTAATGAATCCCTGCAGGAATCTCGACGAAGCTCGTAACAGGGCTTTGAGATATATCCGTCTGGAAGATGACAGGAAGATGCAAGAAAGGATGAACTCATCTAACACTTATGAGTCAACTAACAGGAAGTCAGAATCCTCATTTAAGTCATATCGGCCTAAGCCATATGGTAGAAATGAAACCAAGAGAGTGAATGCTGTCGAAGATGAGGATCCTGAAGAGTATCCTGAGTTGTCTGAATATTGCTTTTCTGTTAACATTCCTGAATTGATGTATGCCATGCAGGGTCTAGGAGACAAGGCTAGGTGGCCTCGAAAGAATCAACAAAAGGCTGACTGGAAAGATAAGTCAAAATGGTGCGCTTTCCACGAAGATTTCGGACATGTAACTGAGGATTGTATTGCTCTAAGGAAAGAAATAAGCTATCTTCTAAGCAAGGGATATCTGAAAGATCTCTTAGGAAGAAAGAAGAATAAGGGTCAGGATACTTAGAAGGATCCTGAACGAGCAGCATCACCTCCTACGGATGCCAAGATAATCAACTTCATTTCAAGAGGATCCGACATTTGTGGGACCTCGTATTCGGCAGCAAAGAGACATGCAAAGGAAGCTAAGGCCGAAAGGGGAGAGAAACCTGTCAGGATGACTACCCTCACAACTGACAAAGTGATCACTTTTGATGCAGATGACAGGGATACTGTCCAGGATCCTCACCATGATGCTCTGGTAATAACGTTATATGTGGCTAACCATTTTGTACGCAGGATACTGGTTGATAATGGCAGCTCCGTCAACATAATCCAACTAGAAACTCTGAAGAGAATGAATGTGTCTCCAATGGATATCACTTCAAAGTCTACCGTGCTTGTTGGATTCAGTGGAGAGGCTAGAAATACAGTGGGAGAGATAAAGTTGCCAGTATACGTTGAAGGAGTCAACTCGATACAACGTTTCTGTGTGATGGATTCTCTATCCTGCTATAACATCATACTGGGAAGACCGTGGATTCACGATATGAAGGCCGTGCCATCAACATATCACCAATGCATCAAGATACCTACCCCTTGGGGAGTTGTCAAGGTTGATAGTGATCAGCAGGAGGCGAAAGAATGCTACTCATCCTCGATGAAATCCTCGACTAAACCTAGTGCAGCATAGCAATTAAAGACGAGGGCCCAGGATATCGTGGAGGATCCGGTGCAGGATGTGAAGAAAATTATCCTAGACCAGGATAATCCCGATATTTCGGTGCTCGTAGGAACCAATATCCCTCAGGATATTGAAGAGCAGTTAATTAACCTTTTAAAATGCAGGATGTCGACGTTTGCATGAGGATATGGCAGGCATATCCAAAGATATTATCACTCACAAGCTTGGAATTGATAAGTCATTCAAGCATGTGTAACAAAAAAGAAGGAAGTTTGCTCCTGAGCGGAACACGATTATCCAGGAGGAAGTTGAAAGATTATTAAAGTCCAGAATGATCAGAGAGGTTAAGTTCCCAAGGTGGCTAGCAAACGTGGTTGTAGTACAGAAGAAGAATGGGAAATGGAGAGTTTGTGTAGACTACACAGACTTGAACAAAGCTTGTCCTAAAGACCCATTTCCTCTTCCCCACATTGATGCAATGGTAGATGCCACTGCCGGGCATGAAATGCTGACCTTCATGGACGCATCTTCAGGATTTCAACAGATCCAAATGGAGCCTTCTGACCAGGAGGATACCGCCTTCATGACACCAACAGGTATTTATTGTTATACAGCTATGCCTTTTGGTTTGAAAAATGCATGTGCAACATACCAAAGATTGGTGAACATGATGTTCAAAGACAAACTAGGGGACACCATGGAGGTATATATCGATGACATGGTGGTGAAATCTAAAAAGGTTGAGGATCATCTCCAGGATATCAAGGGAGCATTTGATATCCTGGATCAATACAACATGAAGCTGAATCCTGCTAAATGCCATTTCGGAGTGGGGGCAGGAAAGTTTCTTGGATATATGGTGACAAAAAGGGGGATAGAAGCAAGCCCAGAGCAGATCAAAGCTATCCTGGACATAAAATCACCCTCAAATATGAAGGACGTACAAAGATTGACAGGCCGAGTAGCAGCTCTAAACAGGTTTATCTCAAGATCCTCAGAGAAATGCAAAGACTTCTGTTAGGGGAGGATTTTTGAACAATTAGTGATCCTTACACGTTATCCTAATTAGTGATCCTTACTTCTGTGACAGGTGGTGATCTTCAGAAGAGCTTCAGGATCAGGATCATGGATCACTTTAAGGATCCTCGTACTAACGATTGTTTACTTATGTTTTGTACTATCTCGCAGGTATAATAAGCTTGACCAAGTCTTGGCGACATTCCTGGAGAATATTCCTAAACTATTCTGCACGTGCTTGACCAAAAATAGACGTTGTGGAGAACGTGGAGGCTTGGCACGAAAGTCGGATAATTAGTTTAGGTGGTTATTTCTATTTTAAAAAGGGAGTAACGAGCTAGTAGAAAACACTTAGTTATTTTCTCAGTTACACACACTCGTACAAACGCTCATACAAGCTCTCGTTCAAACACTTAGCAATTTCATACACTTTTTACACATTCCACCGTAGTGATCCTTGTACCTAGCTCGTTACTATCCGAAGTTGTAAACATTCATTCATTTATCTGAGCTTGGTGATCGGTAGTTTCCATCACCCGGGGTTTTTTGTGCCGGAGATCAATTCTTGATCAAGGGCTTTTTCCCCGTATAAACCTTTGTGTTGTTTATGCAATATTGTATCGTAGTGATCCTCATCGCTGTTACACATTTTGAGCATCATTCCCCGTAACAAAGAGTTTGGTTGCATTATCCTCGTCTGATTTTTGACCAAAACAGTTTGGCGCCCACCATGGGGCAATTGGTGCTTCGTCGTTAGAAAAATACGCATTTCTGTGCTTAATTCGGTTCACTACAACCAGGCAGATGGCTTCCTCAGCGAAGAATGCTTCAAACTTGATGCCCTCATTCACTTCTTCACAAGGCGTTCCTCCCTTACCTCCGCCACCTTCTGGATCCCAGAAGAATACTGAGAATGCCGCGAAGAAATCAACTCCCATTTTCTCAAAACCACCTACTTCTTCTGTTTCAACTAATCCTACTACTAATGATCTCTATGCCTTGATTTTGCAGATGAGGAATCATGCACAAGAGCAGGATAAGACCAACGAAAGGATCCTCCGGGAGATTGACGAAATTAAGAAACAGAAGAAAACGGCAGAGGATCGCTCCCCACTGATGCCCAGATCTTCGAATTTTGATACTCCGGTGATTACTTCTCAGCCATCAGTGGTTCCAGACATTCAATATGTGGGTGGACCAAAAGGAGTGCACTACGGAACAACAACAATGACCCAGGCATCAGGTTCACATTTCCAGCCAGCGGGATCCTATCCTCAGCATATGGGATCCCTCACGAGTTCAAGGGTGCAGCAGTTTCAAGGATCCTCCTTCGTTCCAGGATCATCCCAGGTTCAAGGATCCTCATTCGTTCCAGGATCATCCCAGGTTCAAGGATCCTCCTTCATTCCAGGATCATCCCAAGTTCAAGGATCCTCTTTCGTTCCAGGATCGTCCCAGTTCCAGGGATCCTTCCAGATGCCAGGATCCTTGAGGAGCTTGCAAACAGGAAGTTCAGATGTCCATCAGGGAGATTTTATTCCAATGCAGACCAACGCTTCTACTGGTCCCTCGATCATTCCAGAGCCCCAACAATATGGATTAACATCCATTCTTCCTAACTTGAATCCAATGGGAGGTAACACTTTTAACAATTCTTATACTACTAACCAAGGTCTTATGCAGGATCCAGGTATCAATCATGCCATGGCCAGAGAATTGCAAAAGCTAAAGGATATGATATCAAGTGTCCCGGGAGTAGTCAAACCTATCCCAGAGATTGCAGATGGGAGCCATAAGATATCTCATTTTGCACCACCAATCTGTGATGCTGAGATACCCAAGAGGTTCCATGTGCCTACAATGAAACTATATGATGGCTCAACAGATCCTGAAGAACACATAGCACAATACAGGGAGAGGATGGAGATCAATCCAATCCCAGAAAGGTTAAAGGAAGCATGCCTGTGCAAAGGATTCGGATCCACTCTTACTGGATCAGCTCTCAAATGGCTGCTAAGTCTTCCTCCCTATTCTATTACCTCATTTGCTAACCTAGTTAACTTGTTTAATAATCAGTTTTCTTGTAGTAGGAAATTTGAACGATTAACTAGTGATTTATACAGGATAACCCAGGGTCATAATGAATCATTAAGGGACTACATTACCAAATTCAGTAAAGAATCCTTAGACATTCCTAACTTAGATATAGCCACGGCTGTTGAGGCCTTCAAAATGGGATTGCTTAGGGATTCATTATTTTATGATGATCTTGTTATGACACCATGCAGGAACCTAGATGAGGTAAGAACCCGGGCCCTTAGGTACATCCGACTAGAGGATGACAAGAGGATCCAGGAGAGGTTAACAGGATCCTCAAAGCAGGATAAGCAAGGATCCTCATTCAGGAACAACAAGTTCAGATCCTACAACAGATCTGATAATCAGATCGTGCACTCTATTGATCAAGAAGAGGATGATGAAGATTATCCTCCAATTTCTGAATATTGTTTTAGTGTTGATAACAATGAATTAATCCTTGCGATGCAGAGTTTAGGTGATAAAGCTAGATGGCCCAGAAAGAATGATAGGCCAGCTGCAACTAAGGATAAATCAAAGTGGTGTGCATACCATGAAGATTTTGGGCACCTCACAGAAGAATGCATTGCACTAAGAAAGGAAATTGGATACTTGTTGAGCAAGGGGCATCTAAAGGAATTGTTGGGAAGAAAGAAGTCAAAGACTCAGGATCCTGAAAGGATCCCTGAGAAGGCTCCAGCCCCTCCAGCGGATGCACAAGTGATAAACTTCATTTCTGGAGGATCAGACATTTGCGGCACATCCTTCTCAGCAGCTAAAAGGCATGCAAAGGAAACTAAAATGGATAACGGAGAAAGACCTGTTCGAACATCAAGTGTCTCGGAGGGGAAAGTCATAACCTTTGATGAAGAGGATCGTATTGATATCCAGGATCCTCATCACGATGGTTTAGTTATTACTCTTTTCATATCTAACCATTTTGTCCGCGGGATCCTTATAGACGGAGGAAGTTCAGTGAACATTATCCAGCTTGATGTCCTAAAGAAGATGGGTATTCCTGAATCAGAGATCATACCAAGATCCTATGTACTCGTGGGATTTAGTGGTGAAACTAAGAATACCCTGGGGGACATTAAACTCCCAATATACATTGAAGGCCTACACTCTTATCAAAAATTTTGTGTTATTGACTGTTTATCTTGTTGTAATGTTATCATTGGCAGGCCCTGGATACACGATATGAAAGCAGTCCCATCCACTTACCATCAATGTGTGAAACTCCCTAGTCCTTGGGGAATAGTGAAGATTGATAGTGATCAGCAGGAGGCTAAGAATTGCTATACTTCATCGATGAAACCAGCTTCGAAATCCAGGGAGCAATAGTAATCAAAGTATCCTCCAAGGGATGTCTTGGAGGCGAGTGAACAGGATGTGGTAGAAATCCTCATGGATCCTGATGATCCTGAATCCAAAATCTATATCGGATCAGGGATCCTTGGTGAAATGAAAGAAGACCTCGTATCCTTCCTCAAAAGGAAAAAGACTACCTTTGCAAGGAAACACGAAGATATGACCGGTATATCCAAAGATGTTATCACTCACAAACTCGGCATCGACAGATCCTTCAGACCAATCCATCAAAGGAGAAGGAAGTTTGCACCGGAAAGGAATGCCATTATCCAGGAAGAGGTAGAAAAATTGCTCTGGGCAGGTATGATTAGAGAGGTCAAGTATCCAAGATGGTTGCCCAATGTGGTTGTTGTTCAAAAGAAAAACGGAAAGTGGAGGGTATGTGTCGATTTTACCGATTTAAATAAGGCATGTCCCAAGGATCCTTTCCCATTACCCCACATTGACTCCATGGTGGATGCAACCGCGGGTCATGAACTGTTAACGTTTATGGATGCTTCATCTGGATTTCAACAAATCCAAATGGAACCATCCGATCAAGAGGATACAGCCTTCATGACTCCAACTGGTATATACTGCTATATTGCTATGCCCTTCGGATTAAGAAATGCAGGTGCGACATATCAAAGGCTGGTGAATATGATGTTCAAGGATCAGATTGGACAAACTATGGAGGTTTATATAGATGATATGGTGGTAAAATCCTTAAAAGCTGAGGATCACTTAAGAGACTTGGAGGAAGCATTTAATATCCTTGATAAATATAATATGAAGCTTAATCCTTCAAAATGTCACTTTGGTGTTAAAGCAGGTAAATTCTTAGGATATATGGTGACAAAGAGAGGCATTGAAGCTAGCCCGGAACAAATCAAAGCTATAGTGAACATCAAATCTCCGGCCAATGCTAAGGATGTTCAAAGGCTAACAGGCAGGATAGCAGCTTTGAACAGATTCATATCCAAATCCTCAGAGAAGTGTAAAGAATTCTATGATATCCTAAGGAAGAACAAGAAATTTGAGTGGACTGAGAAGCATGAAAATGCTTTAAGAGCACTCAAAGATTACCTATCCTCAGCCCCAGCTTTGATGAAACCAGAAAAAGGCGATGTGCTATCCTTGTATCTTGCAGTATCCTTAAAAGCAGTAAGTGTGGTCCTTGTTAAGGATCATCAAGGTACACAACATCCTGTCTACTATGTAAGTAAAAGTTTACTTGATGCCGAATCCAGGTATTCACACCTTGAAAAGCTTATTCTTGCATTAATTATGGCATCCACTAAGTTAAGACATTATTTTGAAACTCATGTTATCATTGTTAAAACTAATTTTCCAATCAAGAATGTCCTCAGGAAACCAGAGATGTCAGGAAGGATGGCTAAGTGGGCAGTGAAGCTGAGTGCATATGATATAAGATATGAGCCTAGGACAGCCATCAAATCCCAAGCATTGGCTGACTTTGTGGCTGATTTCAGTAGTGATTTACAAGAAGAGGCTGAGCTGGAAGTCCAGCAGGTAGAAGAAACCAAGGATCCTTGGATACTCTATACTGATGGATCCTCAAATGTCAAAGGCACAGGGCTTGGAATACTACTAAAATCGCCACAGGGGGACATAATACCCCATTCTATAGCTTGTGAGTTCCAAACCACTAATAATGAGGCTGAATATGAAGCCTTAATTGCTGGTTTGCAAATTGCTAAGCATATGGGGATCAGGTATCTTGAGGTACACGTAGATTCTTTGTTAATTACAAACCACTTTAATGGATCCTATGCTGTTAAAGGTGAAAAGCTAACCAAATATTTGGAGATAGTAAAAAATTTGGCACTCTCTTTTGTTTCCTTTAGTTTGTCACAGGTACCAAGGGAAGAGAATACAGAAGCTGATGCATTGGCCAATTTAGGATCATCCTTGAAGATCCCGGAGGATATCAAGATTCCTATTATCCATATCCTGACCCCGGCTATCGAGGATCATGTAGCTATGGAGATAGGGAAGGATTCTGCAATTATCCCTAGTGAGGATACTCAATCTCATTCAGGATCAGGATCATGGATCTCACCAATTATGAGATACTTACAACATGGAGAGATCCCTACAGGAGAAAACCCTAGGGCTTTCAAAATTAAGGTATCTCAACTCACAATTTTAAATAATATGTTGTATAGACGATCTCTTGCAGGACCATACTTGAGATGCATTGAGGATCCTGAAATCCAAGAAGTTTTAAAAGACTTCCATGAAGGAGATTGTGGAATCCACACTGGGGGCAGGGCATTATTCTCAAGGATCCTGAGGACAGGATACTACTGGCCAACCATGAAGAGAGATGCTGTGGAATATGCTAAGAGATGTGATCCTTGTCAGAGACACAGCAATATCCTTCATCAACCAGCTGAATTATTGCATCCTATATCCTCCTCTTGGCCATTTATGAGATGGGGTATGGATATAGTTGGAAAGCTTCCTAAGGCACCTGGTGGAAAAGTATTCATGCTAGCTATGACTGATTACTTCTCCAAGTGGATAGAAGCTGAAGCTTTTGCCCAAGTTAGAGAAAAGGAAGTTATATCCTTCATTAAAAGAAATATTATCACTAGATTTGGAATTCCTTCTGAGATTATATGTGATAATGGTTCCCAATTTATTGGGGGCAGAACCACTAACTTTTGTGACAGCTGGGGGATTAAGATGATAACATCAACACCAGTCCACCCACAAGCTAATGGTCAGGCAGAATCATCCAACAAGATCATCATCAACAATTTGAAGAAGAAGCTTGGATCCAAGAAAGGGAAATGGGCAGAAGAACTACGCTATGTGCTCTGGGCTGATACGACAACCCCCAAGAATGCTACTGGTCAAACACCATTCTCTTTGGTGTTTGGGGCAGAATCAGTGATCCCAACAGAAATAGTGGTTCCAACTGCAAGAACGAGTACCCGTGATCCTGAGAAGAATGATGAGAACTTGGCTCAAGACCTGGATACTATCGAAGAAATCAGGGATATGGCCAGGATAAGGATGGCTAGTTATTAGCAAAGAATGGCTGGTGCTTACAACAAAAATGTCAGGATCAGGAGGTTTCAAGTTGGAGATATGGTATTAAGGAAAGCATTCCAAAATACTACCAATTCTGCTGATGGGAAGTTGGCTCCAAAATGGGAAGGCCCTTATTTGATTGAAGCTGAAGCAGGAAAGGGGGCATATAGATTGCTAACCATGGAAGGTGATTTGCTACCAAGAGCTTGGAATGCTGTCCACTTGAAGAAATATTTCATGTGAGCAGGATCCTAGTAGCACAAATGATCCTCACAATAGGGGTATCCCTAAAGGATCCTCAAAGTATCGGTGATCCTTACTTAGGTAATATCCTAAACTTGAGCTATTTCATTTCATTATTTTCTCATATAAGGATAAGGATCATGTATCCTTTATCCATCTCTCACGTGAGTTCAAGTTTTGAAAGTTCAGGTATCCTTAGCATAACGTTGGTTATCCACAGAAGCAATCCGTCCTTTGGGTTTAACCCCAGTTATTCGGGCTTGTCCCCAGATTCCGCCTGTAGCGCACGATGATCCTGGTATAGTTCAAGGCATTGGGACCAGTACTCGTTTTAGGGGCTGATAATTCCATTGTACTGGCTATGCTTAGGATCCTACGTATAATGGTAGACGTACCATACATCCGTTCATAAGGTTTCTAACGTTTTCACGTTAGCTAAGGTTTCTAACGTTTTCACGTTAGCAAAGGTTTTGGCATCTTCATGTCACTAAGTTTGGATAGTCGCCAGTTAGGGCCATACTCCAGTTTACATACGATCCTTGGGCTTGTCCCCAGTTATCCTTGGGCTTGTCCCCAGTTGTCCTTGGGCTTGTCCCCAGTTATCCTTGGGCTTGTCCCCAGTTGCTAATTCTTATCTTATATTGGCTTAGTCCCAAGTGATGCTCTATTTCAGGTTCTTGAAGATAGGCAACTAGGGATCCTTGATCCTTACTTTATTCTAAGGTTTATCTTATAGTTATCCTTATTAAGGTTAGGATCCTAACTTGGATCCTCAGGTATGATCCTTAACTATTTTTAATACTATTCATTATTTATTTGAATAACCCTTATACTTGACAACTGAACTTGTGATTCTTAAACTATATCACTTTTTAGAACTTATCGGTTATGGGATATGTGTTCCTTAATCATATCCTAAACTTTTTGGATATCTTTTTTAATTTTTCAAGGCTTGATAAGTATAAACAAAATGAACATTACAACAGTTGGAAAGTAAGATATTAAAGAATATAACAACACAAGATAAGCGTCAAAAGGTTAAGTTTTTATTTATAAACAAAAGACTAACCCTTAAAAGGTTGTCAAAATTACCTACCCGAGCTTCTACCAGCAAAACGTGGCCCGTCCGCTAGGGTAGGTAAAGGGTGTCCATGATAATAAGTTCAAAGATAGTGCAGGAATATAAAGGCGGCAGGATCACAATGGCTTCATCCCCCAAACAGAGGATCCCTCCACCAATTGCAATCCTGCCTATTGTCCAAAGGATCATACATGACCCTTAATCCTAAAAACCTATTGTTTAGTACAACCCATCATTGTTCAACAAAAAACATCATAACCAAAACAAACCACCAGATTTAAAAAATTGGGCTCCGGCTACGTCTAGAAATGTCCATCATTGCCCAATCAAGCAGCTTAAACCTTTGCTGCATCACCACCTCCGGCTCCACTTGCTTCACCAGCTTCATCCTTGCTACCAGCCTCAATTGTCAGGATCTCTTCAGCCTCCTCTTCATCACCCAATTCAGCCAGCCTCGCTTTCCATTCTTCAATTTCCCAGCTGCTTTTGTCGAAGGCAGGATCCTGAGCTTCCAAGGCCATTTGCAGCTTGGTTTTGTATATTGCTATGGCGGCAGAAATTTTAGCATCATCTGTGATCTCCTGCCTTTCATAGTCAAAATTAACCAGCACCTTGGCCATCTCCTGTTTGGTATCCTGGAGTTCCTTCCGAAGATCAGCAAGTGCAAGGTCCTTGAGCACGGCAACCTGCTAGAGGTCGGCAATCTTCTTATCCTGATCCTCAACATGGCCGACGTAATCCTCGATCTCAGCGAATTTCTGTAAAGAGGATAAAGGATAAGGTCAGAATTAAGTGATCCTCAGATCAGCAGGATATGTCAACAGAATATATGAGCAAAGACAGTGATCCTCACATCATTAAAGTACTCAAGGAATTGGTGGCGAATTAGAGGCAGACCCTGCAAATCCTCAGCCTCGGAGGCCTTTCTCCTCTTGATTCCCTTTCCTTTGAGGGGTGCCTTGGGGATTGAGGCTGTCGGGCTGGTAGGAACCTTTCTTTTGGAGGATTTGACAGTGGTGAGATCGGTGACACTGAACCTTGAAGCAGCTTTGGCAGATTTTCCAGCACCTACACAACCAAAACAAGATAAGTATCTTTTCTTAATATACATTTAACTATTTATTTAAATTTTAAACAAGGATACTTACTTGACATTGTGACAGAGCCTGAGGATACCTCCTGTGAGTCTTGGGTTATTGTCTTAAAAGTTCTAGTTTCAGGGTCAAGGTTCCAGAAAGCAGCAAGCCTTTCCCTGGTTGCGGATGTTGTGATGAGATGCGAAACAGAGATAGCTGCATGACACAAGACAAAAGGGGTCAGTAATCCTTATAAAAACCAGACTACTTGGTGATCCTTCTCAGGATCCTCCGGCCTACCATGGGTGGACCATGTTTTTGGTAAATGCTCTCCGTTTAGAATGGAATTCCTTCTGACAAAGAAAAAGCGACGTTTCCAATCTTTGTCGTTCTTGGTAACTTTGAGAAGAGGATGATCTGCACCGGGTTTTCGCTTGAACAAATAACGGTGGGAACCGAAGGTAGTAAGATCATACAGTTCCGCCAGTTCTGACATTCCTAAATCAACGCCTTCCTGCTCGATGATCCTTTCCAGGGTATATAAAACCCTCCAAATCATCGGCATGGCTTGAATGTAAGATATGCCGGTCAGGGAAAAGAAGGATTGTGTGAATTCTGGGAAAGGATAGGTGTATCCTATAGTAAATGGTGTAGCTGGAAAGGCAACCCATGTTTCTGAAACATAGTCGCTAAGAACAGTGGGATCAAAGGGTTTGAAGAAGGCACTCGCCGGAAAACAGTGACGGATTTTATCTACTTGTGCCTCGTTAAAACAACACCTTTCATTCGCTGAGTCTTTGATGATTTTTTGACTCTTCAAAGGGCTATCCTTCTTGTGATCCTTGCCCGGTGAGCTTCGGAGCATCATTCTCAAAGCGATGGTGTTAATGAAAGAAAAACAGAGTAAGAAAGGTAGAAAGAGAAGAAAGAGATACCTGGTTGTTCGTCGACTGAGAATTTAAAGGGAGTTTCTTTCGAATTTGAATGCATAATGATCCTATCTATATCTCTATTTATAATTATGATTCTGCAGGATTGTCACTTCCGTGACGTCATGATCGCAACGGCTAGTTCAATTTTAACGGCTATATATCCGTTAGTTAGTTGCGGATAAGATCAAAGAAAATATAACTCGCTAATTTTACAAATTACTCCTTATATTTTGGGGGCAATTGTTAGGGGAGGATTTTTGAACAATTAGTGATCCTTACACGTTATCCTAATTAGTGATCCTTACTTCTGTGACAGGTGGTGATCTTCAGAAGAGCTTCAGGATCAGGATCATGGATCACTTTAAGGATCCTCGTACTAACGATTGTTTACTTATGTTTTGTACTATCTCGCAGGTATAATAAGCTTGATCAAGTCTTGGCGACATTCCTGGAGAATATTCCTAAACTATTCTGCACGTGCTTGACCAAAAATAGACGTTGTGGAGAACGTGGAGGCTTGGCACGAAAGTCGGATAATTAGTTTAGGTGGTTATTTCTATTTTAAAAAGGGAGTAACGAGCTAGTAGAAAACACTTAGTTATTTTCTCAGTTACACACACTCGTACAAACTCTCATACAAGCTCTCGTTCAAACACTTAGCAATTTCATACACTTTTTACACATTCCACCGTAGTGATCCTTGTACCTAGCTCGTTACTATCCGAAGTTGTAAACATTCATTCATTTATTTGAGCTTGGTGATCGGTAGTTTCCATCACCCGGGGTTTTTTGTGCCGGAGATCAATTCTTGATCAAGGGCTTTTTCCCCGTATAAACCCTTGTGTTGTTTATGCAATATTGTATCGTAGTGATCCTCATCGCTGTTACACATTTTGAGCATCATTCCCCATAACAAAGAGTTTGGTTGCATTATCCTCGTCTGATTTTTGACCAAAACAACTTCTATGATGTCCTGAAGAAGAACAAAAGATTCGAATGGGGGGAAAGCATGAAGCAGCCCTGCAGGATTTGAAACGATATCTCTCAACCGCACCTCTATTGATGAAGCCTGAAAATGGTGAACCACTATCCCTGTACCTCGCTGTATCAGGGAATGCTGTAAGTGCCGTTCTTATAAAAGACCATGAAGGTCAGCAATATCCTGTTTATTATGTTAGTAAAAGTTTGTTAGATGCCGAAACTAGGTATTCTCACTTAGAAAAATTAATACTAGCATTAGTCATGGCATCAACGAAGCTTAGACATTATTTCGAGACACATAGGATACATGTTAAGATAAATTATCCTGTCAAAAATGTGCTTAGGAAACCAGAGATGTCAGGCAGGATGGCCAAATGGTCAGTAAAGTTAAGTGCTTATGATTTAGTATATGAACCAAGAAATGCCATAAAATCTCAGGCTTTAGCTGACTTTGTGGCTGACTTTAGTAGTGACACTCAGGACGAGGTAGATCTAGAAGTTCAACAGTTAGGAGAATCTTCAGGATCCTGGACATTATATACTGATGGTGCATCTAATGTAAGAGGAGTAGGATTAGGAATACTACTAAAATCGCCACAGGGTGACATATTACCCCAGGCTATTAGGTGTGAATTTCCTGCTACTAATAATGAAGCAGAGTATGAGGCTTTAATTGCAGGATTAGAATTGGCTAAGAGCATGAGTGTCAAAAAATTGCAAGTATATGTTGACTCTTTGTTAATTACTAACCATTTTAATGGATCCTATGCAGTTAAGGGTGAGAAGTTAATCGAATATCTCGATATTCTCAAAAAATTAGCAGGATATTTCGATGTTTTTATACTTGAACAGGTACCGAGGGATGATAATGCTGAAGCGGATGCCTTAGCAAATTTAGGATCATCGATCAGGATACCTGAAGGACCCAAATACCAATATTACATGTCTTATATCCTGCAACGAATCCTCAGGATAAAGAAGTAGCGGGTATTCAGGATCCGGGAGCAGAACATCCTGAGAAGGATCCTAAATCCTGGACGGCTCCGATCATGAGATATCTAAAAGAAGGACACATCCCTGGAAATGAAAATCCTAAGGCATTTAGGATGAAGGTATCACGATTCACTATTATAAATAATATTTTATACAAGAAATCTCTTGCAGGACCGATTCACTATTATAAATAATATTTTATACAAGAAGTACTTCAGGATATACATGAAGGGGATTGTGGTAACCATGCTGGGGGCAGGTCGTTATTCTCAAAAGTATTAAGAACAGGATATTATTGGCCAACAATGAGAAAGGATGCAGCAGAATATGCTCGAAGATGTGACGCATGCCAAAGACATAGTAACATACTGCATCAACCTGCTGAACCATTATATCCTATTGTTTCCCCTTGGCCATTTATGAAGTGGGGTATGGATATAGTGGGAAAGCAACCAAAAGCTCCGGGAGGAAAAGTCTTTATGCTAGCAATGACGGATTATTTCTCTAAGTGGGTTGAAGCTGAAGCATTTGTTCAAGTTAGGGATCAAGAAGTAGTATCCTTCATAAAGAGGAATATCCTGACCAGGTTTGGAATACCAGCCGAGATAATCTGTGCCAATGGTTCTCAGTTCATAAGTAAGAGGACTACTGACTTTTGCAAAAGTTGGGGAATCAAAATGATTACGTCTACTCCGGTACATCCTCAAGCAAATGGACAAGCAGAATCCTCAAACAAGATAATCGTCAATAACTTAAAGAGGAGACTAGGAGCTAAAAAAGGAAGATGGGCAGAAGAATTACCCTTTGTTTTATGGGCTGATAGGACAACGGTAAAGAATGCAACAGGCCAAACCCCATTTTCGTTGGTATTTGGAGCAGAAGCAATGATTCCAACGGAAATGACAATACCGACTGCAAGATCTACCCTAAGTGATCCTGAGCAGAATCCTGAAGCCTTGACTCAGGGTTTAGACACTATAGATGAGAACAGAGATGCGGCAAGGCTAAGGATGGCAGCATATCAACAGAGAATATCTAGGGCATATAACAACAATATTAGAACTAGAAGATTCAAGATTGGAGATTGGGTGTTAAGAAAGGCTTTTCAGAATACTACTAATCCTGCCGATGGCAAGTTAGCTCCAAAATGGGAAGGACCATATGAAGTTGAATCAGAAGCAGGGAAAGGAGCATACAGACTCAAGAATATGGAGGGGGATATGCTACCGAGATCTTGGAATGCTATACACCTTAAGCTCTATTTCAAGTGAGTTTAGAATTTAATTTCTAACTCAGGATGGTATGAATTCTACCTTTTTTAAATATGTTTGGTTTAATTTGTTCTTTGTAACCCAATACTGACTTAAGCATCGGAGGGGTGTTAGCTAAGCTAACACCCACATTAGTTTACAATTGTTTTGCAAGATATGTTTCAGGATATAGCTCCAGGATATGTACTTAGGATAACTCAAAAGATTAGAGGATTGGCCCCCTCTCTCACGTTTAAGGGATACTGATCCCTTCACAGGTTTAAAGGTATTCACCTTTCTTCCGAATTGGGTTTAAACACCCCGCCTGGAGCGCAAGTTATTCAGGGATAGTTCAAGGTGGCGGGACCAGTCGATGTAAAAGTGGCTGACAATTTCGTTACTGTTGGCTATATCCTGAATCCTAACGGTATATGAGGATTGATCACCCTCTCTCACGAAAGGGTATTTTCATACTCTCTAAGGTTTAAGGGTTTTCACCTTTCTAAGTCTTGGAGTTTATACACTCCCGCCTGTAGCGCATGAAAATTTGGGATTTTCCCCAGGATACAAGGGATTTATCTCCAGTTCATCCTTGGGTTTTACCCTTGGGACTTAAAAATTGCCTGTGCAATGGAAACTGACGTTCAATAGATTTCTAAAGTGTTAGAAGGCATTGTACACAGGGGACATTCCTGACAAGATGGTGATGTAAAATTAAAAGGATGAGGCTCAGAACTTATGCACTAAGTATCTTGCACATGGGACATCTTCATTGGATGAGTTGCAAAAGGGACTAAAGTTTGGTAATAGGTTTATACCCTATTTCTGGTATGATCTTTCCTTTTTAAACATCGTCTAAATTTTTTGTAACATTATTTTAAGTATCCTGATATATTCTCAAAGTCCTTTTCAGGATATCTGATTAGGATGTTTGAAACCAGTATTAGTTTGGAACTCTGATCATTTAAATATTATCAAAACTTGGTTTTGAAAAGATAGACTATTTTTCACTTTCTAAAGAAATTTTTACAAAGTTGAAGGAACGTTTGGAAGTTCTATCTAATAAGAGGCTTTTACAGTTTACCGCTGAGCATACTGATCAGGATATTTTATAAGATAACAATATGAAATTCTTTGCAAAGCTAAGATTTATACTTAAAAAAGATGAAGTTATTCTTGATGCAATCAATACTGGTTGATAACCGAAGGTTTCATCCTGAAACCCAGGACCCATCCGCCTTCGGCTCTCAAATTGTTTAGATACAGAAATAAAAATTGTTCATAAAAACATGAAATTGTTCGAATGACTTAAAGAAAATAAGCTCTAGGGGGTAGTGCCTTCTTGGTCCATAGCGGTTTCAGCAACATCCATCTTGGGATCCGCCTCAGCATCCTTCTCAGCATCGGTTGCCTTTTCGGCTGCTTTAGAAGGTTCATCGACAGTTGATTTGGAAGAGGTACCGCCAAGATTCTTCAGTTTGGTCTCCCAAGCACCAACGTCCCAAGAAGGGCATTCGAAGCCTAATGTTTTGGCTTCATGAGCCATCTTCAACCTAGCCTGGAGAAGGGAAATGACGACGGAACTTTTGAGGCTTTCTCGATAACTGACCATATCCCGTTCGTACAACACATGGGCAGCTTCCAGATCGGCCTGGGCTTGAAGAGTGGCTTTGTTGAGAGCAACTTGATGTTCTTGGGTCATAACTTTGTCTTTCTCCTCGTAATGACGAGATTTAGCGGCCGCGATCATACCTTGGTCAGAGATTGTGATTTCTGCTTCCTTTAACTTAGATTCAAGTGTTTTGTTAAGCTTGCAGGATTCTTGGTATAAATGAACTAAACGCTCAAGACCCTACAAAAGTAAGAGGACAGGGGTTAACGTTATTAAATCTTTGAAAATAATCTAAGTTGCAGGATATGGTGTGAGGATACTAACCTGGTTAAGAAAAGAAGTCATAAACCCGCTGGCTTCAATAAACCCGTGTTTCTCATAAGGAAAGGTGTCAGAAATGACAGGGGGATCGGGTTCTTTCCTCTTGCGGGAACTTGAACTCCGGGGCTTGGTAGCCGGTGAAGGTTTAGGAATGATGATGGCTTTGGAGCTACTGGGTTTGGATGTAGCAGTGGTCTTGGGGCTAGGTTCTTTCTTAACCTGGATCTGGTCAGAATAGCTATCCAATTCGTCAAGGTCGAAGACTTCGGGGATCTTAGCTGGTGCTGCATAAAGGGAAAAGTTTTACTCTTTATTTTATCATTATATTGTTTTGTCTAATTATTTTGAAAGAAATTCTTACCAGACATCTCGGATGATGAGTATTGACTTGAACTCGGGACGTGTGTGGTGAAAGTCCTGTCTATTGCAGGTAACCGGTAGATGGTATTGATTCTCTCTTCTGACTCAGCGGTAGGGGGAGCAACTTCCTTGAAGTTCACTGCATAAAGATCAAAAAACAAGAATATTAATAAAGGATAACAATCAAATCGTCTATGAGGATATTTATGATCCTACCGGTGGTTAACCACTCCACCGGAAGGTTGGCACCCTCAGCAATGGAATCTCGTTTGACAAAGAAGAATTTGCGTTGCCATCCGTCTTCGTTTTTTGTGGCTTTGAGAATCAGGGGTTTGCTGGAGGTCGAGAAGAGCAAGAACCGGCTAGAGCCATGGATCGGAGGCGGTAAGCAATAGGTAAATCCTCGATGCAGAGGTCAGAGCAATGGAGGTT
Organism: Helianthus tuberosus; assembly: GCA_030545235.1. NCBI lineage: Eukaryota > Viridiplantae > Streptophyta > Magnoliopsida > Asterales > Asteraceae > Helianthus > Helianthus tuberosus. The sequence goes on from CM060381.1 coordinate 19,521,141, forward strand.
TTTGATTTGGTTGAGTACAATTAGTACTCTCCAAACCATGGGCATGGTTTGAGCAAAAGAGATGCTAGTAATACGAAAAAATTGCATCATGAATTCAGGAAAAGGGTATCGAAGACCTAATGAAAAAGGATATGCTGGAAAACAGATCCATTCGGTAGAAGAAACATCCGATCGGATTGACCGATCGAATGGCCTAAAGACCGTACTGTCGGGGAAAGCGCCGGAGGCTCTTAAAGCTGCAATGTCTGCGTTGTCAAAAGCGCAGATCTCTTTTTCGGGATTTTTAAGAAGATTCTGCTGGGTGAAGGTCTCGGCGTCCATTGCAAGAAAGATAAAGTAAATTGACAGGAAGAAAATCAGAAATGGAGAATTACCTGAAGGTTTTGTTGAAGATATCTGCTTTTCAAACAAGAAAAGAGAAGATATAGGGCATCGTGGATCTCCATTGAGTAAAAAACGCGTTGAAAGTTGCGATGTGATCTTGACCGTCGCTTCGTTTTAAATGCCTTGAGTTATGGGATAAGGTTTTTGAAATATATCCGTTGGATTGGTATACCAACTGATATATTTGGGGACAATTGTTAGGGGTCATTTTCTTAACATACGTATCCTGACCAATATCCTGCCTTTGTTTATTTATTTGTGATCAGGATGCTGGAAGAGGATATTGCTAACATCTTGGGTGATATCCTGAGGCTTATTGAATTAACCACGTGCAGGTTAAAGGTTGAGACTTGCTAACGGTCAAGAGGACTTTTTCTCCTCAAGACTCGGACGAATTTGTTGAGGGAGAGACGTTGAGCCCGAAAGACCAGGTCTACAACGTTCGAAGAAGGAATATTCGGTGGATCCCGCAAGTTTAGGGTAGTTTGTTATTTTATCTTTACTATAAATAGATGGGGGCGGATCAGCTTAGAACACACAATTTTTCACTAACACTCTCATACAATTTCACTCTCTAGCTCATTGCAAACACCACACTTGTATTCAAGTTTCGTCGTAACACTTAGTCGATCCGTACCACATCCTGCACTGTATCCTGATTTTTGAAGCAATAGAAGAACAAGGCAGCTGCGATTGTCAGCTCCCGAGGTTTTATGCCGGCGATCTAGATTGATCAAGGGCTTTCCTCGTACATCTCATGTCGTTTACTTTACTTTTACTCATTGTTTGATCATAGATACAGCTCGATATCCTGAGCCGTATCCTGAATACTGATTTCCTAATTAATTCAACAAGCACATTTTCAAGTACACTTTCTAGCACACTACCTCACTTTACTAATTTGTTCACTAAATTGCTTCGGTAATTTTTGACCAAAACAATTAGGAGGTGCCCTTTTTAGGGTTTAACGCCTACCTAATTACGGTCACGTAGCCATGTTCGTTACGAACAATGGCTCAACCGTTTAAAAGTCAAAGAGTTTATCGAAACGCTTGACTTTTCGGCTATAAACGCTAAACAATTAAACTAAGCACGAAAGGACACTTACAAAGGGTCCAAGCAAGGATGGAATTGATCTAGGATGTTCAGGTATGAAGCACAAAGGCTCCAACTTAGAACAATTCAGATCAAGGAGTGAATGAGAGGAAGACCAAGAGGGGTATTTATAGGTTTTTGAGAACCGTTAGGATCGTTTCTTGATAAACGAGCATTGATCTGTACCGTACACTTCATACCCACTGTTTTGGCAATCTATGGGCCCCCAAAACAACCCATAGGATGAAGAAAAACCACTTGCAACACCTGGAAACAGCTGGAACAGGCTGTAAACTGATTTTTGCAGCTCTGACATGCTCACACGGGCCGCGTAAGGTTCAAAGGATGCTTACGCGGGCCGCCTGAGGTTCCTGGTTCAGCAATCAAGTTTGAATAATTACAGAAATGGTCCCTGATAGCTTTTAAGGTCACGTTTGGCACGTTTAAGGCCCGTTAAGCTATTTACAAGGCTCTACAATGAAGCCTAAACATGAGGGACATGAAACATGCTCGAAAACATGTCGGATGTCGGTTCGTTTGGTCGTACGGTTACGTTGTTCGTCTAATTACGATGGAACACGAACGGACGCGAAAAACGATCCAAACTACGCGACGAATGGAATTTTATCATGCCGAACACTAAAATAAAATATTTTAATGCTTACATAAATTTTTGGATGTCCGGATATATTCAGAATGCAAGATATGCGCGAAAATGCAAACTTGTGCACTTTTTGACACTTTTAGTCCCTGCATGACTTAAAAGTTTATTTTTGAACACCAAACACCTCTGAGCCTATACCTAAGCTATATAAAGGATAAATAGGGTATGTTTAACTCATGTTCATATTCCGGAAAGTCCGATACCCTACGAATCAGCATACTTTAGCAGTTTGATGCAATTAGTCCTTTAATTGCGCAAAGTAGCGCGAAATGTTGTTTAATGATATCCTAGCCTTCCATGGCCCATAATGGTCATTCCCAAGAATATACTTAAATATTACTACGCTCCCGTTTGCTTAACTGGTCACCGAGAGGCGTAGATTCAAAAGTTGATGCTTTAGGTCCCTCTATTGCGCAAACTTGTGCATCTCATCATTTAATAGCATTGCAGCCTCATCTAATCCATATTAGGAATTCTTGACAGTATTATTAAACATCACGATGATTCGGGTTTGCTAAAAGGTCATTCAGATGTATAATTAAACATATTGACACTTTTAGTCCCTCTAACTTGCAAAGTTGCGCGTTACCTTACTTATAAGCATAAAGACTTTAGACGGCCAATGTTTGGCATTCCCGAGAGTATAATTAAATATCCTGAAGCTCCCGGTTTGTTAAAAGGTCACTCAGAGGTAAAAATGGACATGTTGACGCTTTTAACCATTCATTGCGCAAACTTTCAATTAATTCCGCAAACGGCTACACTCGATCACCAAGTGGCTCATTTGTGAACATAAATATCGTGAGAGGTTATTTAGAAACTTATTTTAGGTATGCTAACACTTCCAGTCCTTTCAAAATCAAAGTTTTTGATTTTTCGAAAAATTAGTCCCTTAAATTCAATGTTTGACTTCATTAGGGTTTATTACACGTGTCAATACATCATTGGACGTGATTTTACGAGGTGTTACACAAATGACTAGATTCAATGCTTCTGTCTGACAGTCTGTCACGAGCCGCGTAGACCCAGGCCAAGTCTTACGCGCCCCTCCTAGTAAAGTTTGGCAGATTGTCAGCTTTAGTCCCTGCAAGCCCAAAAACTTGGTTTTTGATGCATTTTTGACACGTTTAAGCTCCGTTAACCCCATTTCAAGGCTCTAAAATGAAGTTAAAGTACAGGAAACTTAAAATATGCTCAAAAACATCTCGGATGTCGGTTCGTTTGGTCGTACGATTGCGTTATTCGGTTAATTACGACGAAAACTCGAATGGACGCAAAAACGATCCAAATTGCGCGACGAATGGTATTTTTGCATTACAATCACTAAAATAAAATATTTTAATGATTACAAAAATTTTTGGATGTCCGGATATGTTCAGAATGTAAGATATGCGCGAAAATGCAAACTTATGCACTTTTTGACGCTTTTAGTCCCTGTTTGATCAAAAAGTTTATTTTTTGCGCACCAAACACCTTAAAGTCCATTTCTAAGCTATGTATAGGATATTTACGGCATGTTTAACTTATGATCAAGTTCTGGAATGTTTGTTACCTTACGAATCGGCATAGTTTCGCAGTTTGACACAACTAGTCCCTGCGATCGAATAAACTTGTTTTCGATACACCAAACCATCCAAAACTTATTTCTAAGTTATGTAAAGGTTATTTATGGTATTTTAAGCCTATTCCACTATTCCGGAGTGTTTGTCACATTAAACTGATTACGTTTACGCATTAGTTTGCGTATAACTTTCCAGAAAGCGATTTAAAGCTTGAAATCGAACTCGAATCAAATCGTAAAATCATCAAACACAAATATACATATAATAACACCAAAACACATTGTTTTATTGATAATTACATTGTACGTCATTTACAGAGCACAGTTGTCACAGTCTCCCCTATTTTAGGAAATTTCGTCTCGAAATTTTAACTATAGGAAACTTGTGAGAACAATTATGGATATTTCGCCTTCATTTGGTCCTCACGCTCCCAAGTAAACTATGGGCCACGTTTGGATTCCCAGCGAACCTTGACCAATCGAATTCGCTTGTTCTTCAACTGTTTGACTGCACGGTCCATTATCTCCACAGGCTTCTCGACAAAGTGCATTGTTTCATCAAACTTGAATCTCGTTGAGTGGAATGTGAATATCAGTATCGGCTAAAAACTTCCGCAAATTAGACACGTGGAATGTTGGGTGAATATTCCCAAGTTAAGGAGGTAGCTCTAATCGATAGGCAACCTTTCCGACTCTTTCAACAATCTTAAATGGTCCAACATACACTACTAGAAAAAGGGACAATTTCCTACAGAAATTTCCTACACAATTTTTTTCGTCACAGATTTCAATACTTTTATGACGAATGCAAATGAGTATAATGATGAACACCATAGCTAATTAAGTTCAAGTTATCCGAACCATTGAAGCTCGGGTTGAAGAAAAAAAGAATCTACTTGAAGCTCAGGTTTACGCATTTCTACGAAAACTGGTGTAAGAAGTTTCAGATTTTCTAGTAGTGTATATAAGATTCTTGGAATGAAGAAGAAGAAGTGGGCTAGGCGAAGTTTAAAGTATAGATGAACATAAAACCGGTTAACCGCATTGGTTTTTAAAAACCCGAACCGGTACGGAACCGAAATCACATGAATCGCTTAGGTTCGATATCCAAACCGGTGGTTCCATACCGATTCCACTCTCCAGACAAAAAACCGAACCGAAAGCGTTTCTGCAAAAACTGGTTTGGAAACCGACATGAAGAAACCGGTAAGAAAATCGGTCTGGTCATTTGGTTTTATTGATTTAAAAAAAAATCTTTAAAAACTGGGTATATTTTATCTAAAATAGTTCAAAAAAACTAGAAAGAAATAGTAAAACTCGTATTTAACGTTTTTTTTAGCCATTCTTCAATAACCCTGTGCTGTCTTCGTTTTTGTTGATATATATACTACATTTTATACCAAACAATTAACGGTTCGTCTATATTGCCATTTTAGTCCCTGAGTAAATTGTCATTTTAGTCCCTGAGTTTTTGTTCAAATTGTCATTTTAGTCCAAATAGTTTTTTTTCTTCTCTAGGTCCCTGACTTTTTCTTTTTCTTGCCATTTTGATCACATTGTTTAACTTAGTCTAAAAATAGGTTATAATCAGGGGTATTTTTGGCATTAAATTATTATGAGGTTTATAAATTATGTTTAAACTAACCCTAGTTATCACTACCCAACAATAATGCCAAAAATACCCCTGGTTATAACCAGATTTTTAGACTGACTTAGGCAATTTGGACCAAACCTCCGGGACTAAAATGACAATTTGCTCTTTTCCTTTTCACAAAAATAAATTAAAATAAGAGAATAGTGGTTTGTGTCATGACCACACCCTTAGGGTAGTGGTTTTGGATGATGGATTAGAAGTGGGTAACATGACACTGATGTGGAAGGTCATGGTGACCATAAGGATCGTGACCACACCCTATAGCCTAAATGATCGGTTTGATTACCAATTTGTAATGATTAACTATTAGTTAGCTTCATGTTCTCAATCCAAACCTTTTTTCAATACATGATAAGTTCATAAAAAATAAAAAAGTAACAAATTATATAATATTAAAAAACGTAATTTATATATGATAAAAAATAAACTGAATGAATACTAACATTTAAAATTACAATTAGAATTATTTAAAATTAGAATGTAATAAATAGTACAAGAGATGAGTAAATAGTATTGGGTATAGGTAACGGTCTCAAATTTACTAAATCGGTGTATTTTCGGTACCGGTTCTGCACAGATATTCACCGGTTTTTACCCTCAAACACCGGTGTGGTACCGGTACCGAACCGTGCCATACTAGGTATATTCGGTACCGGTACCCACTTTTGGGGATTTCGGTAACGGTATTTTCGGTACCGGTTGTACCGAGCTCATCAAATCCTGTAGCAACGCAGCAATGCAAGTAATTTCACCGTTTAGATTACTTTTCGTACACACAGTAAGTAAACTGCATTTCGTTTGAATAAGGTTTTATATACACAACAACTTATTTTGCTTTCTTTTTTTGTCTTTTTCTGTAATGAATGAATTGTAGCATGTAAAATTAACTTGGATATTTAGAATATTGATGAGCAAATCGTATCAAATCCTGTAAACGAACCAGTATCGTATCGGTACCAAATTTACTATACCAAATCATTTTCGGTACCAATTTGGTACCCACCTTTTGGCGTTTTCAGAATCGTTACTTTCGGTTCGACACCGGTCTAGCACTATACCTGTATTTATTGATTTTTACCTTCAAATACCATACCGTATTGTACCGAGCATTTTTGGTGCCGATACTTAATTTCGATGATTTTCCGGATCGATACTTTCGCTGCCGTTACCGGTACCGAGCTCATCCATATTTTAACGTGTTAGCACCGTAATAACTGAACTGAAAACAAACGAATTTACAACGTGTAGGACGTGTGGGTCATATTATTATATATTAGGTTATTTAAAATCGTTTTTTTTATGACGGAGTGACTATCCTTGCCACGTCGTTTTATTTATGTTTTAATATTCGGTATCTCTTTGCCGTTGCTGACACGCCTTTTGTAGTCATTGGGTCCCGCCGCAACGCGCGGGTGGAAAATAACTAGTTTTATATAAAAATAAATGAAAGGCTTGATTTGTGATTACATTTCTAGTAAGTCAATAAGAAGAGGAAAACTGATTCTTTTATTTTCACGTGCACATCACACATTCCTAATTAGCCAATAAGAAGGTTCTATATTCACTACATGGATTAAGATCGTACGGTTGTCCACAATCCAATCCAACGGCTTAAAAATACTCACTAAAAGCACAAAACATAAAGCCACAATTATATAAACAAAAAAAAACCCACATAACAGTTGGTTCCTAGAGAGAGAAAATGTCTCGAAGAGGAAAAGGAGGCAAATGATTGGGAAAATGAGGAGCAAAACGACACCTTAAGGTTCTTCCGGACAACATTCAGGGAATTACGAAGCCTGCAATCCGCCGGCTTGCACGATGTGGTGACGTGAAGCTTTAATACGGTCTGATTTATGAAGAGACACGTGTCGTGTTGAAGATATTCTTGGAGAATGTGATAAGAGACGCAGTTACGGACACGGAGCATGCAAGGAGGAAGATTGTTACTGCCATGGATGTTTATGCGTTGAAGAGGCAGGGGCATACGCTTTATGTTTCGGTGGTTAGGGTTTGGAATAGTTGGGTTTTTTTTGGTAAAAGGGCATCCCCTGGCAAACACTAAATAGTTGGTTAGGTTGTGTAGAGGTTTGTTAGTGGTGGTTGTGTAATCGAAGTTTGTTTGGGAATCAAGTGATTTTGAATGGATTTTGCTTTAGTTTGGTTTTATTATTGATTTGAACTTCTGTTGATGTTCATATTTTTTATGAACTTCTGTTGATGTTACTTGAAGGGGTATGGTCCCAAAAACCTCGTGTCAAGTACTTGAGATCATACCACAACATCATCTCTTAACCCTCGTTTGACTTTGTGCGGCCGCACAACTAGGTCCTGCAGAGAGAGCTTAGGAGAAAGACAGCAAGTAACACCCGCGCGCCCAAAAGAAGTTAATAAATCCTTGCGCTTTTCTCCATAGCAAAGCAAAGGATGAGAATCCTAGTTTAACACTTCCGCTTAATAATACCTAGACTTGGATATTATTTACTCAACTGGTGCCACACGATAAGGAGTCATACCGGATTATGGCAATAACCTTCTAGAAGGCTCAATCGTGCACCACCAGACGGTTATAACCGTCTGGACACGTGTCATCATCTCAGGCCTCCCTGAAATCACGATGATGGCATGAAATTGGAGAGAAATCTCCACTTGCCCACTTTCCACGTGGCGACTCCCCAGTCGTGGATCTGAATAACGATCCGTGTGCATTCACGTCGGATCAAGATGATTAACGGAAGGAAAAATAACCGCTTACGGGGTTAGCATCTTCCGTTAATATTTCACCAACGAGTTTTCCCGCTCAAACTCCCGGCTATAAATACAAGAGTAATTTAGGTATGAATCTCAAGTTACACACACTTCGTCAATACTTCTTCTTCTTCATAAACACATACTTATTCTCACGTCGGAGTCGGGTCACGGAGAAAACCTCCATTTTTCCCGTGACGAGGCTAACGGTGTTCTGTTTTGCAGTGTTCATCGGAGAGGAAGAATCGTACCATCAAATCAAACGAGAGAGAACTACCCCCTTTTATGCAGAACCTAACCCCTGGATAAACCGATTCCGGTCCTTTTATCCAGTGTTTCTTCATTGGCGCCCACCGATTTCTCTGTTTCATCTGATTTTCTCTCGTTTTTTGACCTACCCTGTTGATTCCATTTGCAAATGGAAGAAACTTCATCTCATCGATAAGCTGGCCCTCGGCCGAATTTTAACAACGTCTAGGTTGAAGGTATTCCAGAGGAGGCCTTGGATGACAACGAGGTGCAATCCAATCATCTAAACGAACCTAACACTGTAGGGGTACAGCCAGAGATCCCTGTACACTCAATTCTGCCCCCAGGAGAAACCCCAATTTCCTAGTACGTCAGATCTCAGGGGGCACTAAATGCAGTATACATACAACTGTGTGCTCAAACTCCTCCCCAAACTCCATCACGAAGGCCAGGATCCCGTGCTCATGCTTCCCAACGTGAGGGCCCATCTCATGAAAACACAGAGGTTTACTCTAGATCTACATCAAGATACGAGTATACCCAGTCAGAAAGTCATCAAAGAGAGCATCGAGATGAGTCACACCGTCACCGGAGACAATCAGTTCACACTAGGTTGGGTCCTCAGCGAAACACTCACACCAGTGAATATGATTCAACTTACCGTGTAGGCGAAAGTTCCAGCGTGTTTAGTCGGTTACAACCGAATTACAACAAGTGTAGACCCCGTGCGGTTTACAATCCCGAAGCGGAGCACAATTATGATCTGATTTACTGTCCTGCGGAGGCAGCGGAGAATTCAAAATTTATTACTGAAATAGCTCTGGCTCCGCTAGAGAAAGCAAAGTTGCCGTCTAACGTAGGTAAGTTCAACGGATTGACAGATCCTGACGATCATCTAAGAGTTTTCACAAGCGTAGGGCTAGTCGGAGGCTGGACACTACCATTATGGTGCCACCTTTTTGTACAAACCCTTACTGGCGCTGCAAGAATCTGGTTCGATAACTTACCCATTGGAAAAATCACGTCATGGAAAGATCTACGCGAAAAATTTCTGACTCATTTCAGCCAACAAAGGCGATCTATCCGCGACACAGCGGATGTGATGAACATTTGGCGTCATGATGATGAAAGTCTGGAAGACTTTATCACCCGATATAGCAAAGAGGTACTGGAGATTGGGGGCGTCCATGAGCAGCTGATTCGCGCCCAATTCAAATATGCAGTCAGGTGCGATGATATGATAAAAGTCTTATCTAGGACAGAAGGACTTCCGAAGAGCTGGGAAAAAGTGATGGCAGCGGCTAAGGTTTACGCCCAAACAGAAAAGAATCTCACTACCAACAGGCCTCCACCACCGCACAACCGACCCTCAGATTTAGGCTCAGGTAGCGGAAAGAGATTTAAAAAAGGTTGGCGTGATTCCAGCTCAGGGAACTATTCATCCGAGGATGCTCGAGCCACAATCAATAAACTCTCCGCGCAAAGAGAAGCCAGACAAGAGAACAGGGAGAGACAATGAACTCCCTTAACCAAAACTCATGTGGAAGTTTTAAGCACCGAGGATTATCAGTTTAAGCCTCCAATACCCATGAAGAACAAACGTGGGCAGGACCCGGCTCAGTATTGTGATTACCATAAGGACAGTGGTCATACCACCAACAATTGCATTTCCTTGCGCACCGAAATAGAGAAGGCCCTTAAAAGTGGTGAGCTCACTCACCTACTACAAAACGTGCGCAAGGAAATAAAACAGATAACTCGAGGCGAAGAAGGCCCAAGCAAGAAAGCGAAAAATTAAGTACTCTATGGTCTCCTCGCGGAATGATACGATTTATCAAGTTAAGGCGGGAAATAGAGTGTAAGTTAAGTTTCGTATATTTATATTAATAGACTTTGTAACGGCGTCTGTGCCTTATCCCAAAATAAACAACAAAGTTTCTATTATTCTTGTGTTTTTTTTTACAAAGTGCATGCAATTTCTTTTGGTAAGCGCAAAAACATTATGGTAAATACAATACAAGTCTCATGAGCGGTCGGTGATTACATCACACAAGACCATACGTTCACACATGAGCTTCATACCACATTCATTCGCCTTACCTGATCAAAGTAATTTTATCCATGCAAAATATTGTAAACTAAAAAACACGTCATACTATTCTTGGCGCACAAATACGCCTTAAAAAACTATCAAACACGGCAGTGTTTTAGTTACTTGCGCAGCAGCGCATCAACAAACGAAGGGATACACATCCCAAATATTACAGAAAATTGTTCAAAACAATTACAAAAGAAATTCTACGATAAATCTTCGCCTTCATCAGGAAAGATTTCCTTCAGTTGCGCCACAGGATTTTCAGATTGCAAAGCAACATTTATAAGATCCATAACAGGAAGCTGCAAATTGTTGAATTCTGTTTTTGAAGCTGCAAAAGCAGAACCAGTATTAACACCATACGTAGCGGATTTGGTAATTTCCCAATCAACCTTCAGAGAGTTATTCACATGGTGAGAACACTCAGCATAGCCTTGGGAATATCCATCCTTTCGCGCAACAACGACCAAACGCGCAACAGTTTTATCCAGCTCTTCAGAATTTAACACTGATTCAGCAACCTACAAGAACAAGAGAAGATAAATAAAAGAAAGGCCCAAAGCATTACCGCAAAAGGAAAAAGTAACTTACACAGGCAATCCCACGCTCTTTCAACCACAACATATCGCTTTTTAAAGGTTCCAACTCATTCTCTATTGCCACCCGCGCCTTTTCAGACGCCTCTAGTTTTTCTTCAGTATCAGTCAGACGGCGAGAGGTTTCACTTTTCTCGGAACGCGCAAGTTCTAGGTCCTTCTTGAGTTGTTCCTGGTCAGAAAGTAAAGCAGTAAGTTCTTCCAACTCTTTATCTCTAAAAGCAAGAGTGGCGCAAGCTTGAACCTCTCGTTGTTCACTTCGTTCCCTGTGCGAACGCGCCTCATCACGTGCAGCCTCAGCATCAGCTTTCTCTTTCTTCAGCTTTTCAATCTCCGCATCTTGTTTTTTCAACTTCTCAACCTCAGCCTTGAGATTATTGATAACATTGCGGAGATTCATCTTTTCAGAGTTATCTTTTTCACATATTTTCTTCCAATTCTTGCGCTCCTCGGAAAGAAGAGCAGCTTTGGCTTCCGCTTTTCTCTTCCAACCTGCAATGGACCATTCTTCAGTTTTCCGATCAGCCTCAAACTTGGTCTGATCAGCTTCTAGCTTAGCCCTCAAATGGGTAAATCGGTTTTCATCATCAGTAAATTTCTTCTTCGACGCCTTGAAAGCATCCCACTCTTTGTGCATACTATGCCACTCACGCACTATGCGATAAGTGGTCGATGCATGAGAAGCAGCTTCCTTAAGGTAAGCACGGTAAGATTGCTCATAAGGTCGACTTTCTTGAAACTTAATTTCTCCTGGCGGAAATATCCCCTGCAGCCAGTCCCGACACACGCGCCAATCTGAGAAAGTATCACCTTTCTTCAGATTCCAAACGGGGGCATGGATGTCAAAAGCATCTTTTTCCGTCTGGGCGGATTGGGGAATTCTTGCCAGCATCAGAGAACGACCCTTGATCTTCAGCAGAAACCTTCTCGATGTTTTCAGGCATTGAGCCAGAAACTTTAGAAGGAGACACTATAACAGGAATTTATCCCGTAGGTTTCTCTCTCCCATGGGCAGCAAGTTCAGGGCCCTAGGGGTTGCCAGCATCATCCACAACCTCTGGGCTCACAACCTTTTCGGTTTCCACAACAACATCAACGGGCTTGTCAGCCTCAACAACCTTCTCCACACAACCCTCGGGAACCTCAGTAGTCTTTAACTGATCAGCAACAGAAGCGCGCAGAGGAGAGGGTGGGAGTTCTTCGTTAACCACAGACATCGGCTCCGTGGGAACAGGAGAAGTTGGGATGGCTGAAAAAACAAAGTCTATAAACACTCAATGCGCATAAGAAAAAGAAAGCAAGGATGACACTTACTAGGAGCAGACTCCGAAATAAAAGCATCCAGATTGCCTCTCCTGGTAATTTTCTTCTTCTGAATCTTCTTTGCGGGCTGACCTTCAGCCTCAGCGCCAGTCTGTTTTCTTTTCCCTGCTTTAGTCCGCACCAAGCGCTCAGGGCTCGATTCCAAATCGATGGGATCGTCTGGATTGGACGGAGGGATATCAACAGTATCTTTCGGTTCTGGTTTCGGTCTTCTAATAACTACAGGCGCAAGACCCTCCAAAGAGTCAGAAACCACCACATAATCACACCAGGAGTCAGAGGAACGGCGCATACCTTTCTTCTCTCCTCCAACATTTTTGACCTTAGAAGATTGAGCTTTCTCAGCATCATTCTTCTTCGGCGCAGAAGTAGTAGTTGCCGCGCGTCTTTTCTTCTCAGGGCCTATGCCCAAGTTTGACAACTCACCTACTAAAGCACGAAATAAAACACTTTCAGACGCGCAAAAAGAAGCAGATAATAAACAATATGAGAAAGCTTACCAGCACCAGCAGCAGGCTGCGCAAACAAATCAGCATCTCATGGAAGAGAAAAATTCTTCACAATGCGGTGATACCACAGCTCCTCATCTGGTCTTTTTGCAATCGTAGACAACTTTCCACCTTCTCTCTCAAACGCAAAAACATACAGCGAGACAACTGCAAAGAAGGAGACGTAAAGATAAATTTCAAAAAAAAAAGAGAAAAGAGAGAAGAACGAGGAGAAAGAAAGAAACAAGGCAAAATTCTTACTATTGCCATCCTCCATGTACACCGGCTTCTCTTCTCGTTCCATTCTCCAGTTTAGACTCATACCGGCTCCAACAAGGGCTTTCTCCGGCAAAGCAATATTTGGAACGTCTTTCAGATCCTGATACCAATTTTCATCAACAGGGGTCTGAATAGTTTCGGTGGGGACATCTTCTTTTCCCCTAAAAACCATCTTCATCGGGAAAACCCCTGCTTTAATATAAAAGAATTTCTGTTTCCAGTCGTGGAATGATTTAGGGGGATGAAGCAAAATCTTCTTCGCCGATGCCCTTTGAACAAATGAATAGAACCCTTGGGTACAATGCATTTGATGAAAAACTCGAAACCGGGAAACTGTCGGCTCGATATGCATCGTACGACACAAGAATTCAAAATGTCGAACCCTAACCATGCCAATCGGATGCATTTGGGAGACATGGAATTTATAGTATTCAAGAATTTCGAGGAATAATTTTGTCACAGGCAAACGAAAGTTGCCTGCACTAAAGAAATCCCAAAACAAGGTCACATACCCGGCCGGAGCATCCGCCGCCGTTTGACCTTCTTCAGGGTAGAGGGCACCCCAGTTCTCCGGAAACCTGAGATTCCGAACCAAACCGTCAAAGGTTGCCCTAGGCCACTTTAGTGGTGGAAGTTCGACAGACATTTCTTCTGAGTCTTCGTGATGATCGCCGGTTGACATAGAAAGATGAAATTGCAATTCTTTCTAAAGAATAGAGAAAGAAGACGAAAAGAAGAGGATTTTTCAACAAAAGTAATGATTACTAGAAATGGGTAATCCAAAACACTTAAATACCCACCGCCATAAATAGCCTCGGTAACTGCACAACACCTTTTTCGGGATAGCACAGTTACCCAAGCGACAGGGGCGAGTGGGAAACGACACAAATGCGAGTACACGCACGCGTGAAAAGCACGGTCAGTAATGTGCACCTGCCAGTGATAGCCTGTCACACAGTCCTTATTGTACTTTTCTCACCCAAAGTCAAAGATTTTCAAAATCACCATAATAAGCAAAGTAAATCTTCTCATAGAAGATTCCCTACTTTCGCGCCCAAAAACCTTTCTCTCATATAGTCCAGTGCTTCACTTATTTGCATAAGAGCAACACTAGACTGGGGGGACTTGAAGGGGTAAGGTCCCAAAAACCTCGTGTCAAGTACTTGAGACCATACCACAACCTCATCTCTTAACCCTCGTTTGACCTTGCGCGGCCGCGCAACTAGGTCCTACAGAGAGAGCTTAGGAGAAAGACAGCAAGTAACACCCGCGCGCCCAAAAGAAGTTAATAAATCCTTGCGCTTTTCTCCATAGCAAAGCAAAGGATGAGAATCCTAGTTTAACACTTCCGCTTAATAATACCCAGACTTGGATATTATTTTCTCAACTAGTGCCACACGATAAGGAGTCATACCGGATTATGGCAATAACCTTCTAGAAGGCTCAATCGTGCACCACCAGACGGTTATAACCGTCTGGACACGTGTCATCATCTCAGGCCTCCCTGAAATCACGATGATGGCATGAAATTGAAGAGAAATCTCCACTTGCCCACTTTCCACGTGGCGACTCCCCAGCCGTGGATCTGAATAACGATCCGTGTGCATTCACGTCGGATCAAGATGATTAACGGAAGGAAAAATAACCGCTTACGGGGTTAGCATCTTCCGTTAATATTTCACCAACGAGTTTTCCCGCTCAAACTCCCGGCTATAAATACAAGAGTAATTCAGGTATGAATCTCAAGTTACACACACTTCGTCAATACTTCTTCTTCTTCATAAACACATACTTATTCTCACGCCGGAGTCGGGTCACGGAGAAAACCTCCATTTTCCCCATGACGAGGCTAACGGTGTTCTGTTTTGCAGTGTTCACCGGAGAGGAAGAATCGTACCATCAAATCAAACGAGAGAGAACTACCCCCTTTTATGCAGAACCTAACCCCTGGATAAACCGATTCCGATCCTTTTATCCAGTGCTTCTTCATTAATAAAAAGCTTTTGTGGAACGGTAAAAAAAGAGTAGACTTTTTTTCTTTATTTTGTCAAAAATTTGTCACAAACACTACTCAGTTTCGTTGAAAAAACCGTTACAAACTATACTCAGTTTCCTCAGAAATTTGTAATAACACTTCTTATTTATTTGTCGGAATTGTGTCACAAAAATACTCAGTTTCTTCGGAAATTTGTAACAACACTTCTTATTTTTTTGTCGAAATTGGGTCACAAAAATACTTAGTTTTACAAAATTCTGTTATTTTTATTTTAAATTTTTGTTTTTTGTGTCAGAAATTTGTAACAACACTTTTAATTTATTTGTCGGAAATGGGTCACAAATAATGTTGTATTAAAATTTGTTTTTTTTTTGTCGGAAATGTGTAGCTAAAAAAATAAATCCTAAAAGATAATAATTAAATATATTGTAGGAGATTCGTAGCAAGTTGCGACGTAGTAGTTTTGTAGGAAATGTGTAGAAAGTTGCGTAGAAAATGCGTTGAAAACGGGTTTCCTACGAGGTGTTTTCCTACATCAGGTGTTTGTCATAAATGCGTAGGAAAGCCTGTTTTATGACGCATTTCCTACGAAAACTGGTGTAAGAAGTTTCAGATTTTCTTGTAGTGATATCGTGGTGCAAGTTTCCCTTTCTTTCCAAATCTCACCACTCCCTTCTAAGGGGATACCTTGAGTAGGACACGGTCTCCGACTTGAAATTCTAAGGGCTTGCGTCACATATCCACGGAACTCTTTTGACGGCTTCTAGCTGTCACAAGATTAACGCAAATTTTCTTGATTTTATCTGTTGTTTCCAGAATGAGCTCAGGTCCAGTAAGCTGAGCTTCACCGATCTCATTCCAACAGACAGGTGAACGACATTTTCGACCGTAGAGAGCTTTGAACGGTGCCATATAAATGCTAGCATGATAACTATTGTTGTAAGAGAAGTCGATCAACGGAAGATGAGAATCCCAATTTCCACCAAAGTCTATCACGTGAGATCAAAATAGTGGTGCAGCCCGGTGATGACACGTGTCATCATCGTGTCAAGTCTAGTTGATGATATGGACAAGCTACCATGTTGACCAGGGTTGACGCGGGCCGCGTAGGCTCTTGCCTACTCTTACGCGGGCCGCGAGAGAGTCAAGATCAGCAACTATATAAATGAGCCATCGGGTTCAACCAGAATTCGTTCAAAATTCTTTTCTCAATCTCCAAATCTGATATAGGCCTTATAAAGGGGGTATTATACCCCCCTAATTAGCGAGGTTCTGCTTCGTTGTAAGTATTATAACCCCTGGATACGTATTAGATACGCTGCCCGATTGATCTAGGGTTCCGTAATGGCTGTCGTGGTTCTGCCCGACGTAGTCATTGGAATGCCGTCTCGGGGAGGGTTTTACTAATGTTAAAATGGGTTATTAATACTAACACGTGTATATTTGTGTAAATTATAGATTATCACCGGGAAACCCTTACGGAAAATCTAAGACAACAATGTGAGTTGATCCACTTTTTGTAAACCTTTTTGTTAACTGTTTTACAAAACCTTGAATACTTTTCCATGCGAATAACAGTTATTGAGTATTTGAAAGAATACAATTATGATGAGTATGTTGGGGTTTTGTATACAAAATTTGTTACCACCTGGTCAAGGAGTAACATTTCCACAAGTCGGGTTCGACAGTACCATGGATGTTAATTGTTATGTCTTGGAAACAAATATAATTGCGGGATCGCCCTCAATACTGTACACTAGGATTTGTTTTTATTAAACTTGATTAAACTGGGAGTCACTCACCAGTATTTCCCACTGACAAATGTTTTTAAAACGTGTTTCAGGTAACAAAATGTGAAAGCCAATTAGAAGCCAGCTGGACAGCACTGAAGGCTTGGAAAAGTGGCAATAAAGTTACCTAAAAATAAAATAGATGTTTTTATTAAATAAATAGGATTTATTCCTATGAAAAAGCATGTACTATGAACTTGGGTTTTAACCCATTTGTTTAAATGCTATGAAAATGTGGTATTTTACTCTGATCAATGTTTCCTAACTACGGTCCTGATGAAAAATTCCGCTGCCAAATTAGACAATACGAGATACCACCGAAACTGGCTCGCGGCCGCCCGTTCCCGGGGAAGTGGGATCGGGGGTTGCGACAGAAGGTGGTATCAGAGCTAAGCCACTGATTCAGCCACAGAGCTGTTCTGCTGACATCAACATGTAAAGTGTTAGGAAATAAATTACGGAAGTACGTACATAATTGTATTTACTGCTATGTGTTATTTGACTATCTGTTAGTTTACAGTATGAGCAACCAAGGACCATCTGACGCTTACCGTCAATTGTCTGGTTCGCCTAGAAGCGAAGGCACCTCATCTTCTCAACCTGCCCTCTCAGGGTACTCTGCTGATACGGAAGAAGGAATCTTTGTGTTTAAGGCTCAGTCAGAAGAGCCATTTCCTCAGAAAAAGAGGGGATGGTTCAGTAGAGGGGCACACGAGCGTAGGAAGCGTATGAAAAAGTTACAAGATTAGAGGGTATTAGCCGCAGTGAAGAGAGAGACAGATGCCTATGCCCAGGATATGATAAATAGGGGTATAGCCAACATCTACATCCTAGCCACTACTGCAGCTGACCTAAATCTGGAGCAAATAATAGCACCCTAACCACAACTACCAATCCCAGACCAACCAATGGAGATAGAAAACCCCGAAAACCAAGTAGAGATGCATGACTTCAATCCAGAAGAAATCCCCAGGGTACCAGCACCAAACCCCCTAGACCCAAATTACGATCCCTGGTGGGATGAAGTTAGGGACTATGTGCAGCGTTACCCGATACATGAAGACACACCCATGCAGAACATAGGAGCCTACCCAGGTATGGACCCTTTAGATCCCTATTACCATGACGAATACATTAGGGAGATCTTAGAAGATCCTTACCGATTTCAGGCACTTTTACCCCCATACCAGGAACCCGCACCCCAGATTCCGAACCCAGTCCTAGAACCTGCACCCCCAATGAGTGCAGAAAACGTACAAGAACTTAGGACATTTGGTGAAGAAATTCTAGAAAGTAGTGAGAGAATGCGACAGGAGGGAGAGCGACTCGTATGGAAATACGATGAGCGCAATATGGATTTTTGGATGAATCCATATCTGTGATGTGATGGAGGAGACGGTAATAATAATAATAGTAATAATAAAATAAAAAATCAAATCAAATAAAATATGTGTGTACAAATGCCTATTACTATTAGTGTAATTCTATTTCAGTTGGTATTGTAATTTTTATTTCAGTACTGGTATGTAATAGATGCATAATAGTATATGAATAGAGTATAAGTCGCAATGATCGACGCTTTTGGCAAAAATGCGTGTCATGTGATTAACTATATTAATATTATTTTGTAATATTAATACGGGGTAAATGTTTAAAATTCTGATTGCCGATGAAGGAAATCAAGGAAATCTGAATAATGATAACCAGAGTAACATTAACGTGGTTAATGAGAATCTGAGCATCAATAACAATGGAAACCAAATGGATAATAGTGTCGTTCAACACATAGTGGCACAAGGAATTATAGATGCAATGCCATTTATTATTCAAACGATTCAAGAAGCAAATAATAAAAGTAAGCATAGCAGTAAGCGACCAATTGAACCAGAACACAGCGTGAACAATGGCCCCGTACTTCAAGTGCCCATTCCTAAAAGAAGAAGAACCGTGTCTTACGGTTGTTCTTACAAGGAATTCTGGTCCTGCAAACCAATAGAATTCTCGGGCAATGAAGGACCCATTGCAGCTCTACGTTGGATAGAGAAAACTGAGGCTGTTTTAAAAATAAGCAAGTGTGCTGAAGAAGACAAAATAATGATTGCTTCTAACCTGTTTAAAAACTCAGCTTTAGAATGGTGGAACACTATCCTCCAGTCAAGAGGAAGTGATAGGGTATACAACATGGAATGGGAGGAATTTTAGAATATGGTAGAGAGCAAATTCTGCCCTCCCAATGAAAAGGAACAGATAGCCAACAAGTTCTTAAACTTAAGAATGACCGGGGTAGATAGTAAGGGTTATACTACCACATTCTTTGAATATGCTAGAATAGTGCCAACCCTTGCATCACCTGAACCAGTATTAATCTCCCGTTACTTCTGGGGATTAATTGGAGAGATTAGACACGTAGTCAAGGCAGCTAGACCTCAAACTATAGAAGAAGCTGTAGAACTAGCAAATACCTTGACAGATGAATTAATCCGTACTAGAGAAGAAGAACAGAGGAGAAACCTAACCCAAAGACTTACTCAAGAATTCCGTTCTGGGAATTACAACCATAGGAATATGGGTTCTACCTCTGCACCTTTCTGCAAGGTCTGCAAGAAAAAACATTCGGGAAAATGCTCCACTCTTTGCAATTTTTGCAAGATGCCAGGACACAAGGAAGAAGATTGCAGGAGGAAATCCACTAATGGACTGTGCTACAACTGTGGAGAAAAAGGTCACATTAAGACAAACTGTCCGAAATTAACTCCAGCTGTGAACAACAAGAACACTAAAAATGCTAGAGCATTTGTTCTAACTGCAGATGAAGCCAAGATGATTCCAGATGTGATAGCTGGTACGTTTTTAGTTAATGATGTTTTTGCTAAAGTATTATTTGACTCTGGTGCAAACCAAAGTTTTATTAATACTTCGTTTTGCAAACTTCTAAATCAGTCATTAACTAAACTACCACAAGAATGTCTAGTAGAGACAGCTAATGGAGAATCTGTTAGAATTTCTGAAATCTTGCGTGGAGCAAGAATAGAAATTTTAAATCAAAAGTATATGGCAAACCTTTACCCAATGAATCTGGTAGGATTTGATATTGTTTTAGGAATGGATTGGTTAATAACCAATAAAGCCAGTATTTTATGTGATCAAAAGTCAATCCAAGTAAATTCACCAAAAGGTAAAATGATCACAATTAAAGGAGATAAACCATCTAGATCCACAAAATTTATCTCTGTGATGAAAACTGCAAATTATATAAGGAAATGTTCTATAGTGTATTTGATTTCCATAATCACTAACACTAAAGGAAAAGAACTAAAAGACATTCCAGTAGTATCTTAATTTTCAGATGTCTTTCCAGAAGAATTACCAGGACTACCACCGGACAGAGAAGTTGAATTCAGAATTCACCTACTGCCTGGAACAACACCAATTGCCAAAGCACCATACCGTTTGGCACCCGCAGAAATGCAGGAATTGAAGAAACAATTAGATGAATTGCTGGAAAAAGGATTCATACAACCAAGTTCGTCGCCATGGGGAGCGCCGATACTATTTGTTAAAAAGAAGGACGGATCAATGCGTTTGTGAATTGACTACCGTGAATTGAACAAAGTCACGATTAAGAATCGGTACCCATTACCGAGAATCGAAGATCTGTTTGATCAACTGCAAGGAGCTCGATTTTTCTCTAAAATCGATTTAAGGTCAGGATATCATCAATTAAAGGTACAGGAAGAGGACATTCCTAAGACCGCATTCAGAACAAGGTATGGCCACTATGAATTTACTGTCATGCCATTTGGTTTAACCAATGCCTCAGCTGCATTCATGGACATGATGAACCGAATATGTAAGCCATATTTGGATAAATTCATAATTGTCTTCATAGATGATATTCTAATTTACTCTAAAAGTAAAGAGGATCATGCAAAGCATTTGCATACACTTTTAAGTCTATTAAGAAAGGAAAAACTTTATGCTAAATTTTCAAAGTGCGAGTTTTGGTTAGAACAGGTACAGTTTCTTGGACATGATCTAGAATTAGGAGCTATAATTTTTTGCTTTTAAGATTTGGAGACATTACCTTTATGGTAGTAAGTTTACCATATTCACAGATCATAAGAGTTTATGGTATGTTTTCGAGCAAAATGAGTTGAATATGAGACAAAGACGCTGGATGGAGATGCTTAGTGACTATGATTGTGATATCCAGTATCATAAAGGAAAAGCAAATGTAGTAGCAGATGCTTTAAGCCGAAAGTATCATGAAAAACCAAAAAGGGTACGTTCTCTTAAATTAAATCTACAAGTAGATTTAAATGATCAAATAAGAGAAGCTCAAGAATCAGTAATCAAGGAAGATACCGAAAAGCTAAAAGGTATGCAAAAAGAATTAGAACAAGGAACAGATGGAATATGGAGATTCCATAAAAAGAGAATATGGATACCTAAATTAGGAAACCTACGTCATCGTATATTAGAAGAAGCCCATAAGTCTAAGTATACGATGCATCCAGGAAATGATAAAATGTACCAGGATTTAAGGAAAAATTTCTGGTGGATAGGAATGAAGAAGGACAAAGCAGCTTATGTTTCTAAATGTTTAACTTGTTCACAAGTTAAAGCTGAACACCAGAAACCCTCAGGTTTGTTACAGCAATTAGAAATGCCAGTATGGAAATGGGAATTAATAAAAATGGATTTTGTTACTAAATTACCCAAAACAAAGAAAGGTAATGATACAATCTGGGTGATTGTAGATAGGCTAACCAAGTCAGCTCATTTCCTACCAATGAAGGAAACTTTCAGTATGGAACAGCTAGCTAAATTGTATGTAAATGAAATTGTTTCTTTACATGGAATACCTTTATCAATTATTTCTGATAGGGATAGTCGATTTACCTCTCATTTTTGGTCAAGTTTCCAAAAAGCCATGGGAACCAAGTTAAATCTAAGCACAACTTATCATCCTCAAACGGACGGACAAAGCAAAAGAACAATTCAGACAATGGAAGACATGCTTAGAGCTTGTGTAATTGATTTCGGAGGTAATTGGGACGATCACTTACCTTTAATAGAATTTTCTTATAATAATAGTTATCACACAAGTCTCAATGCTGCACCATTCGAAGCACTTTATGGACGAAAGTGCCGAACCCCAGTTTGTTGGGCAGAAATTGGGGAAAAGCAACTATCTGGACCTGAGATAGTGCAAGAAACAACCGATAAGATCATTCAAGTCAAGGAACGACTAAAAACAGCACGTGATAGACAGAAGAGCTATACTGATAACCGACGCAAACCCTTGGAATTTCAAGTTGAAGATAAAGTATTGTTGAAATTCTCTCCTTGGAAAGGAGTAGTAAGATTCATCAAAAGAGGAAAGCTAAGTCCCAGGTATATTGGACCTTTTAAGATCATTAGAAGAATAGGACCTGTAGCCTATCAGCTACAACTGCCAGAGGAAATGGCAGGGATACATGATGTGTTTCATGTATCTAATCTCAAGAAATGCTTAGCTGATGAATCGCAAATAGTACCTCTTAAGGATATAGAGGTAAATGAACAACTCAAGTTTGTAGAAAGGCCTCTACAGATTGAAGACAGGAAAGTCAAGAATCTCAAACATAAGAGATTAGTTCTGGTCAAAGTGAAGTGGGACTCCAAAAGAGGACCCGAGTATACATGGGAGCTTGAATCGGAAATGCAACGGAAATATCCACACTTGTTCCAGTAGATCTCGAGGATGAGCTCTAAAACAAGGTGGGGAGGATGTAACAATCCTCAATAAACCAACACCCTTATAATTGTTCCGACACCCAAATATATTTTAAAATATCCCAAAATGTCCCAAAATACACCCCATACGTGAATACGGGCCTCAAATATATTAAATAGTATTAAAAATAAATAAAAATTGAAATCTTGGGCTAAGGCGGGCCGCGTAGACCCACCCCAACCCTTATACGGGCGGTATGAAGGTTAGAACCTGATTTCATTGATTTTCTTAAGTTCAAGCGGGCTGCGTAAGACCCTCGTTTAGTTAACGCGGGCCGCGTGAGATCAAAATAGTGGCGCAGCCCGGTGATGACACGTGTCATCATCGTGTCAAGTCTAGTTGATGATCTGGACAAGCTACCCTGTTGACCAGGGTTGACGCGGGCCGCGTAGGCTCTTGCCTACTCTTACGTGGGCCGCGAGAGAGTCAAGATCAGCAACTATATAAAGGAGCCATCTGGTTCAACCAGAATTCGTTCAAAATTCTTTTCTCAATCTCCAAATCTGATATAGGATTTATAAAGCGGGTATTATACCCCCCCTAATTAGCGAGGTTCTGCTCCGTTGTAAGTATTATAACCCCTGGATACGTATTAGATACGCTGCCCGATTGATCTAGGGTTCCGTAATGGCTGTCGTGGTTCTGCCCGACGTAGTCATTGGAATGCCGTCTCGGGGAGGGTATTACTAATGTTAAAATGGGTTATTAATACTAACACGTGTATATTTGTGTAAATTATAGATTATCACCGGGAAACCCTTACGGAAAATCTAAGACAACAATGTGAGTTGATCCACTTTTTGTAAACCTTTTTGTTAACTGTTTTACAAAACCTTGAATACTTTTCCATGCGAATAACAGTTATTGAGTATTTGTAAGAATACAATTATGATGAGTATGTTGGGGTTTTGTATACAAAATTTGTTACCACCTGGTCAAGGAGTAACATTTCCACAAGTCGGGTTCGACAGTACCATGGATGTTAATTGTTATGTCTTGGAAACAAATATAATTACGGGATCGCCCTCAATACTGTACACTAGGATTTGTTTTTATTAAACTTGATTAAACTGGGAGTCACTCACCAGTATTTCCCACTGACAAATGTTTTTAAAACGTGTTTCAGGTAACAAAATGTGAAAGCCAATTAGAAGCCAGCTGGACAGCACTGAAGGCTTGGAAAAGTGGCAATAAAGTTACCTAAAAATAAAATAGATGTTTTTATTAAATAAATAGGATTTATTCCTATGAAAAAGCATGTACTATGAACTTGGGTTTTAACCCATTTGTTTAAATGCTATGAAAATGTGGTATTTTACTCTGATCAATGTTTCCTAACTACGATCCTGATGAAAAATTCCGCTGACAAATTAGACAATACTAGATTCCACCGAAACTGTTTGGGGATGATAAGCAGTGCTTAGATTTAGTTGGGTTCACAAAGCAGATTGCATGGTCTTCAAAAAATGAGATGAAAATCGAGCATCACGATCAGATATGATATTCAAAGGAACACCATGTCGAGATACAATCTCACCAACATAAATCTTTGCAAGTTTATCGGTAGATAGATCCTCGTGAATTGGTATAAAGTGAGCTGACTTCGTTAATCGATCGACAACAACCCAAATAGAATCGTGACCTCTAGATGTGCACGGTAATTTAGTGTTAAGATCCATCGCAATGTTCTCCCACTTCCAAACCGGTATTTCTGGTTGTACAAGCAAACCAGATGGTCGTTGATGTTTAGCCTTGACTTTGAGACAATTTAGGCATTTCGATACATACAAAGCAACATCCTTTTTCATACCTGGCCACCAGCACTGAGTACGAAGATCCTTGTACATTTTGTCAGCACCAGGATGAATAGAGTAACGAGACTTATGAGATTCGTCCATCACTAAAGTGCGAAGATCGTCTTGTTTCGGAATCCACAAATGATTCTTGAAATAAAGAAACCCATAGTCTTTCGTTTCGAGTTTAAGCTCAAGTTGAAGTGGTAGCTCATATTTCAATAAGCCTTTGGTTACACAAGATCGTTGTGCTTGAAGGACACGAGTTTGGATATCAGATAGAGTTCGAACCGAATGAAGTTTGACTCATTCCTTTCGACTTAGCGCATCGGCTACGACGTTCGCCTTACCAGGATGGTAGCGAATTTCGCAATCATAATCGTTTAAGAGTTCAACCTAGCGTCGTTGCCTCATGTTCAGCTCCTTCTGATTGAGAATGTGCTGGAGACTTTTGTGATCTGTGAAAATCACACATTTCGTTCCATAAAGATAGTGTCTCCAGATTTTGAGTGCAAAAATTACAGCACCAAACTCAAGATCATGAGTCGTGTAGTTCTTCTCGTGAACTTTCAATTGTCTTGATGCATAGGCTATAACCTTACCTCGTTGCATAAGAATACAACCAAGGCCTAGATTCGACGCGTCACAATAGACAACAAAATCATCGTTTCCCTCAGGCAAAGATAAAACATGAGCATCACATAGTTTTCGTTTAAGCATTTGGAACGCTTCTTCTTGTTTAGGTCCCCACTCAAAAGGCTTATTCTTCTGAGTCAAAGCAGTGAGAGGAAACGCGATCTTTGAGAAGTTCGAAATAAATCGTCGATAATATCCAGCAAGACCAAGAAAAGATCGAACTTCTGTAGGTGTCGTAGGTGTGTTCCAATCTATAATTGCAGTAATTTTGGAAGGATCCACATGAATACCCTGCTCGTTAACAATATGACCCAAAAATTGAACTTCCTTAAGCCAGAATTCACACTTGGATAATTTAGCAAAAAGTTGTTCCTTCTTTAGGAGTTCCAGTGTCAAACGAAGGTGTTGTTCATGCTCAGCTCGAGACTTCGAATAAATGAGAATATCATCAATGAACACAATGATGACTTTGTCAAAATAAGGTTTACAAACCCTATTCATTAAATCCATGAAGATAGCTAAGGCATTTGTCAAACTAAAAGGCATGACAGTGAACTCGTGCGAAATGCAGTTTTGGGAATTTCTTCTTCGAATACACGAAGTTGATGATACCCAGAACGCAGATCGATCTTAGAAAAACATGAAGCACCTTGCAGCTGATCAAAAAGATCATCTATTCATGGTAGGGGATATCGATTCTTGATGGTAGGCTTGTTAAGCTCACGATAATCGATACACATTCGAAAAGATCCATCTTTCTTCTTCTCAAACTGGACAGGAGCGCCCCACGGTGAATAACTCGTTCGGATGAATCCTTTATCAGATAACTCTTGAAGCTGTTTCGATAACTCTTGCATCTCAGACGGTGCAAGACGATAAGGTGCTTTCGCAATCGGGTTAGCATTAGGTACAAGGTCAATATGAAACTCGACTTGACGAACTAGAGGCAGACCAGGCAATTCATCAGGAAACACCCCTGGATAATCTCGAACAATAGGAACATCTTCAATACACTTGCTCTTGCCTTTCTCTTCGGTGACATGTGCTAGAAAAGTGACATATCCTTTTCGTAAATAACTTTGGGCTTTAGTACACGACATGAGTTTCAATCCACCAGATGGTTTCTTGCCTCGAACTTCTAAAACTTCACCAGACGAAAGAGGAATACAAACAATCTTATCGACAAACCACCTCAGCATGATGTTTAGTTAACCAATCCATCCCAACGATAATGTCGAAACTCCCGAGTTGAATCCGCACGAGGTTAATAGGAAAAAGATGGTTATCGAGGTTCAATTGACAGTCACGAATAACATAATCGAGTATGAGTGGTTTACCAGTAGCAACTTCAACAGATAAGGGTTTCCTCAGTTTAGTTCTAGGTATCGCAAGTAAAGGCTCAAAAGATAACGAAACAAAACTTCTATCGGCACCAGAATCGAAAAGAACAGATGCAGGTTAATGGTTAACAAGGAACGTATCATTAACAACCTTGTTGTCAGCCCTCACCTCGTTTGCATTCAAGTTGTATGCTCGTCCACGAGCGGGATTCACGTTAACATTGAGATTCGGATTTGCATTTGTATTCGCGTTCCCCAACCTCGGGCAGTTGTTGCGGAAATGACCCATCTCTCCGTAGTTATAACACGAACCTGGTGGGAATCTAGCAGCATTCCCTTGAACTGGAGCTTGATTCTGAATAGCTTGATTATGACCCAAATGATAAATGTTGGCCAGATACCCAAGTTTACCACAAGTGGTACACTATTTACAGGCCTGTTGGGCAGCATGATGACCATTGCATCGAGCACAGTGAGGTGCAGTACCAGCATACTGTCAATTGAAGATTTTAGAAGATGAAAAATCTGCCATTTTTAACAATAATCTTGAAAAACAGATTGAAATAAATTCTCATCTTCAGAAAATCATTCGGCTTGAAAAAGAAGCTGAAATTGCTCGGAACAAAATTTCTGAGTTAGAGAATAAATTGAAAAGTTTTGTGACTTCGGCACCATATGAGTGTCCAAAACTGATCAATTCAGTTCCAATAAGTGACAATGTCACAAATTTTGACAAAGTCAAAGTCAAAATTGAAGATTGTGATGAAATATCTGATGATGAAAAAGAAAAGAAAAGAAAAAATATTTTTAGATTTACAAGAAAAATTTAAAAATACTGTTTTGCAATCTACTGAAACAGGTGAATGTTCGAAACAAAAACCTGTTAAGAAGAGTGTAGAACAGAAACAAAAAGATAAAAATTTGAAAAATCCTAAAAATGAAAATAAAAGCTCATCAGATAAGTCATCCAATCATTTTGAAAAATCACAAAAATCTAAAAATGAAAACTCACAAAATGTTGGTAATAAGTGGTGCAGGTTTGACCACAGTGCTTCAAAGCCAAAATCAGTTTTCAAGAAGAGTGTTGATTACCACAAAGCCAGACAATGTTATGATCTAAGCGTTTGGTGTGAAAGTGGTGAATGGTACGATAACAGAGTGTGCTACACCTGTGGTGTGAGAGGACACATTGCTGTTAACTGCCAAAGTCAGAGATTTGAAACAAGAAGGTGCTTTGAATGCCACATCAGAGGACACATTGCCAGAGACTGCCCAAGGAGATCAATGGGAAGATCAAGGGTTGAATCTCAAAGAATGGCAAAGAAATCAGTTAATGTCAAGCCCAAAGAACAGAAAGTTCAAGAACCAAAAGTTCAAGAACAGAAAGTTCAAGAAAAGAAAATTAAGCTTTCACAAGGGCAGAAAGACAGACTGAGGAAGAAAAGGAAGAAGGCAAGAGAGTATCTGGAAAGGATTTTATCCTCGGATAAAACTGGTAATCCGAGAAAAAGTTCTGATGAATTACTTTCCCCAACTGCAAAGGCAAGCAAAACGAATTCATCAGATACAAATCTGAGGACAAACGGGAAAGAAAATAGGAAGTTAAATAAAGAAAAATTAATTGAGCAAAATGATAACCAATCAAAGAAAGTTAATTTTTCAGACAAAATCTTAATCAAGGTTTTCGAATATAAAAGAGACCATGAAAGTTTATTCATTTCACAGGCTAATGAATATGGAAAACCTAGATCTGATAAGAATTGGGTACCAATGATGGTTGGCGATGAATTTGACTTGTCAAAGTCAAAAGAGTCACATTCTGGCAATGAATCTGACTTTTCAAAGTCAGACAAGCCATGTTCAGGCAATGATTCTGGTTCGTCAAAACCAGAAGAGCCATCTGTTGAGGTAAAAACTGTCAAACCCAAGGCTGGTCAGGCTTGGGTGAATCTTTTCAATTAGAAAAACCTGACTTGCCGGAGCTTCCAGGTTGGTAAGCGTGAAGCAGGTATCGGCATCATTCTTGAGAAATTCACAGGATGGTAACTGTGATATTTCGATTTACAAGTGGTAAATCAGGGACATTAAGTTGTACTTGATTGTCTACTAGTGGTTGTTGTTGACAAGGGTCTTAATTGTTAAATCTTTCAAAATGGTTAAAGAAGAACAAGGTGATGAAACCCCAAGTTTGTAAAAAGACAAGCAAAACTAATTTTCCGGAAAAATCATTTGATTAAAACAAACTTAAGTGTTTTGAAATCTAAATGGGAAAATAGTTTGTTGTCAGGGGGAGTTCTGATTGTTTATGCCAAGTGAATGGCGAATTGAAGTGATTTGATATCAGTTTGTCACGTTTCTTGTATTGTTTGTTTTCAAATTTTCTCAGAAAATCAAAATTGAAACATATTTTGATTTTAGGGGGAGAAAAATTTTTAAAAAATTTGAAAATTTGAAAATGCCAAAAACATTGAAAAGCAAAAATGAGTTTTGTTGTGAAAAAGAGGAAATGATAGTAAATCAGTGAACTTTCACAGCATGCTAAAGAATTGGAAAGTTAAATGTGATAAACGGTCTCACTGATGATGTGTCAGTAGGTTTTTGCACATTTAGTAGATTGTGACGAGATATAAACCTAAATTTCAAACTTGCTTATATCGTGGGTAACATCTCTCGGATATATAGGTAACCCCCGAAATCTTGTTTGAAAGGTCTCGTATTCTGATATACAGGTCTTTGTACTCAGTGATATCTGGGGTATTATTCCAGGACTTCTGCTGAACGGTGGTTCTGACCTAGTCCTCGAATAATACTTTCTGCAAATGCTTGAAACATAGCATCACCCTCAGCATAAATGATAAGACAATAAAATTGCTTAGCAATGCTGTTGTAAAAAAGATCCTCTAAAGGGGACACACCGAAAGTTGAGTCATGATCTCTCTGCTGAACGGTAGTTCTGACCTGAGCTCTCATGATTCTTCATAAATTATTAACCCCTTACAGATATCATTTGTGTTATAATTACCTGTAAGACTGAATATTGGGATCTGGATACGGGAGTATATTATGAGGTGGGACACGTGATTAAGTTTAAGTGTCTAAGACATTAAACTCGTATCTCGAAGCAGTTGAAATTTGTGTGAAAATTTAAGAGGACCAATATACTGACAATCTAAGTGAATCGTTTAGAACTTAAAATGTCAAAAGCTTAACGGTGCTAGTGATTTGTTTCATGAACTGATATGATCCTCTTACACAAACTCACCAAAAATATTATTTGTACATATTTGTTTACTGCATTTTTTTTAAAATCAAAATTCAAAAAGATTTTCGACAACTGATTTTGAAGAGCTGATATTCAAAATTCCAAGTGCTAAACATGATGAATTGGGTTGGGAGAATATGTTGAAAACTTTGAATGACATATCAAATGTTTTTGAAAGATTGAGGGGTTAGTTAATCAAGGTCATTCATTTGAACTTGATGTAACTAGTATGTTTGTTGTTTAAATGATTTCTACCAGTAAGTTTGTTACATTCAAATGTTATAAATTTGTGAAACTTATGTTGTGGTAGAGAATATGCAGGTTTAAGGAATTCCAACGGAAGCTAAATAACAAAGCTTGAACCAGATTTCTCAGATTCTAGCATATCGAGAGGGGGAGTCTGTAAAAGGGGGAGTCTGGATCAACGGTCAAAGGGAAGATTGAAGTTTAAAAGTTTAAAGATTGAAGATAAAGATTGATGAGAGATTTAACAATGTTTGAAGAATGATAAAGACAAAGACTTGAAGCCAAAGACTTCATCAACATCCAAGGGGGAGTCTGTTGGTGCACTAAATGTCTGTTGATTACGTCATAATCAAGTCTTATGTTTAGAATTGTTTGAATGATCACACAATAGGGTTAATCTAGGGTTTGTAGTGGATAAGCTTGAAGATTTCGCTTGAAATCAGTTCAAGCGAAATCAACAACACATGATTTCGCTTCAGACTGTTTCAAGCGAAATCATCTTCCTATATATATGTGTTGTGTGTTTCATTTGAGAGAGAGAGGTCATTGTGTGAAACACGAAGTGCTGCCGGATTTGTATCAGAAAACGTTGTACAAGCACTCAAATCAATCAGAAAAGAAAGATTAAAAGGATTAGAGCTGTTATGACTTTGTTTACGTTGATTCCGCCTTCGTACGCAAAGATGAACTGCCTTAACTGACGGTTTAAGGTCGTAGAACGGTCCAACATGACTAATCAAAGTAAATGGGTCAATATAATGTATCGCGAAGACATGCTTTAGCCTATAAGTGGACACTCACCCCAAGAGTTCCCAGGTAAGAGTGACTGGTCCGATTATGTGGATTTATACGAACACTCTAGCCTTAGACAGAAAACTCAGGATACAGGCATCCACTCTTCCAGATTGCACGTGTTCACACTATAAGACCCAAACTTTGACGAGATTTTGAAAATTAGGAAGGCACTAAGCCAAAAACAAATCATCCGGAAGGGTGGGTGATTATTTTCAAAATCATTTTGGAAACTTAGAGGGTTCAAAACCTTATAACAAATCATCTACGAAGAGATGATTGGTTTTCAAAGCGGGTTTGTTATTGTGTTCTCGTTGTGGTTATCACCTAAAGATATGTGACGATATTGTTTTAAAAATCTAAACACAAGTAAACTTGCGTTAGGGTCCTAGAAAGTTATAGTCTAGGTCAAAGCATTACTAATAACCTAATTCCCTATAACCATTGGCTCTGATACCAACTCTTCTGTCACACCCGACCGCGTTAAAACAACGAAACCGCGGCGGAAACATCGGGGAGTGGAGTGGCAGAATTATTGTTTCATAACCATGGATTCTAAAGTTTTGTTTTACTTATGGATTTACCATTTACGTTGTCTTGAAATTTAAACAAAGTTAAACATAGTCTATCATTGTTATTAAGTCACTAAGGCCTCGTCCAGTCCTAAGTGAGCATGCATCCTAGCAATCAACATCATTCAACAACACCTAAAACATATGTAAAAACAAAGTCAGCAAAGAAATGCTGGCGAGCACATAGGTTTTGTGAGAGTGTCGGATTCATGGCTCGCTTACATATTGCAATACCTCATTAGACTACAAGAGTCAAAAGTTGAAAACCTTGTTTTGAAAAGTGTATAATATTGCAACATAATTAACCAACTCAAATCAAGTTGGTTATTGTTTATAAAATCTCGCAGCCATGATTCTTAACCCAAAACATTTGTTTAAGTAAACCAAATTGTAAATCGTTCTCGTTATAAAACTCGTATGGTTTATATTGTTTAGTAAACATCGGTGTGTGACATCGTTTCAAAATCGTTTACCCAAGTGAACTAAATAATGCCACGGAATGTAATATGATAAAAACATTTATATATAAGAAGTACCAGCGCCGTATCTACCATGCTTTTATCATGTTACACCCGTACCATTATCTAATCACAACCCAAAAACCAATCGTTTGTTCAACTCATTTAACTTGTTCAAATCGTTTCAAATCGTTTAAATCGTTCATAATCGTTTAACCGTTCCAAATCGTTCTCGTTTTAATTGTGAAAACTACTTTTGTTCGTCTCGCTAATAACATTCAAACCTTCGTAACTCGTCCATCGTTCAACTCGTATGAATCAAACCACCAAAGGGTAAGTTAACAAATAACAGGTTCAGTCGTTACCCACATAACCCCCACACATAACCATGGGTACAGTCTGATAATGGGATTTTTTAGATCCTATGGTACCATAACCTAATACTGGTCGGTTCGGCCAAAATTAATGAATGTTATTCGTTATGTAACTACGTCCAACAAGTTTGTTCACATTATCGAAATCGTTATTTGTTTAATATAAACCATATTAATCGTTTTTGAAACCATCGTTAATAACATCGAAAACATTTAACACATATGAATCACCCCAAAATAATTGAAAAACAGTAAAATAGGGGAACCATGTACTCACATTGAAGTGCAAAGTATCCTCGATCTAATGAACTTAACGATGCTCAGGCAACCAAGGAAATCAAGTAGCACCTAGTAATCGGATCACTAGTTAAATAATCGACACCTAAATCAGAAGATCGGATAGAATGAGGTCTTTTAAACCAAATGAGTATTGGAACTCATGTGATATGGTTTAACAAAGCCTACATTCTAAATCGGAACCTAACCTAAGTGCTTTCGACCCGTTACGACCCATTAAGGTAGCTTACGTTACTTTAACGCGTCGTTCACGCAAATGCGCGTTCGAGATGCCTAACTAGTCCTATGACAAGTATTATATGCCTAAAAATGTTTAAATATGTTACATAATCAGTTTAGGTGACAAAAGTTAAGTTACATATGCTTAAAATCCAATTATGCATGAAAAGGGCATTTTGGTCATTTTCCTAAGGCATATAAACTACCTATCATACAACTAATTAAATTAAGTGACCATAAGGTACAACCTCAGAAGGTTATTCCCTATGTAACTATGGTCACATAATATGCTTGGTCGGATCCTAACGATCGACCGAATGGGTCGGGTTCGAAAGTCTAAGCGGTGGTTTAGGCCGCTTGACTTTACGACCATATACAAGCAGTAGACTAAAAGTGACGAGTTAAACATGTTAAAACATGTTTAACTAAGTTAGAAAACAAGTTTTGATATCAAAAAAAGGGTTTTGATACCCAAGAATAGTTTGGTTGCAAAATACGCATAAATACGCATTTTGATCGAAACTATGACTCGTCACTACGCCTAATCAACGTGGTAATCAGTAGGTATAGTTACAAGGGACTATAACCATCGTGATTACGCTCACGTTGCAAAGTTCGAACGAACTTTGTATTGACCATTGACTGGTCAAAGCAGAAAGTCAAACACTATTTGACTTTCATGCTTAAAAAGCATAAACAAGCATGAAAGAAACTTACAAAGGGTCTAAGCAAGGAAGTCTTGATTCAAATTGCTCAGGTATGAAGTGTTAAACTTCAACTTAGAGCAGAAATTGAATCAAGTTTGAAGAAAATGGTGAAAGGGCCTTGCTATTTATTGAAATCTTGAAGCTCTAAGATTATTCCAAGTGTTTAGATGGATCAATCTTGGCCATACATTTGGGGACATGGTTTTACAATACAAGGGGTACTCAAAACCAGTCCATAGCGTCCAAATTCAGGGGTTAAAAACCATCAAAACCAACTCAAATGAACAGATTCAATGCTTCTGTATGACAGTCTGTCGCGGTCCGCATAGACCCAGACCAAGTCTTACGCGCCCCTCCTAGTAAAGTTTGGCAGATTGTCAGCTTTAGTCCCTACAAGCCCAAAACTTGGTTTTTGATGCATTTTTGACACGTTTAAGCTTCGTTAACCCCATTTCAAGGCTCTAAAATGAAGTTAAAGTATAGGGAACTTAAAATATGCTCAAAAAATCTCGGATGTCGGTTCGTTTGTTCGTACGGTTGCGTTATTCGGTTAATTTCGACGAAAACTCGAATGGACGCAAAAACTATCCAAATTGCGCGACGAATGGTATTTTTGCATTCCAATCACTAAAATAAAATATTTTAATGATTACAAAAATTTTTGAATGTTCGGATATGTTCAGAACGTAAGATATGCGCGAAAATGCAAACTTATGCACTTTTTGACGCTTTTAGTCCCTGTTTGGTCAAAAAGTTTATTTTTTTTGCGCACCAAACACCTCAAAGCCCATTTCTAAGCTATGTAAAGGATATTTAGGGCATGTTTAACTTATGATCAAGTTCTGGAATGTTCGTTACCATACGAATCAGCATAGTTTCACAGTTTGACACAAATAGTCCCTATGATCGAATAAACTTGTTTTCGACACATCAAACCATCCAAAACTTATTTCTAAGTTATGTAAAGGTTATGTGAGGTATGTTAAGCCTATTCCACTATTCCGGAGTGTTTGTCGCGTTAAACTGATTACGTTTACGCATCAGTTTGCGTATAACTTTCCAGAAAGCGATTTAAAGCTTGAAATCGAACTCGAATCAAATCGTAAAATCATCAAACACAAACACACATATAATAACACCAAAACACATCGTTTTATTGATAATTACATTGTATTTCATTTACAGAGCATAGTTGTCACACCATATTTGGTTAATTTGATAATCAGATTTGTTTTAAACTTTTTTTTATAAAAGTTATTCCCAGTTATAAATCATTTAGGAATTTATAGTGGCACTAAAGACCTTGTCACAAGGACGGTTTTAATTTATAAGCCATGATCTTATAGGATCGAGGCATTTAAGGGTTGAACACAGTTCATTAACTTTTCTTGACAGAGAGCCGTAGACCACAACTATCTTTTGTCTTATGAGACAATAAGTATAGCCCGTGGGCATTTCATCACTAATGGATGGTTGTAATGTGATCATCGCATTTGATGATATAAGTCATGATTTCTAGATCATTGGGCTAAATAAGAAATCGGAAGAATCCAATATAAGGATAACTAGTGTGACTTTCTCGAGTCACCTTTGCAAGGAGTGCTAACACGTTCTTAGGTGTTAACAAGGATTTATTATCTTAGAAAGGCTTTACCATTACGGCCATGTCTAAAATGATATATGGGCTAGGTTATACCTTTAAGATTTTCTTTTGATATTTTAATGGCAGATCGATTATAATTCTGAAATGATATTTTGATTTGCGTTATATTGTACATGCATATATAAAATGACAAATAAAAATTTAAAATGGAACATTCCATAAAGTGTCTTAAGTAGTACAATAGTTGTCCTAAACGGGACTTTTAATAATCAAAACTTGTCCTCGCAGGGACTAAATATGAAAGCAAAATGTCCACGCAGGGACTTAATTGAAACGAAACTACAATACAATAAATAAGGGCTTTTAATGATCCCTCTTCTTTTTCCCTTTAATGAGATTTGCCAATCCCTTTAGAAGACCGCGGCAACTTCTTTGCTCATGTTCCACCCTTTGTTCCACCTCATGAAACCTTTGGAGAATTTCTTGCTGCTGCGGTGGTTGAATTTGAGGTTGAGGTGGCTGCTGATGATGAGGTTGAGGAGGTGGTGGGTATTGATACCCATATGCAGGGTACCCAGTTGGGTATGCAGGTGGAAAGGGCGAAGGGTAGAGAGCATTGAAGTTTGCTGCCTCGACGTATGGGTCGACGACAGGTGCATTGTAGTGATAACCCGAGTAAGCTTGCTGCTCATACGGGTTGTACCCAGCTGCATCTGGGTAAGATGGAATTGGGTTTTCATAACCCATGGGTGGTGCAGGTGCGACTGGTGCGGAGTCGACTTCAGAAACGACGTTTGAAGGCCCACCCATTTGCGGGTCATCATAGAGCGGAGAGTAGTTGCTGGAGTGTTGGGGGGTGCTGAAATGAAAGCCCCCACGCATGGACATCTGTGCACTTCTTCTTCGCCTCGATGGTTCTGGAGGCGGTGGCTGCTCTGGCACTGGTGGTTGCGTGACCGCCTAGAAGTGTAGGTCCTCAGAAGGGGCCCGCTGCTGTGGTGGGTTGTGAGGAGGTGTGAACTCCCACTTGTAGGAGCCCCACCTTTCAGCCCATATATCGGGGCCTCAGTATTGCGAACCATGAAAAGATGATCCGCTAGAAATCTCGATGGGATGGGTCGGCGTCCCAGATGGTGGCATTTCAGGATCTGGATCCTCGTCCATCTCCATGTCTTGGTACTCGGGAAAATGGTCAGCTGGCCCCAATGGGTTATGGTCCATTGGTTCGTCATTTTGGTTCATTGGGTTGAACCTGCTTTGGAAGTAGGGTGTGGGGTTCTGGAATGAATGATGAGAACCCGAGTGTTGCAAGGGAATGTATGAGTGCTGAGAGTCATTGGGCTCGTCTTCCTGCTGTGTCCCA
Source organism: Helianthus tuberosus (assembly GCA_030545235.1). NCBI lineage: Eukaryota > Viridiplantae > Streptophyta > Magnoliopsida > Asterales > Asteraceae > Helianthus > Helianthus tuberosus. The sequence goes on from CM060381.1 coordinate 19,557,504, forward strand.
AATGAGTTGTGGTACGATGGCGAAGAACTAAGCGAGACAGAGCGTCTCGTGGGTTCGAGGTAGGTCCTCTATTCTTCATGTGGGCTCGAGCCGATTGATGCAGAGGGTGTGCGCCGGTGAGACGGCCCAGCTTTGTGATCATTCCTACCCCTCATCGGGGATTTTCCTCTTCTACTCCTGCCTCTGACTCTTGGTGGCATTGTTGCTTGTAGTCCTGTCAAAACAAAAACAAACAGAACAAAAACAATTTAAGATTAGGATTAATCCTAAGTCGTTTGCCTAGACTCGGAAGTCAAGGAATGTGCAACTGTGTCACTGAGATTAAACACAAAAGGCTAGTGTTTAATTCACGCAATGTTGGCTCTGATACCAACCTGTGACACCCCGATATTTCCACATATTACCGGTGGGCCCGGTGGGGAGTATCTTGACGTAGTTGATATCATCATAGTCAAATATTCACAGTTTAATGCACAGCGGAAGTCTTGGTAGAAAATAATATTACAAAACGAAATGCAAAGTATAAATAAATATTATACAAACGGTTGTAAGAGGATCAACAGGCGGATCTAAAACAGAAATATAAAATATTGTTCGACAGACTTTAAGCGTTTAGATTTTGCAAGATTCCCTATCTAACGCCTAGAGCTCCCAGCCATTTTGTGATAAGTACCTGCCACTTAATCTTTTGAAAATACGTCAGTTTACACTGGTAAATACAATTAACTGACTCTTTTGAAAAATGTTTATAAAATTGATTTAAATGCACAAGGCCCCAATGTATTTATAACTTGGGACAATTATAATAATAACAATCTTGTATCAGAATTACATGTTTATCCAACGCTTAGGGCCGGTATTAAATAAACCGAACAAGATTAAATGACACACCACAAATATAAACTCACGGCGGGTTATCCTAGCAAATGAGTATATATTTTATACACGCAACTGACAGGTGTTATGCCTACACCCCGTGCTTTAAGTCGTGGCCATTTGCAATTCTTTAAATGAGTCAAGGATATCCAGGACACGGTCGTTAACCCCCAATGTTATTTGTTATCAAGCAATACTGATTAAAAACGGGATTTTGTCATTTAACCATCTTCGATTAAAATGTTTCTACACTCGACCAAGCGGTAATATTTTACCGTATCCCAAGCCCGTATAAGGGAAAATAAGTTAAAAGTATTTACCTGAGCTTAAATGCAAATTTAGTATTCTCAGCCGTAAATTCTACTCAACAAGTGCAATTATTTCTACCGGGGCTCTTAATCTGGAACGAAGGTTTTTATTAACCTATTAGATTCCTAACGGGTCTTATTTAAGTTGTAACTTAGAGCGGTTAGTTTTAAAGGAAGGTTTACGACACGAAACGCTAGATTAAGCGGTGACCGGATTGGAATGTGATTTAGACCCGACAAGTATGGAGACTTGTATAAAATGGGTAAACTAAATACATTCTGGATTTTGAAGTTAAAAGATAAGTTTTGACCCGTTTCGGCTAATTTATGTAAACTAGTTACATAAACCGTATCGAGCGTGTATATGCATAACGGGTAGCCGGATGAGTCATGTACAAGTTCCATAAGTTATTATGCTTTAAATATGATATGATATCAGTATGATATCAGCAATTATGCCCAAAAAGATTTTAAACCAAATTATGTCCCGTAGGGGTATTTTGGTCATTTTAGAGTTTATAAAAGAGGTTTAAACATAAACTGAGGTTCTGGTCTAAAACATTTAGTAAAAATATTTATTTTATCAAGTTACATCAGTAAGATATCATACATATGTGAGGTTTGCCATTTATTGCCAAACTATGCCCCGTAGGGGCATTTTGGTCATTTCACATATGCTTTTAAGGTCAAATTTTGGAAGTCTGAGTTCATGACTTATACCCATTGTAAAAATATTAAAATGTATTTACAAATTCAGTAGGTAACAAGTCTTAGGTGTTAAATATGGTTTTAAACCATACTATGCGCCTAATTATCGTAAGAGTCGATAATTGACGATATTTGATATGTTAATGAAAATTTGAGATTTTGATCAGCCTTTAATGTTTAACATATTTTATTTAACATATAACATCAGTAGGAAAAGGTTTGGCATGTTAATCATATGCTAATCCCATTTTATTAACAAAAAGGGTATTATCGTCATTTACCGATTTATACGAGAACTCAATGATATGGTCAGTTTATAATCTGACCAAAAATTCCTAAAAATAATATCAAAACAGTAGGTAAATGGGTTTGGTGCCAAAATTTGGGTTTAAACATGATTTATGATAAAAATGCAATTTAATTAATAAAAAGTTTCATTTTACGATATCTTGCATAACTTTAGTTTGAGACCAGAAGCTTTATTTGACATACTTATATATCAGTAATAAAACTTTTTGTCCTCTCATATTTTCAAAAATCTTGTTTTTATAGCATAAGGGCATAATAGTCTATTTTTTTAAGCATTTAACGGAAACATGCAAATGAACTATGATTTCTAAGGGACCATGTAGTATGACCTCAGAGGGTTATACTAACACATAACATGGTCACAAAGGAACCCTAAGGCATAAAGAAACTAATCTAAATCGGGTCAGAACTGAAAGTCAAAGCAAAAGTCTACTTTTGCGACTTTCGGTTGCGAACCGAGCCTAAACTCAGAATTGTCAGGGTGAACATGTCTAAACATGTTCTTATAATGTTTACCAAGTTATTTAAGTGTCAAAATATGTTTCATAACTTCTACATTATCAGTTTTGATTATATATTGAAAAATTGACTATTTTGACTTTTTGACTAGTTGAATTAACCCGACAATTTACTGAGATAACGTGATAATTAGAAGGTGCCCTTTTGAGGGCTAATCACCTACTTAATTACCAACACATAGCCATTTTCAATTTGAATAATGGCTGGGCCGTTTGTGATTAATCACAAAGTCAAAGTATAATTAAGATATCTTTGACTTTCGGTCATTACACTAATAAAAACTTAACTATAGCAGCTAAGAACACTTACAAAGATCCTTAGCACGAAAATTAAACTTGAGAAAGCTTCCTAGATGACCAGGATGCTCCTAGAGAAGTGTTTGAGAGTGAAAGTTGAAGTGTGCAAGAACAATGTGCAAAACTTGGTTCTATGTATAGGAATTTGAAGGTCTCCAAGATCAATCCAGCTGTAATTAGGAGTAACCAGATGACACCAAGTGTCCCCATGGCAGTAAAAACCATTTGCACAGTCCCTGGTATCGAAAACCTCCATGCATAGGCGGTGGAGGGGCTGCTACATGCAGCTGTCCAGTGTTCTGTCGCTGGTGACTCAGCCCGCGTAGACATCAGAGAAGGTCTACGCGCCCTGCGAGGACCTTGTATTCCGGTAAAAAGTTTGTAAAACTTGCATTTTCAGTCCCTGGTCCATATTAAGTTTAAATAACTTTCGTTTATTGCACTTTAATCCCCCATAGTTAACTTTTAAGTGTCTTGGGTCACAATTTAAACATCGTTAAGCTCCCGGTTAGTTACGAGATCACCGGAAATGTACTTATATGTATCGAAACTCCACGGAATCATTATCCGATATACATGAGAGTATAAAGCCTCGGGATCGTTAAAAGGTCACTTAGAGGTAAGAATTAACATGTTGACACGTTTAACCCCTGTGCGTTGTAAACTTTTGATTTTTAAGCACAAACGGCTTCTTGCGCCCAACAATCTATTCATTAGAGATTATGATCATCGTGTGAGATCAATCAAAGGCACAAGTTTGGCATGTTGACACTTTTGGTCCTTCCACATACATCTATACACTATTTGACAACTTTAGTCCCTCAAAGTTATCTTTTAACATGATCAGGGTTTATGACACGTGTCGTCATTGTATTGGACATGATTTGGCGAGGTGTTACACGAGTTTTCTAAAAAAAGTAATGAATTTTTATTTTAACCCCTTTAACTTTTTTACTTTTAATCCAAAGCTTTTCATCTTTTCCAATTTAACCATAACACTTTTTATTTTCAATTTTGGTCCCCCATACTTTCATGTTTCACAAGTTTTTAGTTTTACGTTTCGTTCTAAATTTTGCGAGTCAACACACCGCAACGTGCGTGTGGGGTTCAACGTTTTTTCGTATGTTTTTTTTTTCGTTTGACAGGCCGTCACAAAACGTGTATTTTTCTCCGTTTGACATGTTCGTCGCAACGCGCGGGTGCTAGATCGACTTAATTATTCTTTTGTACATTTTATCTTTCTGTTTAAGGTCTTCGCATTAACACGCTGCAACGGGCGTGCGTGGTTAACCAATTTTATGTCTGTTTTTCATTCGATGTTATTTTTGCTTTATTATTTATTTTATTTTTACAAGCTCTTCTGGTGTTGGTGGTTGCTGGCATTGGTGTGGCATTGGCGCTACTTAGCACGATTTTACAATGTATTTAACCTATTAAGTTTTTTTACTAATACTTTATTTCGAGTATACCCCTATACCTCATTTACTTTAAAAAACTAATTTTTATATGCATGTTTTTTATGTACAAGTCGTTATAAATTCGATTTTCTCTATGTTTCGACGCACACTTTTTCTGGAAACTAGTCAGGTCAAAAAATAATACGTTTTCGTTTAAAACAACCATTTTTACGTGCATATTTTGATGTATGTTTTGGTATAAATTAGAGTTGATGTATGTTTCGACGTAAATTTTTTTTTTGGAGAACGAGTCGGGTCATATAATATGTTTTTGTGCTTATTTTATGAATGTTTCGTAAATTTAGTTTCGAACCGAGTGGAGTGAAATTGTGGTTTTTCCCCTTTTTGTCTAAAGCTCGAATTAATCTCTTTTGATTATACGCGTAAGCTTTTCCGTTATACCCGTTATGTTTTCTATGTATGAGTTGGGTCACCTATAGTACGTTATGATTGTACGATATAAATTTGATTTACTTTATGTTTTGATTCCATCGCAAAGCTTATATAGGTTACATTGAGTTCAGTCGGATATATCGAAATGCGTGTTTTCATATGGTTAACGCATCACATATCATTTAGACTAAGACATTCGATGTTTGTGATGTACCCGCGCCGCAACGAGCGCGGGTCTCATCGCTAGTTATTTATAAAAATAGAACTTGAATGTCGTTTCAAGTCTATTATTATTATTTATCGCTTTCTTTTGTGTGAAAAGATAGATGTTTCGAATTTATTTATATACTTTATGAAGATAATTTATGTTTAGGCCCTAACTATTTGCACACATTGGCAGGCTATCTACACACTTAGGATTTGCATACGCTGCGTAGAGAACTATACGCAGTCTATAGGGTTACCTCTATACGCTGCGTATAGGTCTCTACGCAGCGTATGTAAAGGGCAGGTACACGACCAAACAGTCAAACCTAGTACCATGTCAAATCAGTTTGATCTATACGCAGCGTATGTTCATAAAGTAAGACGCTGCGTATAGATCTATACGCAGCGTATGTCAGACCGATTTGACAATGATATGATGTTTTCCGGGCACGTGAACTGTTTTTTTTAAAACGTCTCCCGTAAGGCACATAGGTGACTAACGAGCGTCGAAACTAAGTTCGTCGTTAAATTTTTTTTTATTATTTAGTCGAACCGTAAGGCGCGTAGGTCCCTAACGAGTGTCGAAACTAAGATCGTCGTTTTATATTTTAACGACGAACTTAGTCTCGACGCTCGTTAGGGACCTACGCGCATTACGGTTCGATTTTGACTAAATAATAAAAAAAAATATTTTAACGACGATCTTGTTTCGACGCTTGTTAGGGCCGTACGCGCCTTACGGACGACGTTGACTAAGTAATAAAAAAATAAAATTTAACTACGATCTTAGTTTCGACGCTCGTAAGGCGCGTACGGGCCTAACGAGCGTCGAAACTAAGTTTGTCGTTAAAATATTTTTTTTTATTATTTAGTCGAAGTCGAACCGTAAGGCGCGTAGGTCCCTAACGAGCGTCGACACTAAGATCGTCATTTTATATTTTAACGACGAACTTAGTCTCGACGCTCGTTAGGGACCTACGCGCCTTACGGTTCGACTTCGACTAAATAATAAAAAAAATATTTTAACGACGATCTTAGTTTCGACGCTCGTTAGGGTCGTACGCGCCTTACGGACGACGTGGACTAAATAATAAAAAAATATAATTTAACGACGATCTTAGTTTCGACGCTCGTAAGGCGCGTACGGGCAAAGAATTCCCATGCGAGAAGCGGTTAAAGAATCAGAACGGCGAGCAATACCAGCTTACACAGCTACCGGCACAGTTCGCTCCGGTATTTCCCCCGCGCGATCCGGAGGTGCCGGAGCCGCATGAGCCGGCCGTCGTCATTCCGGAGCCACCACAGCCGCGTGGACCACCCTGGGCGCCTCAGTTCCCACGACATGTTTGGCCTAGTTCTGACCCATCATATCAGCGGCTACGTCGGGACGTTGAAAGGAACAACTATCTGTTGGAGTGGATGGCTGCGGAGCTGCAGAAGCGCCGACAGCGTGGCGGGTTACCTCCACGACCCTTCATTAGGGATGCGGAATGGGATCACCATCAGCAGCAGCAACAGGAGCAGCACCAGGAGCAACAGCAGCCATAGTATTTTATCATTTTATCATTTTGTTATGTATGCACAAACTTTTGCTGTATATATCAAACTTTTGGTGTACATATAAAACTTTTGCTGTAAACGGTTTAACATATTCGAACAGTACCCGGGTATTTTCACTTATTTAAGCTAAAATATTTTAAGGTTATAGTATTTGAACCGTATATACGCTTTTCAAAATTTTAACATTATACGCTTTTTGACGACATCGACTAAATAAATTAACGACGACGTCGACTAAATAATAAAAAACATTATATATTTTTAACTCGTTATATATTTTAAGCAAGTTAACGTTGTAACCGAGTGAGAATTTATACCACAAATAGGCCGAATGATGAAACAAAATTCTGAAAGGTTATATACGTTGCGTATAGAGCTATACGCAGCGTATATAAACCTTGTAAAAATCTGATGCTTCAAACCTACCAAAATGACCCCAAATTTTCAGATGGTTTATATACGCTGCGTAGAGAGCTATACACAGCGTATATAAACCTTGTTTTCTGTGCAATGATTGGTTATTAGGCACTGAGATCCATGGTTTATCTACGCAGCGTATAGGTCAATACGCTGCGTAGATAAACCCTAATTTTACTAGGGTTTGGTGTGCCAATAGGCACATTGGTGTGCCAATAGGTACACCCTATGTTTATTACCATACATACACTTTTATTTTTTCTTTAATCCCTAAAGTTATATCATGCTTATAAATGTAAACACTTATACACAGTTACACAATAACTTTATAAGTCTAATATAGCTTGACAAAAACTTCTGAATTTCCTAAAAAAACATATAGAAGAAATTGTAAACTAGTTATATATTAATTAGACTTTGTTTATAACTATTATAATCCTTTCATTCTAAGGGTGCCTGGGGTGTGTCCTAGAAGAGAGCCGGGTTGGCAAGGATTTCCACAAAAGCACCACCGCAAATCAACCTAGATGCAGACACGTCTTCAGATGCGGGTTTATGAACCCGTTGCTAGAGCAAGGAATGGGAGAAAGGTGAACGTTGGTAAAGGGTTGGAATGCAAGGGTACAACTGATGGACGCCCAATCTTTTCCAAAATAAAAAGAGGTTGAAAATGGTTAGAATGAGTTGACAAAATTCAATTAATCGGGTTAAAAGTTTGAGTAGGTTTAATTGATGGGTGCCCTCTCCACCTTAAAGGCGAAACGAAGATGAGTAGTACATACTATCAGGTTAAAGAATGTGGTCATGACCATCATGACCCTCCACATAGGCGTCACACCCACCTCTAATCCATCATTCAAAACCACTACCCTAAGTGTGTGGTCATGACGCAAACCACTATCCTCTTTATTTTTCTAATATATTTTTGTCTCAAAATCATCGAATGGGAAGGTCGTGGTAAACGTGGTTTAATCCACACGAATCACCATCAATTAAGGGGGGGGCAGTGTACCATTTAATTACTGGTCCTATGTGGCAAATAATGTCCCAACCCACGCCCTTACACCCCATAGCCTCATGATTTTGCGAGTTTCGACATAAGGCCACTAGGGGCGGTTACGTTTTCGTCCGTTATAGAATTGTTCCACGCGTGGAACAAACACAATTTCCACCGCCACTTACAAAGTCCACACGTGATAACATGCACAAATTCAAAGTCCGTTATCTTCTTCACGCCGTGATGGTTTTATTTTGTGAGGGTAATTGTTGGTTGGGGGGAAATTGTTGGGTGTGGTGGTGAGTGATGACCATTGCTACTAAAAAAGGATGTGAGTGATGGAAAAATGGTTGATGACATGGCGGAACTTGATTGGATGTTTGTGAGTAATAGAATTTTTGCAAGTGATACCACCCCCACTCCCCTAATACACTCACGTTTACATATACACTAGCTTATGACCCGTGTAACACACGGGTTTGTTTTAGTCCATTAGATCAAATTTTCCATCAAATCAACCGTTAGTATATAATGTTTTAAAAATCATTCATTAATTGATAGAAAATACGAAATGTCATATGATGAACATTTTACATTTGCTAACAATAGTACAAGGATAAATATTAATCGATAATGAAATAAATAATAATTAAAAAGTTAACAGTGTATGCTAATGAGACATTAAAATTAGACCATGATATCAATCTTTCAATGAAAACAATCATAATTCCATAGTGCTTTACGTTTTATTCATTAATTCATTGCGATTGCGATTCATTTATTACATGCCAAAAAATATGAATAAAAAATATATATTTAATATTAAAACCAACAAATACTAATGAATGAAACGAAAACACTATAATAAACCAACAAAACTTGAAAAGTACATAATGCTTTAAACAAAATTTTAGTCCACAGCTTAAAGTCTTACATACAATAAAACATACAAACAAATAAACACTGATATCTAGATAATTATTAATCAGCCCTCGAAATTTTCAAAATTTTGCAACAAAAAAATAATCTGAACTTAAATCTAAAAGTCTAAAACATAGAGTACAATGTTAAATCAAACATAAATGAACAAATGTTCATGGATGATCTGTATAGCAAGAATCAAGAAACTTTAACTTCAACTCCATCGAGCACTGAACCTCTCGATGTGTGTCATTGATCTTTGTCATGAACTCCAGGTCTCTATCTCCACACTCTATATTACTATGTCGTAAGTTTCAAAACCCTGCAAAAAACATTCATAACAACCTAAGTGTCGAGATCAATTAAGGAAAACCGTTACCTGAGATGTAAACGGAAAACATAGCATTTCTAGAATAACTTTACTCATAAGAATCAGATTTATATTGACACGAAATTAGCAACGGAAAATCAATACCTGAGATTGATAACAGATGTATCCTCGCAACATATCTTCTTGCTTTGTTTATGGTTTGCTGTCATTAGGTGCATTGAGGATTAGATATTGGCTGTTCATACTTTCTTAAGTATAATTATAAGCTTATTAACGAATGAGACCATATTAATTTAAAATTTAACCTTATGGTAACCAAGAAGAAATCTTCGTATAGTCTGAAACATAAGGCACCCTTGAACATGGGTCATCGGCCAACTCAAATACTAAAAAACAGATTATATCCCTGCATGAAAAAAAATCGATAAATTTAGGGAAAATGGGTTTGAAAGATGATAACCCAACAGTGGAGGATCTCATTCTACAACTCTGATAAATGCAGGGGTGTTCTCAAATAATGGTTCCTAGAACTTTGAAGACCGACAAATCACGACAAATGTCCACAGTGCTGCTTCTTTGGACATTTGTAGGTCTTCAAACATCTAGGAAGCATTATTTGAAAAACACCCCTGAATTTATCGAAGTTGTAGAATGAGAACCTCAACTATTAGGTTATCATATTTTAAGCACATTTTGCCAAAATTTAACAATTTTGTTTTTCATACCTCCCAAAGCCACCTATCCAACTCCAAAGAGATCGAGACAGCTTGAAGCAACAAACATAGCAAGAACATCTTCACGGATGGTAAAAGTACCTTTTCTTTCTGAGTGAACAACAAGTGAGAATTGAGAGTAACCGCCCTGATCTGTAGACCTTAACATCTTCTCGGTCACTCCGTATGAATTGTAAAGATGATTCAACCAAATTGGCAGACTAAACTACAAAACATAAAACGTAACAAATTAATATAACGTTTCATATATCCAAGGCATCTATTATTCAAGAAACAACTTACCTAGTTACCTTAAAACCATGATCTTTTGAATTCTACCATATTAGACAAATATCCCCTGTCCATTTACAGTGGAGCCTATCTTTGCTATTGCTGATCCATTTGTAGAGGCCACTACCCCTAAATTACACCAATAATTCAAACAATAATATAGCTGAAATATGAGGTAAAAAGATGAACTGAATAAAAACATTTCAAAATCCGACCTACATGTATGAATTTCTGAAGTCCACAACATGAGATTATCCTAAAGAAGCTGCATTCTTTTATAAAATCTAATACATGTCTTCTTCTATCATTCTTTTGTTTTGCACACTTATCAATCACACACCAACATAACTGATAACATGTCTAAAGTCACCTTTAAATTATGATATACTTAAACAACCATTTTCATTGTTTGTTTAATCAAGAATAGTATGTGAAGAACTAATCAGAAGAAAATAGTCACTAATCAAAACATTCAAGTGAAGATATAAACACAAGAGGATGAATGGTGAAGTTGAATTATAAACATACACATTCTGGACAACCAGAAGACATATTGGAACTATGGAACATCAGATGTGAAAATTAGGTCAAATTATATGAAGAAGAATAGTGACTTAGCTGAGAGCAAGTCGGTATGTGTTTGAAGAACCTATAACAAAACAAAATTTTAGCATTGAAAACAAAACCAAAAAAACTTGAGTCTATAAGACTACCATATTGAGTGCTCCTGCCATTAATGGAGCTTTCAACTTTAGCCCTAGAATATATACAACTACCAAACAATGTTAAGTTAATCCAAATTGAGAAAAAAGTTACCCGGGTTTGTTGAAACTGTTGGGCTTCCAAAACTGTTAAAGGAGAAAAATAAATCAAGATTAAACAGTTTGATTGAAATGAAGGAAGTTGATCCTTAAATCTAAAAATCTAAAGCATAAACTACAATGTTAAATCAAACATAAAATGTTAATCGATTTGGATAATTAGGGCATGAAACAGTAATATATATAGAGAAAATGGTACCAAACAACAACCTTAAAAAAAATCAGATGAAAATTTTTCTAATTTATCGACAATGGAACACTGTCTCTTTATCTTCAAACTCATAAAAAAAAGTAAAAATAAACCGTGATAAGAAAAATTAATCAAGTAATGTATACTATGGTCATATCACTCATTGGCTAACCCGTTGTCCAATGGTGTCTGTGACTATGGTCATATCACTCATTGGCTAACCCGTTGTCCAATAGTGACAGTTATCAAGTAATGTATACAAAACCCCACATACTGTAACGACTCACACAAAAACGTCCTAAAAACGTTCCGTAAGTATAAACCCGGACCCTGATATAACAACTCTCATTAAAAATACTATTTCTTATTTTAATTTAACTAAAAGAAAACCCTAATTGAGACACCCAAGTAATTCTACACAAACCCTAAAATTATCAGAACCATCAGAATCAGGATCAGGGCCCCTAAAACTCAGGGGGGGCATTCCCTACTCAACAATTATCTTTATAAGTTATTATAAAAATCGAATTTAATCGAAACGTCGACTCACCTGCACTCCAAACACACGTGGCAAGAAAATAAGAAAAGTGTATCCCTTACGGACCGTAAGGAATATTTGTTACGGTCTGTAACAAATGGCAAAATTTGTGTATAAATAGCATGCTTTGGGACTGGCTTCTGTGCGTTCGTTCGACGATAAAATTCGACTCTGGCACGGAGTTATCGTCCAAATACTCACAATTAACACCCACAAATCACTAATTAGTATAGCGGGGTGCTGCAGAACATGGTATTAACTCGATCGCTATTACGATTCAATGTCCGACCGATCAATATATCCAATGGATGTTTAAGTGCTGCCCACATTAGGGTTATACTTTGTCATTCGTCGTGATTTCGACGGGATATTGAGTGCTGTCCGAAATCGGACTATACTCTGTCCTTAGTTGTGAATCCGCTGGATGTTTAAGTATCGCACTTTGTCGTTCGTTGTGAGAATTTGATCTCGTGAGTTATCGTAAATGCTGTATTAAGTTATCTACCTAGTTCGTATGCATTAGGTTACATGGCTAAGTAATAGGCTAAGCTCTGCCTGTATAAATCTGCAATATATCAAAGGCTTATCTGTAGAGTAAACTTTGGCCGTATGAATCCGCATAATTATAATGTGAGTCATTCTCTTTTTATCAAATTACTTTTGAAATCATGTTTATTTTCAAAAGTTATAATTACAGTGATTAAGTTTATGTAATCACCCAGTTACAGCCGGTATATGGGGTTTTGTATACATTACTTGATAACCGTCACTATTGGACAACGAGTTAGCCAATGAGTGATATGACCATAGTCACAGACACCATCGGGCAAAGAGGCTATCGATGGATGTTCGAGTGACAAGTACTGTGGGTAGTTGGTTTGATATCTGGAAACATTGTAATCTCTCTTAATACTGTAAATTATAACAAATGAGTCATTTTCATAAATAGAATGATTCACTCAGTATTTCCCGCATACAAAACCTTTTTAAAACACTTTTCAGGTAATTACAGTAGATTGGAGTAAAAGATGGATACGGCACTGAAAGGCATCAAGAAGTGGCTTATTTTATTAAATTAAATAAAATTTATCTTTATTAAAGCTACCATTGTAAAACATGGGTTTATCCCATCTATTTAATAAATAAAATCCGGTGTTTTCTAAACTCTGATATTTTTCCTAACTCACGGTTCTGATGAAATTTCCGCTGCAATGTTTTCAAAATAATCACCGGTACCGCTGGGCTGTTCACGACTCCCGATTCCGTCCAGGGTGGGTCGGGGGTCGTGACAGAAGGTGGTATCAGAGCCACTGCTTTAAGCCTTTAGGTGTTGTGATAATAATACCTAAATTTATATAAAAGAGTTAGGAGATTGCTGTTAACTGGTAGCATTTAGACTTGAACTTAAGAAAAGATACTTTATTATTAGCTTCACGATAAGCTAAGTATTTGTGTAAATAAATATGATGGATTTTGGTGTGCCATAAGTAATTGATGAAGTAATGTCACAGGACAACTAAGTCCAGAGTCACTAGTTGAGAGAATGATCAACAGTGACATTACCAAAAGCACTAGTTGAGAGAATGATCAACAGTGTTATGATTAGAATCACTAGTTGAAAGAACGATCAACAGTGATATGACCACAATTACTAGTTGAGAGAATGATCAACAGTAATATGACCTGAGTCACTAGTTGAAAGAATGATCAATAGTAAATTGACACTGTCACAGGAATCGTCCAGTGGTCAAAATAATAATAAGATATGTTATGGAAATACAAATTTCCTTAATTCTGAATAAAAGCCCTAATAAGATAGGCATTTTTGAAAAGATACTATTTATAGGGAAATAGAAAATTTTCTCCGGCAAGACTGGGTATGATGTATCAGACTCTCCAGTTTGTCCGGATATACTGAAGATACCTCTCCGGCGAGAACCGGGTAAGAAGGTATATAATATATCAGCAAGTGACAAGATTTCCCCAAATAGTATCATGACCAGATATCTGACTAGTTTTTGAAATATAAATATGTTAAATACATTGACCTGATAGATGGTATGTTTATTTCAGCATGTAAAATATATGATTATATAAATATATATATATATATATATATATATATATATATCTATAAGGAATTCCAAAAGTCAATTTGGAATAAAGCACAAGCATCTGTGTCTAGATTTCTTTATTAGGAATCTCTTTTCCGATATCAAACATTATTTCGTTTGAGTATCTAACTTGAGCGACAATAATAACAATAAAAACCCATTAACTTGGGATACCATCAAAAGTATAAGAATTTCCAATACGTTATCATAAACTATTAACGCAAGTAAGAAATATATAAAATTGTGCTAGTGCACAAGAAAACACATGAAACTTAAATTATACGTCCACGGACGTTGAAATATATCACACACGACTTCCAAGGCAAGACCTTTGGAAAATATAATTGGGCATTATGACACCAATGCTAATTCCATCAGTAGAAGAACTATTAAAAGAAGCACTTTGCCACACGATCCTACAAGCAACAAGAATATCGCTGAGGTACGCTAGAACAAGATTTTTCAAAAACATCGGTGCACAGTCTAATCAGAGTCATAAGTATTAGCACTGAAAAAGGTGTCATATACTTTTGCAAATTCCCTATTTCATTTTATTTGACATTCCCTGGTAATGTCATTTAATAACGGTTATCACTCGAAATTCTAGATAGAAGTCTTATATTTCTTTTTATTGAAAATTCTGACTTCTGCATATAAAGTTTTTCGCATTGTTACTTTTCCTAACGGTCATCATACCAGGAGGATTTATTTCATAATAGCGAATATTGATTCATTTCATTTCTTGGTAAATCCACATGTTACACATGCACCGTTTGTTGCGCATGTGGTTCGTTTAATTTCTGAATTCCATTGGAGGGCTTCATTCTAATTTGTCGTTTTATCCAAACTCAAATATCCTTTAGTTAGACTTAATTTTGGCACGGTGAACCGCATTATTGCTAAACAATGACTCTTAATATCGAGTCAATAAATTTTTGAAAAACTCAATTTTCTTTGGCATCCATAGTTTCTATAGTGACCATGTCCGAATTTTCTTATTAAAACTTGTTTTGTTTAAATCAAAGTTCAAATTATTTAACTCGCTCACATTACATATTCATTTCAAGATTCCATATGATGGATGAAAGCTATCATATTCAAAATAGTCCCAACAAGCACTTCATTTGTTTTGAACCATAATAGGCTTGTTTAGTCTTCGACTTCATTGAATCATTTCTTTGATCACGATCACCTTGTACTAACATTTTCACAAAATTTAAAGCTTGCACTAATCTCGTTTATATATATATATCATATATGGATTTAATTAATTATATATTTATAAAAGCCATCTTGACACAAATTGTGTGTTAAGATAATAATACCCAAATTCTTGTCATATTTCAGTATATCTTTTAAATATCAATCTAGCCTTTCGTGATAATTATTACTTTAACATCTTCAATTGAAAAACATTATATTTTATATGAAAACTTACATAAGTGAGTACCAATTTACAAATATAGTATTACTATATTTTAAACCATTACGGCGAAGAAATTATATTTGAGGTATACTTTTATTTAAAGTTATTATTTAAGTTATTTATTATTGATAATTTTATTATTAATAATAATAAGTAGTAGTGTTAGGATTATTTTTAATACTAGGGTTATTGTCAAGGGCAGGTATTGGATAGCCTAGCCTTAGTTAGGCATGGATTGGCCACCTATGCTTAAACAAGGCAACACTAATCAATATCCACCATGATAATGACTAGTTAATATTAATTAAGTCATCATACTTATTTAAGTAAATTTTTAATTATATATGAAAATATATATACTTTGGAGAAGTCATATTTTCATAAAACAATACAAGAATTAAAAGTACAAATAAAATTTTATATCACATGTTTTGTGATAACTATGTATAGTAACACTCTAGCAAGAAAATGATCATATAAGAATAATATGGTAGTCATCAATTACGTTGGATTAGGAGAACATTATACTATATAAAAATAATCCTCATTTTCACTTATTTACAATATTTGTAAATACCTTTACAATGTTATATGATTTCAAAATGAAAAATAAGTAATCACATATAATCGACTCATTAAGTGATATATATTTACAAAATATTTTACAAATACTTTTGTACAATAAATATTTTACACCTTTATTTACAATTTTCATTTAAACGTTATAAATAATAGTGATTTCTTTTACAAAATAATATTTTGTAACATAATAACTTCATTGCGGTATTTTGTAATATATATTACATAGTAAATATAAGTTATTTTACATAGTATAGTAAAATACTAAAATATTTAAAAGTAGTGACCATTTACATATAGTAAAAATGCGTCACAAATAATATTTATATTTGATATGTAAGATACGGTTCAGACAAGTACACAAATAATATATATATATATTACATTTGCTTTACAAATATAATATAATGGTTGGTCTTACCAAAACAATTTATACTTATTTCATTTCGATCTCTAGGACATAGTATGAAAACTATGGTCACTAATAGTGTACTATCACATTGTTTCACAATTAAAACAACTTGGAACTTTAATTAATGATACACTAACTTTATTATCTTCTGGTGTATCTTTGCAATCCACTCATCTCAACACTTTGATTTTCTAATATCATAAATATTTGACAAATCATTTTTCATACTTTTATTTCATTTGGAACCTGTCAATTCTAAGTTTTCCTCAGTTGCCAATTAAAGTAAGCTTCCTTTTAAAAGTCCTTCACATTCATTTTAAATATCTATCTTTTGGCTTGAACCTAGTCACTTTGGAAATTTATATAATTTCATCTCATTCGTTTGACAATCGATTTCTTGAACCAATTCAGTTGAACCATTGAATTCTACTTATTATACAACTCTTATTCACAAAATTTGATATTTAATCTGTGTCATTTTGTTGACTCAAAATATAACATAAATCTAAAAGAAATATCATAACCCAAACACACTTGGGAGCTGGAATCTGAGATGAAGAAAAAGTATTCTTACTTACTTCAGTAAATCTCGAGGACGAGATTTTTATTAAGGTGGGGAGAATGTAACAACTCACACAAAAACGTCCTAAAAACGTTCCGTAAGTATAAACCCGGACCCTGATATAACAACTCTCATTAAAAATACTATTTCTTATTTTAATTTAACTAAAAGAAAACCCTAATTGAGACACCCAAGTAATTCTACACAAACCCTAAAATTATCAGAACCATCAGAATCAGGATCAGGGCCCCTAAAACTCGGGGGGGGGGGGGGGCATTCCCTACTCAACAATTGTCTTTATAAGTTATTATAAAAATCGAATTTAATCGAAATGTCGACTCACCTGCACTCCAAACACACGTGGCAAGAAAATAAGAAAAGTGTATCCCTTACGGACCGTAAGGAATATTTGTTACGGTCCGTAACAAATGGCAAAATTTGTGTATAAATAGCATGCTTTGGGACTGGCTTCTGTGCGTTCGTTCGACGATAAAATTCGACTCTGGCACGGAGTTATCGTCCAAATACTCACAATTAACACCCACAAATCACTAATTAGTATAGCGGGGTGCTGCAGAACAGGGTATTAACTCGATCGCTATTACGATTCAATGTCCGACCGATCAATATATCCAATGGATGTTTAAGTGCTGCCCACATTAGGGTTATACTTTGTCATTCGTCGTGATTTCGACGGGATGTTGAGTGCTGTCCGAAATCGGACTATACTCTGTCCTTAGTTGTGAATCCGCTGGATGTTTAAGTATCGCACTTTGTCGTTCGTTGTGAGAATTTGATCTCGTGAGTTATCGTAAATGCTGTATTAAGTTATCTACCTAGTTCGTATGCATTAGGTTACAAGGCTAAGTAATAGGCTAAGCTCTGCCTGTATAAATCTGCAATATATCAAAGGCTTATCTGTAGAGTAAACTTTGGCCGTATGAATCCGCATAATTATAATGTGAGTCATTCTCTTTTTATCAAATTACTTTTGAAATCATGTTTATTTTCAAAAGTTATAATTACAGTGATTAAGTTTATGTAATCACCCAGTTACAGCCGGTATGTGGGGTTTTGTATACATTACTTGATAACCGTCACTATTGGACAACGAGTTAGCCAATGAGTGATATGACCATAGTCACAGACACCATCGGGCAAAGAGGCTATCGATGGATGTTCGAGTGACAAGTACTGTGGGTAGTTGGTTTGATATCTGGAAACATTGTAATCTCTCTTAATACTGTAAATTATAACAAATGAGTCATTTTCATAAATAGAATAATTCACTCAGTATTTCCCGCTGACAAAACCTTTTTAAAACACTTTTCAGGTAATTACAGTAGATTGGAGTAAAAGATGGATACGACACTGAAAGGCATCAAGAAGTGGCTTATTTTATTAAATTAAATAAAATTTATCTTTATTAAAGCTACCATTGTAAAACATGGGTTTATCCCATCTAAAAATAAATAAAATCCGGTGTTTTCTAAACTCTGATATTTTTCCTAACTCACGGTTCTGATGAAATTTCCGCTGCAATGTTTTCAAAATAATCACCGGTACCGCTGGACTGTTCACGACTCCCGATTCCGTCCAGGGTGGGTCGGGGGTCGTGACACATACCGGCTGTAACTTGGTGATTACATAAACTTAATCACTGTACTTATAACCTTGAAAATAAACATGATTTTGAAAGTAATTTGATAAAAAGAGAATGACTCACTTTGTAGATTTAACACGAGCAGAGTCTAGTTTATGGATTAGCCTTGTTACCTAAATTAATGATAAGCACACAAACTAGGTTAGTAACTAATACAGAATTTACGATAACTCACGAGATCAAACCCTCCCAACGAATGACAAAGTGCAATACTTAAACATCCATCGAATTCACGACGAATGACAAAGCATAACCCTAATCTGGGCAGCACTTAAACATCCATTGGATAGTTTAATCGATCGGACATTGAATCGTAGCAGCGATCGAGTTATTACCCTGTTTTGCGGCAGCACTTTGTGATCTGTGTGTGTTTTTGTAGTATTCAGACAATATCTCAACGTACAATTTGAGTTTGAACGTCGAACTAACGCACAATTGCATGAAACAGACCCCTATATTTATACATGAAAAACCGCGCCCTCGCGTGGCGCGTGGACCTCTCGCGTGGTGCGAGGGATACCCTACTACCATAGGGTAGCCTCGTGTCCCAGTAGCTTAGGTGAGTTGGTCTCGTTTTCAAATTTGTTATACACGTAAAACTGTTTAGATATTATCGACTAGGTTTTACCCCCCCCCCCCCCCTGAGTTTTAGGGGCCCTGATCCTGATTCCGATTATTTTGAAAATTTTAGGGTTTATGCAGAATCACTTGGGTTTCTCAATTAGGGTTTCCTATTGTACAATTAAAGTAATAAATAGGAATTTTAATAAGAGTTGTTACATTCTCACCACCTTAATAAAAATCTCGTCCTCGAGATTTACTGGAATAAGTAGGGATACTTCGCTTCATTTCTGATTCTAACTCCCAAGTATATTCAGATCCTCTTTTTGAATCCCACTTGACTTTGACCAGTTTTAGTCTTGATGCGCGTGAAGTGTCGTATATATTAGGTGTATATTTTAAGCCCTTTTTAACACTTATTTTAGCCAAGTTTTAAATTTATAAAACACGATATTTTACTAACACTAAACACACATATGGGCAAGTGCACCCATCGTTGAGCGTAGTATAGCGTTGGTAAGATACCGAGGTCGTCCAAGGACACAAGAGCTTTTAATACTGGTTTATCCTCAACGTCTAACCAAAATAAAAATTTAGAAAAATGTTTAAAGCTAAGAAAAATAAAAACTAACTAAAATGCTGAAAAATAAAAATAAAATAAAAACAGATAGACAAGATGAATCACTTGGTTCCGACTCGTATCTAGTATAACCTTTGATTATTTCCGCACTTTTGCACATAATTAAGAGATTATCTTAGTTATTGTAGTAGGCCCCTCTTTTGAAGGTGGCGTTACCCTCACCCCAGTAGTTTGAGTCAGCAAGGATACAATCCTAAAAGGGTGGATTATTGGAAGATAATGAATTAAGTTATTAATGCAGTATTGTGGTAGGCCCCGCTTTTGGCGGTGACGTTACCCTCGGCTAAGTAGTCTGAGTCAGCAGGGATATAGTCCTAAATAGCCGGGTTATAGTATTAATAGTAGTTAACTTATGAGGGGGTCAAAGAGTTTGGACCCCCGCCATCCAATACCGTGAAGTATTGAAGGAGGTCCTACTAAATTTGACCCAGGTCCATTGCAGGACCTCTAAACGCTGAACAATGGCAAGACCTTTACCAAACCGTTCCCTTAACCCCCGACCAGGTAGCCAACATACCTCCATATAGACCGTGGAGATATGAATGGTGAAAATCCTTTATTTTATATAGACAGTAAAATAATGCCAAGACACCACAGACAAACGATAAGGAAAGATCACCTTCAACATTAGTAACTAGTTATTAAAGTCATTAATATAAAACCAAATAAAAAGTGCAAAAGATTAGAAATAAAAAGTATTATACTAGACACTTTGTTTTCACCAAGTGATGTAAGAGACTTAGGCAAACATGGCCTTGATTGTCAAGAACTCTTACGATCTATCTTGGATCCCGAGACGACTCACACACTCTACGATGGACAATGGATGATGGTGGTGGATGATGGTGTTGTGATGGTGGTGGGTGGTGGATGAAGTGTGAGAGAGGTGGTGTGCCAAGGGATGAGTTGAAATGAATCCAAGCACTCCTATTTATAGGCTGAACAGAGAGCTGGGCACGGCCCCGTGTCCGCTGGGCACGGCCCCGTGCCCGTCTGACACTCTCTCTCCTCATTAATTGTAATTCGCAATTACAATTAATGCGCCTGCTGTACTTTCGACACGCCCCCGTGTTCACTGGGCACGGCCCCGTGGTGGGCAATAGAAGCTTCTATAGGTTTGTCTTTTCTGCTGCTTCTTGGGCACGGCCCTGTGCTGGCTGAGCACGGGGCGTGTTCAGTCTTCTGACTTCTCTATTTTGCTTTGGAAGGTGCCGTTGAGGGGTCGGGCAATCCACTAATGTTCCTTTCCTTGTATTTATGTTGGAATTAGCTGTCTTTTTGCTTCTTTTGTGTTTTTGAGCTCATTTAATCCTGAAAATACAAAAGGAAGACAAAAACACTCTTTTTCCAATATTAGTACTTAAAAAGGGTTAGTTTTATGCCTCATTTGATGTAATTTATATGTTGCATTTTACACACATCAGTCTCTTGTGCTTGAGAAACTTGATCTTTCTATCTTCAATTTGAAGAGGTTTCTCTACGAATTTCAGTTTTTTATTTACCTCTACATCTTGAAGAGGTACTACCAGAGATTCATCAGACAAACATTTCTTGAGATTGGATACATGAAATACGTCATGTACTCCTGTCAGTTCTTCTGGTAGTTGTATCTGATAAGCAACTGGTCCTATACGTTGGATCACTGAAAATGGTCCTACGTATCTTGGACTTAGTTTCCCTTTCTTACCAAATCGTACTACTCCTTTCCAAGGAGAAACTTTCAATAGTACTTTGTCTCCAACTTGGAATTCCAATGGCTTCCTTCTATTGTCTGCATAACTCTTTTGACGATCCCGAGCCGTCTTTAATCTCTCCTTGATTTGTGTAATTTTGTCTGTAGTTTCTTGCACAATCTCCGGACCTGATAATTGACTTTCTCCTATTTCTGCCCAACAAACTGGAGTTCTGCACTTTCTTCCATACAGTGCTTCGAATGGAGCAGTTTCAATGCTTGAATGATAACTATTGTTATAGGAGAATTCAATTAATGGTAAGTGATCGTCCCAATTTCCACCAAAATCTATCACACATGCTCTGAGCATGTCTTCCAGAGTTTGGATTGTCCTTTCACTTTGTCCATCTATTTGGGGATGATATGCCGTACTTAAATTTAGTCGAGTTCCCATTGCTTCTTGGAAACTACTCCAGAAATGGGAAGTGAAACGACTATCCCTATCTGATACAATGGAGAGTGGAACTCCATGTAAGGATACGACTTCATCTACATACAACTTTGCCAACTTTTCCATGCTAAAGGTTTCTTTCATAGGTAGGAAATGAGCTGATTTGGTTAATCGATCCACAATTGCCCAAATCGCATCATTACCTTTTCTGGTTTTAGGAAACTTAGTAACAAAATCCATTGTTATAAGTTCCCATTTCCATACAGGCATTTCTAGTTGTTGTAGTAAACCTGAAGGTTTCTGATGTTCGGCTTTTACTTGTGAACAAGTAAGACATTTTGAAACATATCGAGCTATATCCTTTTTCACTCCTATCCACCAAAAGTTATTTCTTAAATCTTGATACATTTTATTGTTTCCATGGTGCATGGTATACCTAGATTTATGGGCTTCTTCTAAAATTTTATTTCTTAATTCTCCCTGTTTAGGTACCCAAATTCTTCTTTGGTGGAATCTCCAAATTCCATCATTTCCTTTCTCTAATTCTTCTAGTCTTCATTTCATTCCTTCAGCATCATCCTTGATTGCTGTAGCTTGAACATTTTCAATTGTTCCATTAAATCTAATTGTAGATTTAATCTGAGAGCACGAACTCGCTTTTGCTTTTCATAGTATTTACGACTTAAGGCATCTGCAACTACATTTGTCTTTCCTTCGTGATACTGAATATCACAGTCGTAGTCACTTAGGATTTCCATCCATCTCCTTTGCCTCATGTTCAACTCCTTTTGCCCAAATATATACCTTAAACTCTTATGATCTGTATAGACAGTAAACTTACTTCCGTACAGATAATGTCTCCAAATTTTAAGAGCAAAAATTACGGCTCCTAATTCTAAATCACGAGTCGTATAATTCTCCTTGTGCCTTTCAATTGCCTTGAAGCATACGCAATTACCTTCTTGCGTTGCATTAACACACATCCTAATCCTAGTTTTGAAGCATCACAGTAAACTTCAAAATCTTCAGTCCCTTCTGGTAAGGCTAGGATTGGGGCATTTGTTAACTTATGCTTTAAAATCTTAAAAGCTTCTTCTTGTTTAGGTCCCCATTCAAACTTAATTGATTTACAGGTTAGCTTAGTTAATGGTACAGCTATCTTGGAAAAATCCTTAATAAATCGTCTATAGTATCCAGCTAAACCTATAAAACTTCTAATTTCTATTGCGGATTGCGGAACCTTCTATTTGGTAATTGCCTCTATCTTAGCAGGATCTACATGAATGCCTTCGTGATTCACCATGTGACCTAAAAATTGCACTTCCTTTAGCCAAAATTCACACTTCGAGTAATTGGCATAAAGCTTTTCTTTTCTTAACAAAGTTAAGAGTGCATGCAAGTGCTTACAATGTTCGTCTTGACTTTTGGAATAAATAAGTATATCGTCTATGAAGACAATTACAAATTTATCCAAGTACGGTTTACAGATTCTATTCATCATGTCCATGAATGCGGCAGGTGCATTTGTTAACCCAAAGGGCATGACTGTAAACTCGTAATCGCCATACCTAGTTCTGAAAGCAGTTTTAGGTATGTCTTCTTCTTGTACCTTTAATTGATGATATCCGGAGCATAAGTCAATCTTAGAAAAATATTTAGCTCCTTAAAGTTGATCGAATAGATCATCAATACTAGGTAATGGGTATCGATTCTTAATTGTAACCTTATTCAATTCTCTATAATCCATACACATTCTCATCGAACCATCCTTCTTTTTCACAAACAACACTAGTGCTCCCCACGGGGATGAACTAGGTTGTATAAATCCTTTACTTAGTAATTCATCTAATTGCTTTTTCAGTTCTAACATTTCCGTAGGAGCTAACCGATAAGGTGCCTTAGCTATCGGTGTAGTTTCTGGAATTAGATGAATCCTAAATTCTACCTCCCTATCTGGTGGTAATCCCGGGAGTTCTTCGGGGAATACATCTGGGTATTCTGAGACTACAGGAATTTCCTTAAGTTTTTTATCCTTAGTACTAATGATCACTGAAATCATATATACTATTCCTTGCTTTCGTTCATAACTAGCAACTTTCATTACTGAAATGAACTTCATGGGTTTTCGTGGCCTGTCTCCTGTAACCATGATTATTTCTCCGTTAGGTGCACGAATTTCTATGGAGTTCTGGTCACAAAGGATTCAAGCATGGTTGGCTACTAACCAATCCATTCCTAACACAACATCGAATCCAGCTAAATTCATTGGTAATAGGTTTGCATGAAATTTATATCCTAAGAGTTCTATATTTTCTTTTTGCAAAACCTTATCTATGTTAACTGAATTCCCATCTGCTGTTTCGACTGTAAAGATTTGCCTAAGGTTGGTTAAGGGTATGTTAAGAGCTTGGCAGAAAGAAGTATTTATAAAACTTTGGTTTGCACCAGAGTCAAATAATACTTTTGCGTAAACGTTGTGAACTAAGAACGTACCAGCTATCACATCTGGAATGAGTTCTGCCTCCTGAGTAGTTAATTGGAAGGCTCGAACATTCTTCTTGGTAGCTCCATCGGCCGGCTTGGCTTTGTTGTCTGCTGGTTTGACCAATTTAGGACATTCTGTTTTGAAATGCCCCGCTTCTCCACAGTTAAAGCAGACTATAGTTTTCTTTCTGCAGTTTTCTTCACGATGTCCTACCATTTTACAAAAATTGCAGGTTATACTACATCTTCCAAAATGTTTATTTTTGCAATTCTTGCAGAATGGCGGAGTTCCTCTTCTCCTGAAACTGCTGTTATTACCCGTACGAAATCCTTGGGTAATTTTCTGAGCCAGTTCCTTTTTCCTATTTTCATCTCTTGTGCGTACCAGTTCGTCAGTTAAGGTGTTAGCTAGTTCCACCGCATTGTCAATAGTACGAGGTCTCGCAGCTTTAACGATGTTACGGATTTCACTAATCGGTCCCCAAATATAGCGAGAAATAAGTACCGGTTCTGGCGAAGCCAGTATTGGTACTACTCTAGCATATTCAAAGAATGTTGAAGTATAACCGCGACAATCTACACCCGTCATACGATGATTTAGGAACTTATTTGCCATTTGATCTTTTTCGTATTCGGGACAAAATTTTCTTTCTATTAACTGCTTAAATTCTTCCCAATTCATGGCGTAGGCCATATTTCTTCCTTTGGCTTGAAGTACCGCGTTCCACCATTCTAGCGCCCCTTCTTTAAAAAGATTCGACGCGTACATAACTTTGTCATTTTCGGCACATTTACTGATTATAATCACTGCCTGCAAATTCAGTGGGTTTACAAGCAAGAAATTCTTTGTAAGTGCAACCAGGTGTTGCAGCTTTCATTTTCTTAGGAAGTGGAACTTGCAGTGGTTCATTATCATGATTAGTATGATTACCGCCTTCGTTTACACTATTACTGAAGTTATCTTCAGAAATACGTTTGCTGGGAATTCTTTGTTGAGGTTCAACGGGTTTCTGGGCAGCAGCAATTATTGCTGGAATAGCATTGGCTATCCCTTGAGCAACGATATTTTCTATATCTTGCCTAGTCATAAAATGATCCTCCTGATGTTGCTCAGATTGATTTACTTCATTTACTGGTTCATTACCAATGTTTGCCATCTGATAATTAATTTATATAAATTATTAGTATCAAATAAATAACAATCATACACAAATAATCATATAGATTTCATAATACACATATAGCCAAAACTATCGATTTCTCGATTCCCATTGTTATATTTTATAATATGCGTCATTACACATCATTATCTTACAAAGTTTTATTTTAGATTATTTCACAAGCTACATTTTATTTATTTATTTTACAACCACAGTTTCACATTCTCACACCATACTATCCTTCGTCAGATGATATTTTAGTAACGGCGTTCCCTCTCATCGTACTTCCAGGATATCTGTTCTCCTACTTCCCTGATCCTATTTCCTGCATCCACCAACTCCTCACCAAAGTGGCGGAGTTTAGCTAAATTCTCATTGCTCATTGGTGGGTTTGGTATAGGTTCTGAATCGAACTGAGGGAGAAAGGAATAAGGACTGTTGAGAAGGTTTTGGAACTGCTAGTCATTAGTCCACCACACGTCCATTCCTAGAGGTTGGGTGTGGATTATTGGTTCTGGGATTGCTGGTTCTAAGTTTATAGGGAGTTGATTGTTGACAGGATAAGAGTAAAAATTATTATTGACAGGCCTGACAACATCACAGCTTGCCAATGCACGATCCAATTCTTCCTGAAATGGTAACTCCTTATTTTGTCTAGAGCTTTCCCCAGTTTCTAGCTGTGTTTGTCTAGAACCTTCCCCAAACTCCATTTCCATCTGCCTAGAATATTCTTCAAACTGCATTTCCATCTGTCTAGAACCTTCCCCAATTTCAATCCCCTTCCCTTTATCTAAGGGATTTTCTATTTTAGGAAGTCTCTTGGCTGGCTTTTTCCTACGTACACGCCTTCCCCATACATATCTCTTTCTTTTCTGAGGTTTTGTCTTTTCCGGAGGTGGAGCATTGAATTCCACAGGTTCTTCTATATCTGGTATATACCTATTGAAATCTCTGGAAAACCTCTATTTTTACCGGATAGAGATTTAAATTCTGAAGGGCTTCAGACAAGTCACTCATGCTGTTTAGCACATATGCAAAATAAAAAATTACTAAGTTAAAATTTTATAACAAAATTTCATAAATAACCTTTAATTATTATTGCATACCGTAGGACTAATTAAATACAAAAACAACTGAAAATTAAAACACACTAGGTTTTACTGTAAACTTATTTATTTACTGGGTAAGGTTTCTGGACTGTAGGTGATAAGGGTGCTAAAACTGGAGTCATATTATTTAAAGATTTGCATTAACTACTACAGTGGCTAGCATATAAAGATCTGCCCATTTTTCATCTAACTTGTCCTCCCAAGGAGGGTTACTGCCTAATTCTTGGGTTTTCTGATTAACTCTCCCTCCTTTGGATTTCTTTTGTTTCTCCTGACTTTTCCTAATAATCAAATTTCTTTTATTAGGAGAAAGTGGTTCCTCATATTGTGCTTTACGGACAAATATTCCTTCTTCAGGATTTACATAGGGTTTTGAGGAATTTGTTTGGGATGAACTTCCCTTCTCATTTGATGACCTATCTAATTTAAGATAGATGTTTGAAAGCTTTTGCTTACCCATACTGTAATTGACAAATATTCAGTTAATAAACACATAATCACATAATGGTAATCAGAAAAAAATTTAAGTATTTCTAAATACTTAATTAGCTTAACTCAGTGGCTCTGATACCACCTTTTTCTGTCATGGCCCCCGACCCGGTTTGACCCGTTTCAGGAGCCGCGAGACAGAAAATCCCGTGGTATTTATTTAATTGAGTTTAACAGCGGAAGATTTTAACATGATCTTTTTAAAACTGCGATTTTCTCGATTATTTTATTTCACAACTCGGGATAAAACCCCGGTAATTTACAATCATAAGATTTCACGGGGAAATCTTTATTTTTACACAACATGTTTCTTTATTTTATATTGAGCCACTTTCTTAAGCTTGTAGTGCTTCACGGCACTTTTCTTGGATCACAACAGATCACCTGAAACATGTTTGAAAAAGGTTTTGTCAGCGGAAAATACTGGTGAGTCATTCTATTTATTAAAACGACAAGTTTGTTATAATTTACAGTATTAAGAGAGAGTACAATGTTTCTAGATATCAACCAATTACCCACGATATTTGTCACTCAACTATCCATCGGTAACCTCATTGTCCAATGGTGTCTGTGACTATGGTCATATCACTCATTGGCTAACCCGTTGTCCAATAGTGACAGTTATCAAGTAATGTATACAAAACCCCACATACCGGCTGTAACTTGGTGATTACATAAACTTAATCACTGTACTTATAACCTTGAAAATAAACATGATTTTTAAAGTAATTTGATAAAAAGAGAATGACTCACTTTGTAGATTTAACACGAGCAGAGTCTAGTTTATGGAATAGCCTTGTTACCTAAATTAATGATAAGCACACAAACTAGGTTAGTAACTAATACAACATTTACGATAACTCACGAGATCAAACCCTCACAACGAATGACAAAGTGCAATACTTAAACATCCATCGAATTCACGACGAATGACAAAGCATAACCCTAATGTGGGCAGCACTTAAACATCCATTGGATAGTTTAATCGATCGGACATTGAATCGTAGCAGCGATCGAGTTATTACCCTGTTTTGCGGCAGCACTTTGTGATCTGTGTGTGTTTTTGTAGTATTCAGACAATATCTCAACGTACAATTTGAGTTTGAACGTCGAACTAACGCACAATTGCATGAAACAGACCCCTATATTTATACTTGAAAAACCGCGCCCTCGCGTGGCGCGAGGACCTCTCGCGTGGCACGAGGGATACCCTACTACCATAGGGTAGCCTTGTGTCCCAGTAGCTTAGGTGAGTTGGTCTCATTTTCAAATTCGTTATACACGTAAAACTGTTTAGATATTATCGACTAGGTTTTACCCCCCCCCCCCCTGAGTTTTAGGGGCCCTGATCCTGATTCCGATTATTCTGAAAATTTTAGGGTTTATGCAGAATCACTTGGGTTTCTCAATCAGGGTTTCCTATTGTACAATTAAAGTAATAAATAGGACTTTTAATAAGAGTTGTTACAGGCATCGTCATCAGGTCTCTCGAAACCTGGTCTCTTGTCAGCAGACCAAGTTGCAGTCCGTTAAAACACCTCTTCAACTCTTGAAGAGTAGACATATCAACAAAAACTTGCTCTTCTATTTTTTAATAAAGCGTTGCTTGAAATCGTCAGATTGTGCAGAAGTATATGACTCCATTTTAATGTATTTATAAGAACTAAAGCAAAACAATAACAGTTGGTCTTCTATTTAACTGAATGAATCTGGGTATGATAAACAACATTTGAATTGGCAATGGTATTATATAGAATACGTAACAGCCCAAAGGTCAGATTTAAATGCAACCATTAAATAAAAATTTATATTTAAAAACCATGTACATTTAATGATTTAAGAGGGAAAAACGTGTATATAGGAGACGTCTCTTCATTTACCCTATAAAATATTTTAATGCAAAACCTTTGAAAAATGAGTTTTCATGGGAAAGCAAGTAAAATTAAATATCTAGAAACCCAAATAACAGAATTTAAACATTCAAAAAAAGGTTATCATAATTATGAGACGACTCTTCATTTACCCTATCAAACATTTTAAACACTATAAAGGATCATCATTAGTTTACTTGAAAACATCAACACTTCATTTTTAAAAAACCGTTCATCCGAAAACAAACCATCCAAAAACACTCACACTCTTTCTAAATCGCAAGCAAAACCTTCTACCACTGGTCGGATACTACCGATCTTAAAATTGAATTTTCAAGATGGTCACTCGAAGAACAGAGAAAAGATGAAGAACTCAACAAAAAAGTTGCTATGGTGAGTGATAAATATTATAAGCAAACCTAGAGTAGCATTGCACTGCTGGATGAAGTTGTCTGTTCTACTCCATCAGAGTTTAAAGAAAAAGCAGAAGAGTTTATCACACATCTGCTGAAACAGGATCAGAAGACCTGTGATATGCTAGCTGATCTGCAAATTAAAACAAAAAATGAAATTGCATGGAAGAAGGCGAGAGAAATAGATATCCTAGGAAGTGTTTATTGTAATGTGTAATTTTTAATATTTTTTCAAAATCACAATTTTGTAATACTATTTAATATCGAATGAAGAAAATTCAAAGCTTTACCTGAGGAGCTGCTTCAATTAACAGAAGGATTTAACATTAAAACTGATACAATTAACAGAAGGATTTAACATTAAAACTGTTAAAGGAAAAAAATGAAGGAGAAAAATAAATCAAGATTAAACATTTTGATTGAAATGAAGGAAATTGATCCTTAACTGTTTGCTTTCCTTATCTGCTAATCTATATATATGATTGTTTCATGCACAAATCTGATTGAAATGAAGGAACTTGTTTCATGCTCATCTATATATATGATTGTTACACATTGAAGGTCAATTTAGAAAACATAAAATTAATTTTTTTATTTTAAAAAAATAAGTTTGTATATGCTTTCTTGGTTTAATAGAGAAAATGCACTTCGAACATGATAGTAGTCATCCGTAAAGCTCAAAGCAACCTGTATGTTTAAATAAAATTGAAGGCTCTGTACACACAAATAAACTCTTCAACTATGGCTAAGTTATCTTGAACTATGGCTTCAGTCGGTTGTAAATCTCAAAGTACTTATTAAAAACAACTTATATCACCCAAAATAAGCAAATAAAGCACGATTCTTCATCCACACGATAAACAGATAAGTTGTTTAAATGCAAATAAGAGAAAATGACACTAAAGAAACAACCACAAACACAAAATCCAAAAAACATGTAAAACTGACATATTCGGGGGATCACAACAAACATTTCTTCATATGTTCAGTTTCAAATTCACCTAAAAATTCATGAAAACTATATCTTCCATCATCTGATCTCAATCAATCAAAATACACCAAATCAAGTCTAATAGAAACCTATTAACATAATAACAACTAATAATCAAGCTAAAGACCAGAAAAACGTCACTTACTTCCTCCGATGAACAAATTAGGGTTTCAGTCAACAAAAATCGCAATTAAAACAGTTCTCAGGATCAAACAACCTGCAAACAGAACACACGAAGTAGTAGAATCAATAAACTGATTTAGAATCAATAAACTAATTCAAACAAACAACAAATAAAACATATATAGACATAAACCCTAAAACATCAAAGAATCAGTACTGATAGACTTACAGCAAGTTAGGGTTTTTGATGCTGTTAGTATATATGAGAAACGGCAGAGAGATTGACGGTGATTTAATCAAGATTAAGCAGATATGAAATACAAATCTTCAAAGAAACCTTACATTTATCAGTTTAAAGATCAAACATTGTTGGCTTCAGATCAGAGACGAAATAGTTCTTGGGTATGAAGATGATGATGAAGTATTTAAAGAAGAGAGGATATAGGATGCATTTCTGCATAAGTCGTTTGGATTTCCAGAGAAGACATGGCGTGCAAAGGAACCAGGGTTTAATTGGGGGAGAAGTTTGGCCCAATTAATAAGTTGCAGGGATATTAATTACGCACGGTTATAGTTAATAAGAAGTAATTACATTTTCAACAATTATCCTATTCGATGATACTAACCTGACCTAAGAAGTAGATCTAGGTCATTCATCAGTTCCATCTTCTTCTTGCTGAATCAATATCAGGAATCAAGATCCTGTAAAATAACATATTTCACAATCTTGAATAAAAAAACATGTTAAACCTTTAAAACATCTAAAAGAGCAAACACAATCCTTAGCATAAAATCCATAGGTTATAGTAAAAATAGCAATCCCAACTACAAAATCTAAATGAACATGATTTGAAAAAATCAATCCACAACAACACCGAATT
Organism: Helianthus tuberosus; assembly: GCA_030545235.1. NCBI lineage: Eukaryota > Viridiplantae > Streptophyta > Magnoliopsida > Asterales > Asteraceae > Helianthus > Helianthus tuberosus. The sequence continues at coordinate 19,588,957 of CM060381.1, forward strand.
TGTTTATCAAACCTGTTAGAATCCTAATCGTGAAATGCCCATTTGAAGAACCCTAATTCTAACATTGAAATTGCAATGCACAAATCCAAACACATGTGAATCCGAAACCTAATTCACGATTTGAAGAACCCTAATTCTGCTACAGTAGTGAAAGAAGTGTGATTTGAATTTCAAAACTTAAGGGTTATAAGTTTCATCTGATTTGAAAGGCTAAATGGCGTGAAGGAGAAGTTGGATTTTCAATGGAGAAAGAAGCGTGTTCAAGAAGAAGGAGCTTGTGTTATTGGGGAGAAGGGTTGGCCCAATTAAATGCATGCATTGGTATTAATTAAAAGTAGTTACAATTTTAAATTTAAATATAAAATCGTTTTATTGGTTAACTTATGTATGTATGTGTGCATGTATGTGGTCATGTATGTGTTTTAAAAAAAAGATGACATCATTTTTTCAAGAATTGATATCACCCTTTTTAAAATACCTGCTTATGATTGGGGGAGGGTTGCCTTATGACATCAGCCTTAATCCCCATTTATTAGATAAGATAGGTTTAAGAAAGCAACCCATTTCGTGCTTGAAAACCGGCATACTAACTTTTAAATCTTGAAACTTGGATCTAGATCACGTTGATCGATTGAGTAAAGCATACACATATTAAAAGAATGAAGCTTGGGAGTTGTAAGCAATGATATATAAACGTGAAGGACGCAAACTCATGGATCCCATAAACAAATAACATCCTTACCATTACCTGGGATTATTATTATACGTATATATATGTGGCTAAGAACCACATGTTTGTGGATATGTGTACAACAAGTACGTTTATGAAATAAAAATCTCAACAATAATTTAATGCGGATATAACGTTTAACAAATACGCTATTTATCACAGACCACACACTTTGGCTCACGTATGACGCGTGAGCCTATAAAAATTCACATCATGCATGTGCATTGGACAATGTTTGAGAACACCCCACTCTCAAATTGTTTTATTAATAAACTGAATCAAAACGAACTTAAACGCAAGGTAGAAGATTGGGTGGGCAGACGCATCGATTGAAAAAACTTTAGTGTATTTTATAGAGCAAAATTCGGATCGCACCCTTTGAAAATTTGGTTAAACCCCTCGTTCGCACCCCAGAATATATTTCACCGCCACTGCGTAAACACACTTATGATTATGATCACCATACATAATCGCCTATTTATACATATATATGTATAGTGATGGAAAAATCATAACCTATATGAAAACAATTAAACTATACGTACCCTGTATAAAATTAATTCCAAACTTAAATATAACTGTTAGATATTTTTAATCTTGTAACTTTAGATTTTTGCAATATCTTCTCCTTGATATCTTGATTAGAATTATGACAACACGACACACATCGGATTATGAAAAAGAAAAAGCATATATGCATGTTGTTCATGCGTTATTGAACAGCAGTTGTATGACCGGATAATATAACATGTGCATCATCTAAAATCACTTTCATGTGGCATGAACTATAAACATGATCACATACATAATCACTTTGTATTAGAGTGTGCATTGTAGTTAGTTAGTTATGACAGTTTGCATGAGCTGTCATAATTGTTATAGATGTATGTTGTACTTATTCAAAATACACAAAACATAATGAAATCGTTGATTACCTGCGTATGATTTAGTGGTGGAGTGGTTGGGGGGAAAGACTTGGTGTTTCTTGTGACCCAGACAGTGGCGGACCCAGGAATTTTTTCATGTGGGTGCGAAACATTTTTAAAAATTTAAGGCCCCAAGGTATATAAGTAAAAAAATTGGTTCGTATCGGGTCGGGTCGGGTCATGTAAAACAAAAGAACATCAAACTAAATGGTTGATATGGTCCTCTTAGTAGATATGCCCTTCTAATCTCATCTCGTTGATTCACGTTATATGATTCAATCGGCTTACGATTATAAGGATCCGAAGGAAGAGTATCCACATCAACGAATTCGGAAGATGTATCAACTTTCCTCTTGAGAAATCGCGCCATAACGTCCCTACTCATGGTGCCTACCGGCTATCACAAACAAATTGATCTATAAGTTCATGGCTCTATAACATATTACATAATGTATAAGGTATTCAAACACTAGAAATCATAATGTAAATCACACTAAAAATCATCTAAACATCATATACACCATTAAAAAAAAAACCCAAACATCAGGTCTGATCGTATATAGCCCACCACAAAAAAAGACAAAATATCATCATCATCACTAACAAAATATAAATACATAACCCACCACAAAATAAAATATCATCACTAACAAGAAGCACATGTCTTCTCTCATCAAAAAATCACTTCCGGTGCTACCGGTTTCGTCCCACCCCACCAAAAATCAACCAAAAAATCAACCAAAAATCATCAAAAATAACAAAGAAAATTACCCGTGTTCGATCGGCGGGGGTATGATGGCTGATTACGATGGTATGCGGTTGCTGTTGTCGTTGATGTTCTGATCGTTGGCTTGCGTGCATGGATGATAGAGAGCGGGAGAGAATATGTAAAGGTTTTGGGCCAGTTTATTTTATTTTAGTTTGAAATATTGTTGATTTGTTGGGTTTGTTTATTGGGCTAAGACTTAGTAGTGGGCTAGTTAAAGGTATTGGGTATTTGAGTTTAGTTAGGTATTAAAAGTTATATAATTTAGGTAGTGTTTTTAAAAAAATAAGAGTTTACTAAAAAAAATTTAAAATATAAATTGATAACAATTTTTACCTAAGGGGTGCGGACAAAAAATTCCAAGGGATGCGGACGGAAAATTCCAAGGGGTGCGGACGAAAATTTCCAAGGAGTGCGGACGGGATTTTCGACAGAACTTAGCACTAATTTTTTTTTTCCCGGGGGTGCACCCGCCCACCTTGGGCAAGCCTTAAGTCCGCCCTTGGACCCAGGTTCGATTCCCTCTCTCCCCATTATTTTCTGCGTCATCCAGGTGAAGGGTGAATACGGGTGACGCCGGTTCATCTTGGATGGGAGGCGAGGTTTTACCGATTATTCCACTGTCGTGCCTCCGGGAGGGTGGAGGTCGGGCTTCCGCGCATCTGGGAGAGCCAAGGGGCTAGTCGACCTTGGCCACAGCGCTCTGTATCACGGTAGTTGACACGTCATTTCTTGCTGTTCAAAAAAAAAAAAGTTACATGCGTATGCCTGGTTTTCTTTATGGTATATTCAAAGTGTGCGCTATACTAACTAACTAATTGCAATACATATTCTAATACTTTGTATAAACATCTTTAAGGAACACAATATGTATCCTAGCTTATTAATTAGACTAAGCGGTATGTAGGCCGGCTTAGGCCCGGCGCCGGTCCCCCACACCGCCCCCCATGTTTCGTCCCGGCTTGACCGGCAGCCCACAGCCGAAGTCGACGGGCCCTTGATCTCTCTCTCTCTTCTTTCTCTCTCATCTCTCTCTCTTTCTCTCTCTAAATAATCAAATAAATTATATATTTTAATTGTTTTTATAAATTATGTGAGGCCCCATCCTCCACCCCTCAAAAGTGAAGGAGGCCCATCCCCCATGAGCCGGTGATGTGACGCCTACGTGGCGGCCCATCCTCATGGGGATGAGCCTCACCATACCCTCTAGTCTTAAGCACATGTGTTTTGGAATTGCTTGCGACCGTCCTTTTATCAGAACCCACTAATTCTTCTACAAGTAGTGACACTATATGGTGTTACGTATATTCATAGTTTTTCTAGTACGATTGTTGACTGGTGTAATTTTTGAAGCAGTCTTGAGATTTGTGACTTGGTTGCTTGGGAAGCAACGACTACCACAAAAAACAAAAAATAAATAAAAAATAAAATAAATAAAACTTTTGGTGACGGTTGATACGGTAGCAATATATTTTTAATTACTTTCCGATTACAGAATTTTTTGTGTGATCCGAGTTCATAACTAGAACTTTGGTCGCAAAATTAGCAACCGTATGTGTCACAGATTTTGTAACCGCATTTTATGTAAGACATATATGGCGATCCGGTTTTGTGATCTTAATTCTTTCATCTGTTTGTAAAGGGTTCTATGACCAATTTAGTTTTATACCTTTGCGACCGGTCTGTTTTATTTTTATATCAACATTGAGACCCCTTTGTGACCGAGTTTAGTTTCGTTGTTATATTTTTTCCAAGATAAAATTTATGACCTAATTTGCTACCTTTTATTTGTTTTATTTTTTATATTAATTAAACGGTAACGCTATTGCGATCCTATTTTATGTTATTTAGTTTCACTTTATTTTTCGTTTTCAATATCATTTACAGCAGTGTTTCATTCTTTCAATTTGTTTTTCCACGTTCTGGTTTTTGCGTCGAGAATATGCTTTTTTATTTTAGAATAATGTGCAACCTTTATTGCGACCAAATAATTTTCAGTTGCTAATCTTGCAACCGTGTTATTTAAGTCGCTAATATGGTCGTGTTTGCGACAGGATTAGTTAATATTTTGCGACTCATTTTGTTTTGGTCGTTATTGACGACAATTTCGTTTTAGTCACTGATATAGTCACTAATGTTCGGAGTGGGATCGTTTTTTCCCATTGTTCTCTTAGTGATCCAAATCATAAGATTCTCAACATCACTGGTGAGTTGCACATATGTGCATGAGTTAATTTACAAAGTAGTTAGTTGTAACATGGTAAAAAGAAAAAAAAAACTTGATCAAACACAATACCCTTAGAGACTTTCTGTTTGCAAAGAGTAACATTATTGAATACCTGGTGTAGGTTGCACTAATTAACCCAAGCATAATCCTAAGGCAAATCAAGACTTCAAAACATATATAAACTTGGCTTTGTTAAGCTATTTAGTATGTAACATCGAAACATAGTTTAATCCTAATCTAGTGAAACCGGTCGGATATATAATGACGGGTTTGAAGATAAAATTAGTTTGAAGATGTCACGATCCACCCCCATGATACGCTCGATGTTAGACGCGAGGAATTGAAGATCAGGGTCTTTTACTTTTCTTCCTTAAACCCGATAGTTAGTCGATCAATTTTTGAGTCTAAATTGTCAATAGTTGTTTTGATCTTCGGAGTGATTGAAGATGAAGATGCTTTTTTCGCTTTGCTATTTCTCCTGGGTGGACGAATCTTTTTCTCTGGGATATCAAACTCATCATCCGTGTCATTTAAATTAATTTGAGAACGCAGATCCGAATCGGTTTGAGACGAAGTATAATCGTTGGACGATGATGTCTTTGTCCGTTTAAAGGATAACCCAGCAACAGAATGAGCGCCCATGTGGCAACACCCTAGGCAAATTTTACATCGATCGTGGCCATGAGAGATTCTTCCTTCATAAGATATACCCTATCTGTTAAATAATCAACGCGTTTTGCAAGCATTAGCTATGGGGAAAATAAAAACTTCACAATTAAGCATGCTCATGTAGGAGTAGTACTAGAATGAGTGACCTCTTGAGAAGTCTCCACGTGGCAACCAAAAACAAATCCCTAAGTTCCTAGATAGACAACCCATCGAAGACAAAGCGGACAATATTTGTGGTAAGAGACACAGGATTTTACAATTAGTATCAGATCCACTCTTGTGTTGTTTGGAATGGTGGGGCAAACATCATTAACAACTGTGAGTCTCCGAGGCTCGACGATATCCATGAGAACCCCATAGGAAAATCTCACATCCGTGATTGGGATGGTGGAGAAACCTCATAAAAGACGACGTGATTGTAACACCCTAGAAGTAAATCCCACATCAGACATAACTAGTAGAGATTCTTGGATCATAAGAAATGTTCTGCCTCTTAGGTCACCAATCCATTTTAGGTGAATTGGATGTGGAGCAGATAAAAACTCCACATTTAAGCATGCTCAAGGGGAGTAGTACTAGGATAGGTAACTTCCTTGGAAGTAACAACCAGGGAAACCAAAAACAAATCGGTGAGTTCCGGATGGGAATCCACCGGAGTAATGCAAACAATATTAGTGGTACCTGATACGAGAGGCCAAATGTTACAGCCCTCTTCGTACCTTTTTTTCAAAATCTCCCACGGTTTTTTTTTCATAATAAACGCCTACACCATGTGATTTTTAAAGGCATCATGCGCCTGAACTAAAACATTGACGTCATTTACACCACTTCCTCGACTATTAGAAAGTTGATTGAAAATAGAGTTAAACTTTCCAATCTTAAGACGTACTTCTATCCATTAACCTATATCTTGTTAAGGTTACGATATTCTTCGCGACCTATTGTGGTGTACAATTTATCACAAACCCTTTTCCCTTGCCTCCATTACGTCTCTTGGAGGTTTCTGTAATTGTTATGCTGCTCTTGTCTTTGAAGCTGGATTCATCGAAGACGTATAGCAATTTTTAGCTTCCTGTTGGTCACTATTTATCTTCACTACTCCCCATGGAGTTGGGAGTCTTACACACTGGTGATAAGTTGAGGGAACGACCTTCATCTCGTGGATCCAGGGCCTACCAAGAATCAAATTACAACAAGACAAGTTGTCAATAACACAAAACTTTTGGATAGAGTTAACTCCCTCTTTATATATATCGGTAGTTTGATGTCCCCCAATGTATTCTTGGTTTCACCACTGAACCCAACAAGCACTGAAGATCTTGGAATAATCTCAGATTCTGGAGTATTCATTTTCTTGAGCACATCAAGCTGTACAATATTCACAGATCTTCCTTTGTTTATTAGAATCATGCGAACAAAATGGTTAGCGATAAATAATGTATAACCAGACCGTCGTGGTGAGGATCATGGATGTTGACCCTGTCATCCTCGTCAAATGATATTAATTTTTTATCCGTCAACGTGGAAGTCCTGATGGGTCTATCACCATTCTCCATTTTAGTTTCCTTTGCGTTTCTCTTAGCTGCCGAGAAGGAAGTGCAGTAAATGTCTGATCCTCTAGAGATAAAGTTGATTACTTGGGCGTTAGCTGGAGGTGGAGCGGCCCTTTCTGGGACATTCTCAGGATCCTAGATCCTTGATTTCTTTCAGCCCAATAATTCTTTCAAATGCCCCTTGTTGAGAAGGTAGCCTATCTCCCTCTTTAATGCAATACATTCATCTGTTAAATGCCCAAAATCTTCATGGTATGCACATCATTTGGACTTCTCCTTAAAGGAGTTTGACTTCTCGTTCTTCCTCAGCCACCTTGCCTTCTCACCTAAGTTCAGCAAAGCAAGCATTAGTTCACTATTATCAACGGAGAAACAATATTCAGATATCCTGGGATATTCTTCTTCATCTTAATCTTGTTCCACCACGTGGACGTTTCGGTTGTCTGATTTCTAATAGGGCTTGGATCTGTTGTTCTTGTAGAAGGATCCCTGTTTCTTATCATAGTGCTCATGTTTGGTAGAACCGCCGAGCCTGTCTTGGATTCTTTTGTCATCTTCTACTCTGATGAACCTCAAGGCCTTGTTTCTGACTTCGTCTAAATTCCTACATGGGGTCATGACAAGTTCATCGTAAAAAAGGATAATCCTTTTACAATCCCATCTTAATCGCTTCAACAACAGTTTCAATATCAAGGTTCGGGATTTCCAAGGATTCTCTTCCAAATTTGATGATATAATCCCTAAGGGATTCGTCACGAGCCTGAGTAATTCTGTACAAGTCACTAGTTAACCTTTCAAATGTTCAACTACAGGAAAATTGATTATTAAACAGGTTAACTAAATGTGAAAATGAAGTTATAGAATAGGGAGGAAGACTTAGCAGCCATTTTAATGCAGATCCCATGAATGTGGATCCAAAGCCCTTACACAGACAAGCTTCTTTTAGTCTTTCAGGAATGGGGTTTATCTCCATTCTTTCCCTGTATTGGGCCACATGCTCATCTGGATCTGTTGTGCCGTCATACAACTTCATGTTGGGGGTTTGGAAGCGCTTGGGTATCTCTGTACTGTATATTGGTGGTGCAAAACGAGATATCTTATGGCTCCCGTCTGGAATCTCAAGAATAGGCTTGACTATTCCTGGGACGCTGGATATCATATCTTGAGCTTTTGCAACTCCCTTGCCATGGCATGACTGGTCCCTACATCCTGCACAAAACCATAGTTAGTATCCAAAGATGTATTATGGAAACTATTACCTCCTGGTTGACTTAAGGGTGGTATTACAGAAGAGTATCTAGGATAAGACATGTCTGCAGCTATAGTAGGGTCTGAGGAAGCAATGGTCTGTATGGGGATGAAATCCCCATCATAGATTTCTGAGCTTCTCAGTGGTTGTCTCCCTAAGAATCCTTGATCCTAAAAGACACTGGAACCAGGAAAGGCCTATGTCGAAAGTCTTGGTGGGTAATCCATGGATCCTTGAGCTCGAGCTGAGGATCTTTGTTGTTGGAAGTAGGATCCTTGAGGCTGGAACATCTCCACGTATCCTTCCGAATGGAGGAAGGATCCTTGAGGCCGAGTCATCGCCAATTATCCTTGTTGAGGGGTAAAGGATCCTTGAGGTTGGATTATGGATCTTCTGGATTGCTGAGTGATGATGCCGGAGTGACAAAATCCAACACTCTAGGTATCAATGGATACTGATCCTCTGCTGGCCTCTTTTGTTTCTTGATATCTTCAATCTCACGTCGGATCTTTTGATTGGTCTTGTTCTACTGCTCCATGTAGCTTTTCATCTGCGAATACAAAACAGAAATTTCATTGTCAGTATTTGTAGAGGATGAAATAGCAGAAGTTTTGGATCCTTGGAAGACAGGAGATATCTTCTTCTGAGCAGTTTCATTATTCTTCTGGAATGGTGGGGGAATAGGAGGTAATGGCATAGAGCTCTGAGATGAGGTAGCTGTTGGCATGGCAGTTAAAGAGGATTTTTCCTTGAGAGGCCATGGTGTTACGGAGTTGATGAAAGTAAGCAGAAATGGATGGAAAGTTTTTAGAATTGAAGCACCACTTGCCCCATGGTGGGCGCCATATTGTTTTGGTTAAAAATCTAATCAAGGATAATGTAACCAAATTTGTTAAGTGAGGTAGAGTGCTTAGGTAATGAACAATGATGATATGAATATTAGATGAATAAAGTAATCGAACACATAGGTTTATACAAGGAAAAGCCCTTGATCACTAGTAGATCGCCGGCATAAAAACCTCGGATAGTGAAAACTATCACTATCAACTATATTGAACAATCAAAAGTGATTACAACTTTGGATATTGATCAAGTGTGTTGTAACTGACTGCTAAGAGTGTTTATGAGTGTTCTGATCGTAGTGTGTATGCGAAAGTGTGAATTATGTCTAATAACACTTGATCAACCCATTTTGAATAACCCTAACAACTAAGTCTGATAATCTTGCAAGACCACGTTCAATCCCCATGGCCGTTTGTGGAAATAGCACATGCTGCATCTTGAATGAATTATTCCCGAGATTCCAGCTAAGACTCAGTCCACTTCGTTAATAACCTGCACATGAATATTAGAAAACATCGAGTACAATTGTTAGAAACCATAAGGAATAATAAGGATCCTTGATCCTATGAGTCCCTGCACTACCCGCTAAGGATAACTGATCCAGGCAACACCTCAGAATACGAGATCCATAATTATAAAAATTTATGCCCTAACAGTTAGGTTTCGGGAATTATGTCAGGTATTTCGTTGAGTGTATCAGTTTCAAGTTAGGGTCGACAAACGTAGTTTAACTTGAAAAAAGTTGGATTGAAAAGGTTATTTTGTTGGTTTTGGTTAGGCATATGATTTTGGGAGAATGGGTTATTTTGTTTGGATTGAAGGCTTTGAAAAATGACTTGTTTGGGTCCTAAGGATTCATGGTTGAAGGTTTAGTTAAAATTGTATGAAGATGAAGAATTAATGTATAAGATGGTGATGAAAAATTGTGGGAGTATTTGAGGAAAGGTTTGTTTTTTTATAGTTTTAAAATAAATTATTATTATTATTACTTATTTCTTAACATGACAATGATTTTTTTACTTTTAGATTTATGCATCCTAACGGTCAAATGGTCTCCCCACACTTGTGAGCCACTTCACAGAACAACCACCCATGCCCTGGTCACGTCTGGGATTTGTGTTCCACGCCCAAACCAGCTTAGGTAGCAATGGGAGTTTAGGCATTTCACATGGTTTAATATGGTTTGAGTCCTGATAGTTTAATACGGCTAGTGTTATAGTAAAGTGCACGATCCTCATTTTTTCGAGTCGTTATAATAAAAGAGTCAAACGGGTTAGTTCTTGTCATGTGTTTGTGTGATCAATTAAGGCCCCATTTTTTCCAACATCTTTCACGACAATGCATTTGTTAACAATCTTTTTTTATAAACACATCTCAAAGTTATAAACAATTATTATTTTCAAACAAACATACCTCTATAAATTATTATAGTAAACACTAATGATTAGCTACCAACATGTCAACACAACTACTCTTATTTATCCTGGATAATATTAAGAAACAAGTTTGTGTAGCCGACTTGATCACTCGAAGGAACAAGTTTGTGTAGCTGACTTGATCACTCGAAGTAGAGGTTCACAAATCGGGTTCAAACCCTAAATCCGTTTGGGTTTAAACTTGTTTGGATTTGTCAACAAAAAGACAAAATCGGTTTTGGGTTGTATTGGTTTGTTGACCAGTATTTTGACGGGTTTTGGTTCGGTTTCGAACTAATTTGATTAACTGCCAAAAAAATTACACTTTTTTGGTAAAACTCGTTTTTTGTTTGTACTCTCTCTTTCTCTGTCTCACACACACATATATATATGTATATATATATAGTGGAGGGTTCAAATGAGAAGATTTTTTTTGTAAGAAGAAAAAAGAAGAAGTTTCAGCCAATAAGAATGCTTCCTTTAACTTCATTTAATATTTGTATTTAATTTTAATATAAGGGTATATTGGTAAACTTACATAAATCATTAATATGTATTCTTCCTCATTAATAACTAGTTAAATTAAATTTGTAACTCCTTTTCAAAATATAAACTTTTTCCAAATTAAAAAAAACAACTTAATTTAAAGTGTAGAATAAATTACTAGTTGTGTAGGATAAATTACGAGTTGTATATGATATATTTCGAGGTGTGTAGGATAAATTTCGACTGTGTAGGATAAAATTCTATAATGTGTAGGGTATATGTAGGAAAATTTTGATATGTGTAGGTTTTGTAGATTATATGTATGATAATTAATAATTAGTTGACTAATTAATTAAAGAGAGAAATTAATGATATGAGTTATAAATGAAATAGGATTTTACCAATATGTCATTTCTTCTTTTTCTTCTCACATTAAATTTCTTCTCAAATGAACCTTCCCCTATATATATATATGGGGTAAGGATTTAGAGAAAACGGTAGAAAGTGTGAGAACGGTGAGAACGCTTATGGATCGTCCGATCAAAACAATCTATGGACTAGATTGGCGCGGTGGCGTTTTCATAAATAACATGAATTCTATTAAGTGGACGTGCTTCATTAAGGGTAAAATGGTATTTACACTACTCTACCAAAACGCCAAACTAATGAATAAAACGCCATTACGGGCTAAAACACATCCCTATATAAACAAAAAAACATCTCAGACATAAAAACAACCCCCCCCCCCCCCCCCCGCGAACCTGAAACGCCATATTTTCTACTACATACCATTCATCTTACAAACGCCAAAAACCCCAAAACATCAAACACACCTACTCAAAAACGCCATATTTTACTATACACCAATCATCTTAGAAAACGCCAAAACACTCAAACATCAAAGATTCCAAAAAACTGACGTTTCTTTCAGATACACTATTTCCTCATTAAAACGCCAAAAATGGCAAAGATCGTTTCTTGTATAATCAATATTGTTCTACGCGAAGTTTCGGAGAATGCATTCTTCCCTGAGGTGCTGTGACTCAACAACATTTTGCTGCATTAGATGGACAAATCATAAACAAAAAGATGCTGGTGTCAGACTTATGTCATTTTTTGTGTTTTGTTATTGATGAATATTATAATGACATGAAGAGACGAATGGCACTGATGAGTGGTTTGAAGATACATATTCAAACAAAAAACTCACGTCATTTTGTCTTTCCAAACGGCCACAAAAACACAAGCATGACAAAGTTAAACCGCCAGCGAACATGTTTCAAAGAAGAAAGAGACTGATGACAGTGAAGATTTGGAAGATGAATTGTTTCTATTTTTATTTTTTAATTTTCTTTTTCTATTGTTTGTTATGTATTTTTCAGCTAAGAATAAAAAAAATACATTATATTAATAAAACGCCAAACAGTCATAATGATTGTGAAACGCCATAATGTAGTAAAACGCCAAAAACTCCCAAACTATAATAAAAGTAATTTAGAGAAGTATTATTAAAAGCTAAAAATGGAAAAGAAAAAAAAAAAGCCAAAAACTACTTAAAGCCGTTAAAAAACGCCAAACTTGGATGATGGAACGTCTGTCACCCTAAAAACTCATAAAAAGCTGGACAAAAACAGTAAAAATACACACAGTAACTGAAAAGACGACTACTTTATTAATATCATTTATTATAAATAAAATCCCGCCTAAACTACGCGCCAAAAAATCCTATAAGAGAGACGTCTCTGCACAATCAACTGATCACACACCAAAAACAACGTCATGTTTCATAGAAACCATTCACTTTAAAACGCCAAAAAATTAGTTAAAAAACCACAGATGCGGAACCTCGTTTCTTCTATATTGAGTATTGTTCTGAATGAAGTTTCACTGAATGAATTCTTCTCTGAGGTGGGTATCTCTATAAGCTTTTGCTGAATGAGATGGACAAATATTCATGAAAAAGAGACTGATGACACTGATATGTCATCATGTCACTTTGTTCTTGATGGATATATGGATGACATGAAGGGATCAATTCATTCGAGCAGGCGTTGATCTTCAACATGTCACCAAACAAGTATATATCAAACCACAATAAAGGATGCCACAAAAAATAAGCATCTTCTAAAGACGGGAGTTATGTAGGAAAATAAGGATCTACATAAGGTATTCAAAACAGGTTCAAAACGCAAAAAATGTTAAAGTAGAAGAGGCTGATGACAGTGAAGATTTGGATGAGAAATTAGATTATAATTTTTAATTTTTTTTTCATTTTCTATTGTTTGTTATCTAATTCTCTGTTGTTTATTATCTAATTCTCTACTAATAAAAAAACTGAGTATAAAACGCCAAAACTACAAACACCAACACGTCTGATAATGTGAAAACTGTGAGAACGGATGCTAGCAAAGCATGTTGCTGTATAAAACGCAAAAAAACGCCAAACAAAGTATTACTGGAAAAAGCAACACTAATTGACAGATGAAATTGAACGAAACAATAATTGTAAAACAGTAAATGAAGAGACGGTAACATTATTGCCAAACATTTATTATATTAAAAGCCACTACATGAAAAATTGAATTTATTTATCTTTTCAAAACGCCATAATTGCATGTCACATTATAGGCCTGCATCCTATATGGCAAAACACTTGATAGGAAAAAAAAATAAACATCAAGAAAATTATTGATGCTTTTTACATTATAAGCCTGCATCCTACTTGGCACAACAATCAAAGCCATACTTAGTTAAAACGCCAAAATATGTACTATGATCCTCATCTAAAAAACAATAAAAACGCCACGTATTTGTTAAACGCCAAAAAATGGAAAGGTGGTGTGACACACGTTTAAAATATATATATATATAAAAGGACAAAAAAGCCCCTCCGCCTTTATCTATGTCGCGTGACACGTGTTGAGCCAGGATGCGTTCTCACAATTCTCACACTTTTGGTCGTTTTCTCCTGATCCCGTTTCAATATATATGTATATATATGTGTGTGTGTGAGAGAGAGAGTTTATTGGCTAACAACATAAAAATGGGGAACTATAAGTAAAACATGTTAAAAATTCTTAAAAATAATCATTTTTATATAATTATTTTTGAAGTTTTTGCATATAAAAACATTTAGAAGTTGTTTTAATTAAAAAAAAAAATTAAAACAAGGTTTGAAAAATGTTTAGAAAAAAGTACCAAAACTGTTATTTTTTATTTAAGCGACTTTTACATGTGTTTATATCCAAAATTCCGGAAAAAAACTATATAAAGACGTTTTTTTAGTGCAAGAATGAGTTTTATAAGTTTTTTACGTGTGTATGTGTATATGTATATATATGTTTTTATCTTATGATTTTATATAAGTTGCTTGTGAGTTGGATGTGTATATGTATATATATGTTTTTATCTTATGATTTTATATAAGTTGCTTGTGAGTTGGATAAGTGGAGGTATATAGGCAAGCAAGGATAAAGCATATCATGTGGGTATTGATGATAGTTTGGAAACAAAAGGAAAAAAATAATAGTACGTATGGAAAGTATTGTTTTTATGGGGTCATAATAATGTCTTCATTTATACTTATAGTCTTCATTTCCTTCATCTTCAAACCAACTTCACATTAACTTCTCTAGCTTGCAAAATACGTGAATTAATTTGATAATTTCATTTGCTCTACCAGGGTAAGTTTGTGGTACAGTTCTTGATAACATAGGAAAATGAATAGGACGTGTGGAGGGTAGGGATTTTATTCTATATAATACGAAAAAATGGTTAAATTTTCACACTTATATTTAGATAAACAAATAGGTTTTGGTTATACGTAACACTTTTTTACATTTACAAGTATAAACTTTGTAAGTGTGTCGAATATTATTATATGTGTATACTTATAAAGATAGACCTTTTTTGTATAAAATTCTATAAAAACAAATTATTTGTTTTACGTAAATGTTTGAGCCAAAGATAGTGGAGTTCAACCACTATGATTGAGCCAAAGCCACTTGTTATATTTTCACGAACTCTAGTAGCTATTTTATTACCCTACTTAGATTAGATTTGAACATATCCAGTATCAAGTTTAATTAACAAGATATAAAACATGTTATGGATATTTTTTTATGTAAAAGTTAACTCAATAAATGATCACTAAGTACTAAGGTAGAAATTAATTGTACATTTACGCATCACAACAGATAAAAACAAACTATATATGTATTGGGTGGATCATTACAAATACCATTTTTAGGGGAGAAAAATAGTTCACAATTTTAGATTTTAGATTTTTTTATTAAAATGTGTATCTTATATACACAAAAAAATACTGAATTAATTTGCGTATTTAATAATTTGATTGTTTACCCACACATATGTTAGCTATATATAAATGAAATTTGTTCATATATATATAGGTGATGCATATAATGAAAACCATCTGAGTTAGTTAATTAAGAAAAGTTAGTGCAACAATCAGTTTTGTTATATGTTTTTTAATCATGTCTAATATATGTTATTATGGTTATTATAAAAAAGATATGTAACACAAAACAACGGCATTTTTAACCCATATGTAACAAGTGCATACATTTTTTATTTTTTATTTTTGTAATACCTATAAGAGTAAACTGCTATTTTGGTCCCTGTGGTTTGGTCTAGGAGTGTGCAGAATTCGTTTCGAATTCGAAAAATTTGAAATTCGTTTAAATTCGATTCGATTATCAAGAATTCGTTTCGATCATAAGAATTCGAATTCGATTCAATTCGAGTCAAGTAAATCGAATACGAATTTATAATTTCAAATTCGATTCGAATAAAAATTATACATTTTTATTTATTATTTTTATATATAATACATATATAACTTTTATTAGGCTATACTATAAATTATTTTCAAATTTGTTTCCAAGTATTAAAATTACCCATTACCAAACCCACTACATGACCCATAACTAAAACCTAAGTAACAAATCTATCAATAGATTTCTAAGCGTAAAAATATTAATTTGTAAGGTGAAGTGGTTATTCTCGACTTCTCGTTTTGAATTTTAAACGTGTGGTACTTTAATTGGAACTTTTTAATGTGATATCGTGTTTTATGGCTGCTTTAAAATTTATATTTCATTTTGAAAGTTTTTTTACATGTTTTTAAAAATCTGAATTAAATCGAATTTATTCGAATTCGAATTTTTAATCGAATACGAATTGGGTTTTTTATTCGAATACGAATTCGAGTCGAATTCGGTAGGTTTTAATCGAATTCGAATCGAATACGAATTCAAGAAAAAATAAAAATTATTCGAACAATTCGATTCGAATAATTCGAAAATTCGATATTCGATTCGATGAACACCCCTAGTTTGGTCACTTTTGTCACTTTAGTTCAAAACTCAAACTTTTTGCATCTGGGTCTCTGTGGTTTCAGTTTCATTGCCATTTTGGTCCAAAAATGAAATCATGTCATATTTGTCTTATAAAATCCTGTTATTTTGTCCTCTTTTCGCATGGGCAAAATGATCATTTCTTTTTTGTAAATAAATACCATAATTTATAAGACAAATATGACTTGAATTGCCACTGAGAAAAATGACAAAATTGCAGGATTTTATAAGACAAATATGAGCTGATTTTATTTTTGGACCAAAATGGCAATAAAACTGAAACCATAGGGACCCAGATGCAAAAGTTTTGAGTTTTGGATTAAAATGGCAAAAGTGACCAAACCTCCGGGACCAAAATGGCAATTTACTCAACCTATAATAACATATAGAGTTAATTGCCATTTTAGTCCCTGAGGTTTATCCAAATTTACCATTTTAGTCCAAATTGTTTTTTTTCGCCTCTGGGTCCCTGACTTTTCCCTTTTTTTGTCATTTTGATCACATACACTAACTCCATCTAAAAACCTCATTTTTAACAAGGGGTATTTTGGGGATTTTCATTTTTAATCTTTTCAATTGCCATTTTGACCCAATTCTAAAAAATCCAAAAAATTCTAAAAAATCCAAAAAATTCGAAAAAAATCAAAAAAATCCAAAAAATAAAAAAAATCCTAAAAAAAATTCTCAAAAATAAAAAAATTCTAAAAAGTAAAAAAATTTCTAAAAATTAAAAAAATCTAAAAAATAAAAAAAATTCTAAAGATAAAAAAAATCTAAAAAATCAAAAATTTCTAAAAAATCTAAAAAATCAAAATAATTCTAAAAAATCAAAATAATTTAAAAAAAAAACAAAAAATCATAAAAATTCTAAAATAGTGACAAGTTACGGCTTTCCCTAACAGACAAGCTTTTGTACCGACTGCACGCTTCACCATCCAATATCCCTGTTCACCACTTTGTCGCTCATTATTATAATATGAACCCAAAACAAGAAATAAAAAGGTCACATTAATATATATTGATGGGGGTGATGCGTTTCGGTATTCAAGATTCAAACTGATTCCAAGTATTGTACAGGTATTTTATCTCATCATATATATTAATGTGACTTTTTTATTTTTATTTCTTGTTTTGGGTTCATATTATAATAATGAGCGACAAAGTGGTGAACAGGGATACTGGATGGTGAAGCCTGCAACGGTACAAAAGCTTGTCTGTTAGGGAAAGTCGTAACTTGTCATTATTTTAGAATTTTGATATTTTTTTATTTTTTAAAATTATTTTGATTTTTTAGATTTTTTTTTATTTTTTAGAATTTTTTAATTTTTAGATTTTTTTTATTTTTTAGAAATTTTTTATTTTTTAGATTTTTTTTATTTTTAGATTTTTTTTATTTTTGTGATTTTTTTTTATTTTTTAGAATTTTTTGGATTTTTTAGATTTTTTTTTTGATTTTTTAGAATTTTTTTTTTGATTTTTTAGAATTGGATCAAAATGACAATTGAAAAGATTTAAAATGAAAATCTCCAAAATACCCCTGGTTAAAAATGAGGTTTTTGGATGGAGTTAGGGTATGTGATCAAAATGACAAGAAAAGGGAAAAGTCAGGGACCCAGAGGCGAAAAAAAACTATTTGGACTAAAATGACAAATTTGGACAAAACTTAGGGACTAAAATGGCAATTAACTCTAACATATATTATGTAAATTAAAAAAAAATATTGTTTGATAGGGTTTTCTCGAGTTTTTTCGACTTAAGTGAGTTTTCAGTATATTTATATATACAAACGCGTCTTGAGTTAAGTAACCCTATGTAACAATCAATTTATTTTTCATACGTAATACATGTTATTATAGTTATTAACTTATCACAAATAAATTTTAAACAAATGTAGCCAGTTGTTACACATGTCATGTGTAATAAAATGTTATTGTTGCTTATGTAACTTATGTAACAGTTATACAATGACATTCTGTTAGATAATGTTTAACAACTTGCTAAATTTTTTCATTTTTTGTAATAATTTTAATTTTAAGTATTAAAAAAAAATTGTTTGATAGGGTTTTTACGAATGTAAAAAAAGATATAATAATATATGTTACATTGTATCAAGAATGAACAAAATGGATCATTTATCAACCAGCCACATAATTTCTAAATAACTTTCTTTATTTTAATTTTGAGTGAATTTCAAGGATTGTCCTTTATCTTTATACCTATTTTTAAGTGTTCTTATTTATATTCAAAATTGATGAGTTTTGTCCTTTATGTTTTCGTATCATACACGTTTTGTCATTTAGAGCTAACCCAATTAGTTTTTTCAGTTAAATTTGGTCATATGTTTTGCACATGAGGGCATTTTTGTCAATTCAAATGTAAGTTCAACGGCAGATTTACAGCTCAAAGCTTTTGCAACCTTTAAATTGACAAAAAATGCCCTCATGTACAAAGCACATGACCAAATTTAACTGAAAAAGCTAACTGGGTTCGGCCTAAAGGACAAAACGTGTATGATATGAAAACATAAAAAACAAAACTCGTCAATTTTAAACATAAAGAACATGGTCTGAAAATAGTTATAAAGATGAAGGACAATCCTTAATTCACTCTTTATATATTGTTCATGTACAATTGCACCACCTTTGTATTAGCTATATCTTCTAATATTAAATCTGTTGATATACACACCTTTTTTTTGTTGTTGTTATTATTACTATTACTATTATTATTATTTTAATGTTTCATATTCTACCGATCTTCACCATTTCCTATTGAAGAATCATTGTTGAACTATCTTTGTTGCAATTTCTTTTAGCGGAGAAGATTGTTGAGCAAACAAAAATAGCATTGAAAATTTTGCGAAATGAAGATAGATTTAATTATTTTTTTCGTGTAATTTATGTTCTTGTGCAACTGATACCAAATAGATTGGGTCTTGATATTGATTCTAATTCTTCAAACTATTATGTTTGGTTTGTTCATCATGTTTGTTTTTCATCAAAATCGTTCATCTGGTCTATTTTCATCAAGTTTGGTTCATTAATCATAGTGGTTCTTTGCTTTTCATCGTGTTCATTTATCATATGGTGACTATAGTTTAAGGACACGTTCTTCAGGTTTGTTCATCGTAATAGAACACGATGAACATGATGATACTTCTAATAGTAGTCTTATGTAATTATGTTATTATGTGTATGTAAATTTTGTTATTACATATATCTAATTCTAAAGACACGAGGAATATAATGAACATGATAATGATTATGTTATTGCGCATATGTAATTCCGTTATAACATACTATAATTATGTTATGATGTATATGTAATTATATATATTTTTGCACATATGTAGTTTTGTTTTATGTTATGTGATTTCTATGATTACATATATGTAATTAACATATGTAATTATGTCATTAAATTTCCTTGTTCATTCTTCGTGTTTCTTCAATTTTTGAAGAAATATTCTTGGAATCGGTTTTTTAATATATTGGCCAATGGCCGATAGATAAAGCACATAGATGAGTAATCTTAGGAAATTCTTTATATATTATTTTCAAAACTTAGAAATGTCATATTTTGACATTATGCTATATTTCTGTATTTATCACTTCTTTATAGTTGAATTAATACTTTCACGTGTATTGGAATGTCTTCAAAGACTTTTATGTATGATTAGAAGTTCAGATTACTTGATATTTATAAAAAAATATATATATGATATGACATGCAAAGTTATATTATCCATAATTATTAGACAGTTGGAGTGCCTTTTGTTTCACTATCTTGTACTCAAACATGTTCACTTCTTGTAAGGTTCCCATATGTATTGAGTGATTGGTGGCCTAACACAAATTCATGTGGTGGTGTGAATAGTTTAAAATCACTTCCTGAGTGATTGTGGCTATATGTGCTCTTAAAATATGAAGGTGTTATTATAAGAAGCATATATACAAGTGACTACTATCATATTGTGGTTACATTGGTGATATCTTGTGAATATATGTTGGTAAAGTCAATTATTGATCCGTCGGTGATGTATTTACTCACGCAGGTTTTCTCAATAGGCCTTCGCTGAAGAATTGTTAATGGATAAGTTCTTCCCTGAAAGTCCTATTTATTGTTTTTACATACTTTTTTGCGTTTTACAACT
Organism: Helianthus tuberosus; assembly: GCA_030545235.1. NCBI lineage: Eukaryota > Viridiplantae > Streptophyta > Magnoliopsida > Asterales > Asteraceae > Helianthus > Helianthus tuberosus. The sequence goes on from CM060381.1 coordinate 19,609,352, forward strand.
TCTATTCGTATATTTCATCAGTTTTAAAAAGGTTCGTATTGATAACTTAATTAAATTCGTTTCTTGAAAGTTTTTATTATTGTTGACCAAAAAAGAGGGTCTAATAAATATTTGGTGAACCTGCAAAACTTACCTGCCTTGGGTACACTGAACTTTTTAGGGATAAAAATGCATTGAATTTGTGTTTAGATGCATGATTCAACAAGGCAAGAAAATGTGGGGCGTTGTTCAGCAATCGCCACTCACAACCCCTCTTTCGTCACTAAAGACAAAACCCTACCACCCTCCACAAAATTAACTTCAATATATCATCAATAAAACACCATCAACATACTTAATTATAGATATTTTATACTTAGGCTGTAATACTATTTAAACTTCTGCTAATTACATTTTTTGGGTTTCATTATTATTATTATTATTATTATTATTTTAATATATATCTAGTAATATAGATATGCTTAGGGGTAGTGCTTTCACGGTGGGTCAGACTGCTTCGAGAAAAGTGACCAAACATGAGAAAGCGTGACTTGACAACCAGCACGCGTTTATCCCATTTGCTTTTGATACTTTTGGTTTCCTGGTTTCAGAGGCTGTGGACTTACTTAGTCGAGTTCAAAGGCAGTGGCGAAGCTTGAGATTTCTGACTGGGGGTCGAAAACGTGTATATACACCAAAAATTTCTATAAAATCGGGGGGTCAAAACGTATATACCAAAAAAATTATACGAAAACTACATACTCTCCACTAACGAGCGAAAAGTTCGGGGGGTCGGCCGTCCCCTGCCGCCCCCACAAAGCTACGCCATTGTTCAAAGGGTCATGCATAGTAATGATATGACCTCGAGATCTATGTATGTAGGTTTAATAGACTTAGTTTTGCTATTCAAAAAGTGGTAGCGACGCAACTTGTTGTCCGTTTACCATCTATCTTGATGTAAATTAATGTTTAAAAACAAACAAGTATCTTATATCTGACTCAATAAATTCATCCGTGGAATAAACTTCAAGTTTTCACCCAAAGGGCAAAGCCCTAAAGTTCTGATGTATTCTATTATGATAAAAACAAAATATAATGATCTTGAAACCATAATGAAATTCAAAGGTTTATAAATGTGATGATGATAGACAGATTAAATATCTATGAAAAAAAGTTGCAAATTTTCCAAAACATGTTAATTGATTTGAAAATTTGTACTCGAAAGGTGTCGTTGAGATTCTAGAATCCAGGACAATGTTGGGACCCCCTTTGTGATAACGATAAGAAAAATAATAAACTGATTGTTCTTTTAATAGAAAGTTATAACCTAATTAAGTCCTTTAGATCCAAATATGATTGTCACTTACCATCATACCTTTTGCAATTCAACAAACAAAACAGTTCTAAGAGCATTCACATCGCAAAGTCTGGCGATGTGGTTTGCTTTCCTGACAACAAAAACGAACAAGGGTAGTGATAAGGTGGTGAGGTGGATTGGTTTGGAGGTGGTGAGGTCAGGTGGAGCCAGTGGCGGACCAATGAATTATTTGCTGGGGTGCGGATGAGTGGCTAAAACATATTTTCAAGGGGTGCGGTCGGGTTTTTTTGCCTAAAACATACACTAATTTTTTTTTCAAGGGGTGCGCCCGCCCACGTTGGGCATAACCTAGGTCCGCCCCTGGGTGGAGCGGGCTAGTTCGGGGGTGATAGTGGGTCCTTTGTGGTGGGGTTTTTGTATAATGATAAAAACACGTTTTCTATTAGTTTTTTTTTAAGAAAAAAGAATCGTTGTTTAATAAAAATATTATGCCTAATAAAATTATAAATAAAATATATAAAATAAATAACATAAAAATTACATAAACCTAATTAAACTATTATACAAACATAATTATAATATTACACTCACCTAATTTAAATATTACACAACCTAATTAAAACATCAATTAACAAACAATATTAATTCCTAATTAAACACATAACAGCCCTAACACATACCATCCCAATCAACTAGGCCGGTCTCTGGAGATGACATGCTACAATTGCTATCACGACCGCATGACCTCGCGTCTCAGTTACCGTGTCCGAAGTCAGGAGATGGAGGGTACAATTGTTTGTCCACCCTATATATGTATTCCTCATCCGGGTCGGTTTGTATCCTTCAGCCCAGCTGGGTACGACTTGTGTTGGACGGAGGTTTGTGGGCGGAGGGTTTGTGTTCATGTTTGTTTGCCCCCCCCCCCCCCAAGTTGTCACACCCCGATTTCCAACGTGTCACCGGTGGGTCCGGTGAGGAGTATCGTGACGTGGTTGGCAACATAATAGTCAAACAACACAATATTTAATATGCACATCGGAAGCAAATTTAAAAGACAAGTTTCAACCGAATTTAATATTGTAATATCAAATGTCACAATATTCGGAAGTTTATCCACAGACGGATCGAAAATAAAATGGAATTAATAGTTCAACAGACTTCAGGCATCTTAAGCTTGCGAGACTTCTATTGATGCTAAGGAGACAATCCAGCCAATTACGTTTAGTACCTGCATTTAATCTTTTTGGGAAAATACGTCAGTTTACACTGGTAAATACAATCAACTGACTCATTTTGGAAAATGATTGAAAATTGATTTGGATGCACGTGGCATAAACATTTTTATTTAACTTGGGAGAATTATTTAATATTATAATCTTGTGAACGAATTACATGTTCCTTGTGCGTTCAGTAGCCCGGATCTTGTCCGGGTTAAAGATCAATAGACACACCACATTATTCTTTTGTGCACTGACGGGTGTACGCCTACACCCCGTGCTTAAGTCGTGGCCATTTCGTAAAATGATGCCAAGGATATCCGGGACATGGTCATTAACCCCCCAAAGGCTTTAAGTAACAAGACTGTTTAAACAAGCCGATCAAATTATTCAATTAACCACCCAACGATGGAAGATTTGATGCCCGATCAAGCGGTATTCTATATACCGTAACCCAAGCCCGTATAGGGAAAATAAGTTAAAAGTATTTACCTGAGCAATGTATAAATCACAATAAGCAAATTGCAAGTAGCTTTTACTGGTTCTCCTAATCTGGAACGAAGGTTTATAATAACCTATTAGAATCTAACGGGTCTTTAATTAAGCTTAAACTTAGACCGGTTAGTTTCAATGATACGGTTCGTACGCACTATTAAGCGAAGACCGGATAGAATGCGATTTAGACCCGACAAGTTCAGAGACTTGTTTAACATGGGTATTTTATGCACACTCTGGATTTTGAGATAAAACCGATAAGGTTTGACCCGTGTCGGCTAATTTATGTAAACTTGTTACATAAACCGAACCAAACACGTAATAAGCGTAACGGGTAATAATGAGAGCCATTTACAGGTTTCCTAAGTTAATATGCTCCATATATGTTGTGACATCAGTAAGATATCATTTATTATGCCCGAAATGAATTTAAACACAAACTATGCCCCGTAGGGGTAGTTTGGTCATTTTAAAGGTTGTAAAAGAGTTTAAGTGTTAACCTGAGTTACAGGCCTGATGTAATCAGCAAATATACTCAATTTGCTAAGTTATATCAGTAGGTTAAAGTATATATGTGAAATTTATCAATTTTAACCAAACTATGCACCGTAGGGGCATTTTGGTAATTTCACATAAGCCGAAAAGCTCAAAACCGAAGTCTGAGTTTAACAACTTTTGCTTACTGTTAAAATATTATAATTTACCTCTAATATCAGTAGGTATCATCCTTAGTATGTTTAAAATAGTTCTAGTACATACTAGGCGTTAAAAACGCTTAAAAAAGGCGATTAGAAGCCGTTTCCGGGTTCTATATAGAAATCTGATATTTTTATTATTCCAGAGGGTTTAAAATAAATTATTTATCATTTAGAATCAGTAGCAAAATGTTTGGAGTCGTTTAGATATGTAAAATTTATTTTATGTCCCGTAAGGGCAAAACCGACAATTACCGGATTAAGCCTACGACTATGAGTTATGCTCAGCCTAAAATGAATTAAAAATCTTCAAAAATCCCAAAATAATATATTACATCAGTGGGTAATAAGTTTGATATCAAAAAGTAGGCTTAACTAGGCTATACGCTAATTACGCCGTTTAATTAACATAAAGCTTTCATTTTACGCTAACGAGCATAACTCTTAATCTACACCTCAAACTGATGTCAAATTTTTTATGCAAGTTTAAATATCAGTAATTAAGGTTTCTACTCTTTTACATTTCGAAAAATCACGTTTTAAAGTGAAAAGGGCATAATGGTCAACATATGAGCAATTAACGGAATCATGCATATTAATTGGATAACTAATGATCCGAGGTGTATAATCACAGAGGGTTATACTAGCATGTAACCTGGTCCAAATGAAGCTCTAAGGCATTTCTAAAACATACCATAATGGGTCAGAACTGAAAGTCAAAGCGAAAGTCAAACTATGCGACTTTCGGTCCCGAACCGGGTCTCTACTGAAAATTGTCGGGTTGAACATGTTTAGACATGTTCCTACACTAATTACCAAGTTATATTAATGATCCAACAGGTTGTATATGTTCTACATGGCTAATTATGAATAAATTGCAATTTAAGTATCCTGTTGACTTTTTATTAACAAGTTTGACCCGACTTTTGACCTAGTTAGAGTGGGAATCAGGGGGAACCCTTTTGAGGGTTTATTACCCACATAATTACCAACTTATAACTACTTTTGATTCGACTAATCACTGGACCATTAGTGATTAATCTTAAAGTCAACCGTTAATTACGACGGTTTAACTTTTAAGCTAAAACTAAACTAAAACTTAATTAAGAAAGGATTAGCAAACTTACTGAAGTCTTATGCACGAAATGTGAAGCTTAGAGAGAAGTTCTTGGCTCCAGAAGTGCTCCAATATGCAGATGGAAGGTGTGAGGGACTTTTTGCAACTCATGGCCTTTATATAGTGATTTAAACACCACAAAAGTTTGACACACAAGTCTACAAGTGCCCACAAATCATCCACAGGTGTCCCTAAGTGTTTAGGACTGTTTAGGGGTCGCCCACAATGCAAAAATATCTCTTAAGGGTCGGTTAAACGCGAATGTAGGAGGTTGTCTGATGTTTCTGTTACTGTACGTCTGACGCGGCCCGCGTAAGGGTGTTGATGGACCTTACGCGGCCCGCTTGGGCCAGATTTCACATTTTCTATTTTCCACATCTTTGTCCCTTGGCTCTTCGAAAGGGCAACGAAGCTTAATATTTGCAATTTGAGCCCTCTTTATTTACCTACAAGGGCTTTAGGACTTATACCCACTTTACCAAGTCCCTGGACACTTCCGGTTAACCCGAAAAGTCATGACTATCAATGTTAACGCTTTAACCCCTCGCACACGAATTTGGTCATAACTTTCTCATACGATAACGAAAATTTATAAAATTTATATCGCGCATTCTAGTGAGCATAAATATCAGTTACAAAGCTCCAGGTTTGTCAAAAGGTCACTCAGAGGTACAACTTAAACATGTTGACACATTTAACCCCTGTAGTTTGTAATCCCTCACTTTTAGCTTCGCATGATCCATGATTTATTCGTTTGATGCTATAAACATCATGTAGGGTTATTGTACAATATTTTTATTCACTGTTTGACATTTAGAACCCGTATACTCACATACTTTCCATGACTGTCAACTTTAGTCCTTCTATAACATTCTTTTACACGTTCAAACATATGACACGTGTCTACACATTATAGGACGTGAATTTTCGAGGTGTTACACAAGTCATAGACGATCAAATTACAGTTGGGCCATGGTTAGTCATACACCAAGTTCAACTCCTCATATGTTAGAGGAGTTGGATCATCAAACTCTTCCGGAGGTAGTGGGTTTAAATTCGAGAAGGTAGACTGCCGCAGGTGAAAGCTTTGTGAGATGAGGATTTAAACGGAGTTGTCGCCTATGCCTTGGTGACAGTGGAGAGTAGACTGTTGCCGGTGGATGGTTTGATGGAGCAACGTTAGAACATCGGCGAGACGATCGCCTAAGGTTCGACGGTCCAACTGCACCACTTGACGTATAACCACCATCCATATCTTCGAAAAAAGTTTGGTATTTGCAGTGATTTGTGAAGTGGGCGGTGAAAATGTAGGATGTAAAACGAAATGTTGTATTTATAGAGACGGGAAAAGAGCCGTTGGAACAATAAACGCTTGTAAAAATAGTCATTGGAACAATAAACGTTTGAAAAAATAAGTCGTTGAACAATAACCGTTTGAAAAAATAACACTTAGAACAATAACCGTCTGAAAATAATATATAATAAATAGCTTTTTCAAATTCTTAATCTTTTTTTAATTTAATAAATAATTATTTTCTATATAAGTTATAAGTGAAAAAATATTTTAATAATACAAACGAAATACAATTATTATTTATACAATTTAAAAATGAATTATATTAATTATAAATAGTTTAAGTATAAGGAAATGTATGTGATAAGATAGATAATGAGGTGGAGCTTTGGAATGGTTAAGTGTTGTGAGAAAAAGTGGGTTTGGAATGGTGGTGGTTAGAAATGATGTGTCATACTAATTAGGCTAGTTTGAATTTTGGACCGATCCAACGTTGTGGATGCTCTGAACCATTTAACACCCACCCCCCTCCTTTTTTCGATACTCACCTTTACACAGTATAGTTGTGTCAGGTTGACAGGTTAAATGATTTTGGATTGCCGGATTGAAATAGGGAACCTGCACATGATTCATATTTTATTTGTGTTGTGTTAGTGTTAGGCACTCTTAAAATAAAGTTGTATCGTATGTGGGTTGTAGCGGGTGATTTCAACACGGTAAGGTATGCAGAAGAGAGAAAGAATTCTTGTTTTAGTCCGGGGATGGCTGATGATTTTAATGAGTTTATAGATGATACTGGTTTGATGGAATATGGTTTGAAAGGTATGAAGTTCACTTTTGCCTCAGGTAATAAGCTTAGTCGCAAAGATCGTATTTTGGTTTGCGCTGAGTTTTTAAACAGGTGTCGGAAGCGACTTATAGAGCTATATTTTGGATCATTGTCTGATTCTTTTGGTGACAAAATCTTGTATCTTTGGGCCCAAACCATTCAGGTTTTTAACTCTTGGATAGACATAGATGGGTTTGATGCTATGCTGCGTACTGAGCTTGCGGAAGTTCAGACTATTGGTACTCCGGATACTAGACTCACGGAAAAATTCAGAAGGTTAAGGCAAGTTATCAGGGAGTGGTTAATTAGCAAAGGTTAAAAGTTCGGAAGCCGAAGAAGAGATGACGCTCAAGAAAGACATTGAACAGTTGGATTTATGCTTAGAGGAGAGAAGCTTAAGTGAAGACGAGGAGTGGATTTGGATTGAAAGCAAAAAGAGATTGTTGGAAATTGAAAACCATAAACGGAAGGATGTGATTAAGATATCTAGAAACAAATGGGCGGGTCTTGGGGACGAAAATTCGAAATATTTTCTTGGGGTTATAAATAAGAGAAAGGTTTCGAACTCCCTGCCAGGGCTGCTGGTTAAAAATGTATGGCTGACCAAGCCTGATAAGATAAAGAAGGAAGTGTATAAGTTTTTTAGAGACCGGTTCAAGGAGGAGATGGAGGATAGGTTGTGCCTCAAATGTTATATTTTGAAAACAGTTTCTGAGGCTGATGCGAGGGTATTGGAATCTCGGTTTTTAGAAGTTGAAATCAAAGAAGCGGTATTCGACTGTGGGGATGACAAAGCACCAGGACCGGATGGTTTCAATTTCAGATTTATTAAGAGGTACTGGCAATTTTTTGCTAATGATTTTTATGACATCATGCAGCATTTTTTTTTATCATGGGGAGTTCGGTAGAGGAGTTTCCTCTTCGTTTATTACTTTGATTTCCAAATGTAAAGATCCGGTCGGATTAGGGGAGTATAGACCGATAAATTTAATTGGTGTTATTAGCAAAGTGGTGTCAAAGATCCTTGCTAATCGTTTGAAGTTGGTCATGGGTAAGATTACCTCGGAGTCGCAGTCAACGTTTTTGAGTGGCAGATACATTCTGGATGGTCCTTTTATGCTCAACGAAATTCTGGCATGGGCAAGGAAAAACCACAAAAAATTCTTTGGTTTAAAATCGATTTTGAAAAGGCATATGATAATGTGTCGTGAAGTTTTTTGTTGGAAGTTATGGCGCAAATGAATTTCCCACAGAGATGGTGTACGTGGATTAAGGGGGTGTTACGGTCTGCTAGATCGTCGGTTCTCGTTATCGGTTCTCTTACGTTCGAGTTTGACTGTACGAATGGGCTCCGTCAAGGAGATCTGTTGTCTCCGTTTCTATTTATCCTTGTTATGGAAGCGTTTGCGGGTATTATAAACAAAGCTTCGGGAATGGGGATTTTTGAAGGTATTAAACTTCCAAATGAGGGTCCCGAAATCTCTAACATGCTGTACGCTGATGTTGCTTTATTGGTGGGTGAGTGGTCGTATGCGAATATTAAGAGTATAGCGAGATTGCTGAGAATATTTTATGTTTGTTCCGGATTGAAAATAAATTTGCACAAGTCGAATTTGTTTGGGATTGGGGTTGATAGTGGGGAGGTGGAACGGATGGCGGCAGAATTGAGTTGTAAGATTGGTAGTATTCCATTCGTGTATTTGGGTATAAAAGTTGGAGCGAACATGAATAGGATACGGAATTAGGATCCGGTGGTCGAAGTTTTCCGGAAAAGGTTGTCTAAATGGAAAGTGTCATCTTTATCTATTGGGGGCCGAGTCATGTTAATCAAGTTAGTACTTCAAAGCCTTCCAACATATTATTTCTCGTTTTTTAAAGTTCATGTCAAAGTCATCCAACTGTTAGAATCCTTAATACGAAATTTCTTATGGGGTGGTTTGGTGGAGACTAAGAAGCTTCACCGGGTGGCTTGGGAGAAGGTTACGCAACCAATTAAAAAAAGGAGGTTTGGGGTTGAGTCGTCTAAAATGGTGCAATAGTTCGCTTTTAGCGAAATGGTTTTGGAGGTTTAAAAAGGATCAGCAAGGTTTGTGGAGAAGAGTTACAATGGCGATTCATGAAACTTCAAGAACGTGTAAGCAATTTCCTTCTAAAGCGGTTTTGGCTAGTCCATGGAATACCTTGGTTCGTTGGGAAAGTTCGTGGCGTCTAACAGGTAATCAGGTCAGTAATTTTATTAAGGGGTTAGTTGGGGATGGAAATAGTATACTCTTCTGGTTAGATGCGTGGATAGCGGACAAGCCGCTGCCGGTCATATTTCCAAGGCTATTCAGTCTAGAAAAACATAAAAACTGTTGTGTTTGGGACATATGCGAGGGGCTGCTAGAAATAGGTTGTATTCAATGGAACTGGTCTGCTAATCTGGTAGACAGTGAGGTGGTTTCGGAGTTTAATTTATGCAGCAATATGATTCGAAATATGGCGCTTTCTCAGAGGGAGGATTCGTGCAAATGGCTAGGAGATAATACGGGTTCTTTCACAGTTAAGTCGGTGAAGAAGATGATAATGAAAGGTATACCGGATGACTCGAATGACAACTATAATTTCAAGTGGTGTAGGTGGATTCCAAGTAAGTGTAATATCTTCGCTTGGCGTTTATCATTAGACAGAATCCGATGAAAAGGGCGTTAATGAAAAGAAACATTGATGTGGGTAATATGGATTGTGTTTTTTGTGGCAATTGGGAGGAAAATGTCGAACATTTGTTTACAGGATGCAGAGTTGCGACGGGAGTTTGGCAAGGGATATCGGTGTGGTGCAAAATTCCGACGGCGTTTGCCTTCACAGTTAGTGATTTGTTCGACTTTCACAACACTTGCGCGGATTCGACCACGAGGAAGGAAGTCATTCGAGGAGTTTTTGTTATAGCGTGTTGGTGGATTTGGTGTACAAGAAACCAAAGTTTGTTCGAGCATAAGAGTTTCAAGGTAGCGGATATTGTGGTGAATATCAAGACAACGAGTTTTCTTTAGTTTAAATACAGGCAAAACAAAGTGGTTGTGGACTGGAATGATTGGTGTAATTTTTGTTTTTTGATGTAATCGTTTTTGACCGGCCGGCTTAGTTTCTCCTCGAAACTTAGTCGGGGGTTTTGGTTTTTTAATGAAGTTTAAGTTTAAAAAAAAAGAATTTATTCCTCCTTTGTAAATACGAGTATACCGAGTCGCTTAATAACTATTTAATCTACGAATAACTTACCTAAAATAAACATTTTTGTAATTAATTAATGTTTTCTTGATTATTTTTATTCCTTTATCTCTCACTCTCAATTAATAAATTTGATTATATATATTTAGCTCAAGTTTAAAAAAACTGAATATAAGTTGACCCTATGAAAACATTCACAGGAAAAATAATTTCGCTTCTGAGTTAGTAACGAATAGTTATAAGAAAAGTAAAATTTAAAATATCTCTCTTTAAATTTTAAAACTTTCATCTCTAAAATTTTAATATGAATATTTAAAAAACCCTTAAAGAGGTTAAACCATATATTTAACATGTAGTGCTCAGGTCTTGTTAACTAGCCGACCCAAAGTGGCTGGATTGGGCCGGTTTCCTCTTGAGGTCTCCGGCTCCGGCTGTGGCATTTCGGGGGTGGGTCGTCCCAATGATGGATCGTATCCTACCGAGGCATGGTGCGGTCTTGAGGGCAACCCAGTTTTACCCAGTTGTTACCCTAGCGAGTCTCTCGTGTGGGGGCAGTATGGTTTCTGGGCGGAAGTCAGCTTGCGCGCCGGCCGGGGCCCGATCGAACATCGCGTCCGGAAGAGCGGGGCCGACGGGGAATGTCTTTGACATGACCCCGGAGACCTGATCGGTCCTGTACAGAGAAAGTCTTCTTCCAAAAAAAAAAAAAACTAGCCGACCCAAAACCTGTATCATTTTCGGGTCACGTAAGGAATTTCCGCTCCTACTTATAGTTCTCATGAGGACCACCGACGAACAAGTAAATCGTTAAGAATCCTCTTTTTTTAGTGATATTACTTACGGAAAACCCTAAATCATCCACATGCAATGTTATAACTTTCTAAAACGTACGCCATACTCAATATCAAAACCTAACCAGAACGTACGTGGATCATACTGTCACATCCCATGTTATAGTAGTTAAAAAAATCAGAAAATTTAACCAACGCAACTACCTTTATTATGATCCAAGATGCATGCCATGCCAACAAACTCACATGTTTACTTTTGAACAAAACTTTAATCCACAACTTTAGTGTAACAAAAAAGTAAGTTAAGACACATGCAATTCAATACAAGTCAAGAGAGATTTACAAACTTATTTAGTTATCATTATCATTATCATTATCATTAATATTAAACATTAAGTGATGAAGGTCCAAACTTATATCACAAACGAAAAAAAAAAAAAGTAGTAAAGACTAGTAGACTACTACTACTACCTTCATTCTTTGTACACAATATATTATTATTATCTTGTTCCCATTTTACCCTCAAGTCAAAGCAGAAATAACACACTGAGAACATTAACTTCCATAAAGATCTCACCTTTGGGACCAAACTTCAATCTTTATCATCATCAACACATGACATCTTTAAGCAGCTTGTACCTTCTAGTAGTTTTTGGTGATGGAGCCCCATTGGAAGATGATGACTTCCCTTTTTGATCAGACCCCTCTTCACGATCATGCTGCTTGATCTTGTAACCCGAATATTCGGACCGGTGGTCGGCTTTTGAGCTTGATGATTTCTTTGAAGAACCACCCGGTTTGGTTGTCCGGATCACCTCCGTTTGGCACCAATCACAAAACTCCGGTGGTTCTGATGATTCAACGTAGTAGTTGCTACAATACCTGTTTGAATATATATTGTACAAAATAAACAGGCGGTTATGATAAAAATAAAATAAAATAAAAATAGAAAAAGTTTCTAAGTGATCAACTAGTGCGATGTGCACTTACCAAGAAAAAGAGTTATAAGGAGTTATGTGGAGAACAAAAAGATTTGCAGGAACTACACATGGGTTGTAAATTGTAATAGCGGTCAACATAAAATAGTACAAAAGCACACACACATATATATTATATATATATATATATATATTATATATATAATTACTTGGTGAAGGATATGGTGGCGGTGGTGGAGGTGGTGTTTGTTGTAATAGTAACTAAACACCACATCTCACTTACGCAAGTGATGATGTGATAGAACTGCATTTTTTCTCAAGGTTTTTGGTGACAAATTTATGTTTAAATGATGAAAAATGATGAAAAAACATATGGGTGTGTCTTCATTAGTAAACCTAAAGAGAATATATTATATAGCAAGAATATGTGATATATATCATATATATGATATATATGTGTGTGTGTGTGTGTATAGGTGGAAAGAAAGTACATACGAGTGTTGGAAGCGATGGTGGCACTTGATACATCGGAAGATCTTATCAGGGAAACCAACGTCACCACACATACAACACACTCTTTCAACGTCCACCATTATTCAGACAACTTGAAACTAGAGAGAGAGAGAGAATAGAGAGAGAGAAGAAGAGTGATGGAATAAGGCGGTGTGTATGCGTGTGTATATATATAGATAGATATAGATATATACGTGTGTGTATAGAAAGCGTAGATGTGGGGGAGTGGGGTTTAAGTGTTACAGGTCGATGTCGACCACAGGTTCCTTGCAGTCGTTTTCAGTTATGGACGGAGAGAGATAGAGAGAGAGAGAGAGAGAGAGGAGAGAGAGAGAGAGAGGGTGTTTGTCCAGAATATTGCCTCAAAATGACGATTATATCCATGGATAGAGACATGTGGAAGTCTTATGAAGAAAGTATCGATTAAACCATCTAAAAAGGTTACAAATGCGTTGTTGTTTGTGTTCCCTTGACATAAAAAGGAAAGTAACTTGCAAAACCCAACACCACATATGTACTCAAGTTTTTAAAAACCGGTTTATACTAGCTGGTTAAACTGGTTAAACCAAATGCCGAAATCTTGGTCGACACAAATCAATCCACTAAACTAAGGGGAACGGAAAAGAAGTTATACAGTCGGTAAATTAATTATATTGTTTAAACCGGTATACCGGTACCGGACCAAAGGTTAAAATTTGAACTTTTAACCTTTTATGGGCCTTAAAATGTGACAATTTACCTTCTTGGTGAAACCTAGCCCCAAAAAGGTACACCACTATTGAATTTTTGGGTTATTTTTTGTTTATAAATTAACTTTTGGAATATTTTTTATTATAGAATAAGATAGTTTTGGATTATTTTTTGAGTTGAAATTATATTGTATAGATTTATAGGGTTAATTAGTCAATCCTGTTGAACCGCTCGGTACAACCCGGTTTAACCAGTTGAATCATTTCCAAGCCTAATTCGACACAATTTAAAAACTGGTTTTTAAAACATTGGATGTATCCAATGTTTATGGTTCGGTTTTGATGCATGGTTTTAAAGTAAAAGTGTTTGTTAAGGTTTTATATTATTGTAAATCAAAACCAAACCGCTAAACCAATGAAAAGTTCAACCGAATCAAATCAAACTATTACTAGCTAAGGTTCGGCTTGGCTTTCTAATTACGAGCTAAGTTCACGTACAAAGTGTCTTATCGTACAAAACGTACGAAAGGCATGAAAAAGCCAAAAAAAACGCGGTGGCATTTTCGTAATTATTTAAATTGTAGAGTAATTATCAAAAATTACTCCACAAATGATCTTGTAGGGTAATTTTGATCTTGTAGAGTAATTTTGTAAAATGTTCTTGTAGCGTAATTTTGATCTTGTAAAGTAATTTGTAGAGTATCATAATTCTCGACAAATAATCTTGTATGGTAATTTTGATCTTGTAGAGTAATTTGTAGAGTATCATAATTCTCGACAAATAATCTTGTATGGTAATTTTGATCTTGTAAGGTAATTTTGTAGAGTAACATAATTAATCTACAAATGATTTTGTAGAGTAATTTTGAATTGTATGTTGTTTGATAAACTTGCAGAGTAATTTTGATACACTTGTAGAGTAATTTTGATAATTACCATACAAGATCACAATTACTCTACAAGATACACCGGTAGAGTAATTTTGATAATTACGCTTGTAGGTCCCTCTCGAGGATGAGATAAACCTTTTCCTTGTTATATCAAACACACTAGCGAGTGCGGAATCCAAGCTAGCATGCAACCGAGAATTTATACGAGAACAAGCACAAACACAAACACACAAGATTCACCGATTAACACCACATGTATTAATACGAATGAAGGGTCCGGTTACAAGCTCAATGTTTACAGAAGTGTTCTATAAACTCTCAAAGTGTGTGTGTTCTCCTGTCTCTCTCTGCCTTATCTCTCGTGTCTGTCTATGTCTTCCTGTCGAAGAGAACACAACACACGGGTATTTATACCCGACACAGCGTGTCTGGTCGAAGGATCAGACAGACTGATCGAAAGATCATCTGTCGACCACAAACAGCTCGAATGATCCATATGTACCTCGAAGGATGATATCCTTCGAGGTCCATCTATCGAATGCTATCTTTCGAGCTTATCATCGAAGGATATAAACTATCCTTCGATGATCTATCCTTCGACACACACAACTAACAACCAATGTGCTAACTGTTTGGCCAAGTCAAACCAGGAGGATGGTTGACTTGGTCAAACTTACATCGAACGCACATTGTAACAAACTAAGACGTAACCCAGACTAACATAAGACATCGTTTTGTATCATGACGAAATACAGACAAAGTACAGACACAAGTGCACCAACAAACTCCCCCTTGGCTGTAGCTTTGTCTCGATCTTCGTGTCTTCAAGTCTTCAAGGCCGAGTCGAACCGAGCCGAGTCGCGTCCACACAAAGTGCATCAACAAACTCCCCCTTGGACGCTACTCGTGATGGTTCGTCTTCTGTCACATTCATGTCGGAGGATCTTCAAAGTCTTCACGCGTCGTAAGCAGAAAGTGTATCAACGAACTCCCCGTTTAATGTAGAAAGTGTGTTGACAAACTCCCCCTTAGATTGAACTCTCCATTGAGTCATGCTCGTGAATCTTTTGACTTGTCAATTCTTCAGATCCTTGTGGTGTTGGTGAAGGGACAGCGGCAACTCGATCATTTTATCCTTTGAGTGCCTCCACTTCGTGTCTTCATTCCAAACCTTTTTCATCGAACATGTTCTCCTCGCCTTTAGCATCTGCACATGCAAGAAAGCTAAACGCATAATGAGAGCAAACGCTTGGAATATAGTTAACATTTAAACTAATGACACATATGAGATCAAATCTCAATCAAACACCGACCGACAGCAGTTTGAAAGTTTAGAAAAATATTCATTTTAATCCTTTAACTTTCAAAACTCGTTAACTTCGACTGTTTATGAAGATGCAATTGTTTTCCAGCTTACGATCAGGATTTTGGGTAGGATAGACTCGAGTTCCAACATCGGTCAATCAAAAATAAACTAGAAGAAAAATCTTTTTGGATTTTATAAAGTTTAAATTAAAACACACCTAAAATCTTTTTGAAATTTTCATTTTTCAAAGTAAAGACGGAAAACAATAAATAAATATATACCAAGATACATAAACAGAAACATTAAATAAATATTTACAGACATTCTTTTTGCGAGTTTCGAGGGTAAGAGAATCATATCAGTGTACGGTCATGCCAAAACGCTCTTGTTGTTCTTTTAGTTAACATTAAGATAAGCATCCTATAACAATTATCGGTATTGTTGTCCACTTAAGCTCAGCTTATCATTTGTAATCATGGCAAGGGGATACGTTAAGGTATAATTTATACTTACCGACCGGTGTTCATCCACATCACGACACATTCCCGTATCAAGGTATGCACGAGGATTCATCTTACCGGTGAGTATACCGATTATCATCTGTTTGACCGTATATGATGTGAGATTCTCACTTATTTTGATTGAAAACAAGTCCTATGTGATAGAATCACTTATTGATGAGGAACTTGATTTTCAGATGCATGAGGGCACAGGAGCAAGTCCGTGAACAGGTCAGTACTTTCGTACAGCAGAGAGACGAACTTGACTCCCGGATGAATGTGATATATTATCACTTATTTGTTTGGACATGTGATTGTTGATCACTTATTGAGGTCGTATGCAGTATGTACACGTATGTATAGTATCATGGAAGATCTAGACTTGCGTCCCCGTTATTTTTCGGTAAAAGATACAACCATGATACCCAGATGATAAGCAGCATAAAGACCGAATATCTCAGAACCTCGGCAATCTCTCAAACGAAATTTCGGTACTAAGACCATATGCCAATGAATGGTTCCCACCCAGTCTTCAGTCAATTTAAGTTTATATCACCCTGCACACTTTAAAATGATTGTGAGCCTACCGATACATCTTATATAGAGCTGCTTATCGTTTTTCATTTAAGGTTTAAAGAGGTTTAGACAGACCACTGATGTACTATCATTTTCTCTTTTTCTCGCCAGGAAACTCATTTTTGCTTTTCTATTGTTTTTGTGTTTTTTGAAATTTTTCGATGTTTTTGGATTTTCAGATTTTGGATTACTCCCCCTAAAATCAACAAACTAAAATAAATTTAAAACACACAGGTATTTACAAAAATGATTTTCCGATGTTGGTTAACTCATGTTTTACCTCAATGCCGTTAACCAAAATTAAGTTTTTAATCAGAAATGATTTAGCGAATTTTGGAAAAAATCAGTTGGCATGTCGGTTTGCGGTGCGGACCATGACAACATTGTCTGGCCAAAGAGTGCTTAACGAGATAATAATTCACAAAGCAGCTTAAATATCGACAAGTATAGGAGAGATTAGAAATTTAAAACCGTATCCTGCAACTGCATCGTGCATTGAAAGGAATCTGAGAGCTCTCCCAAACTGGATATCCACCCGGTGTGGATTTCAAAGTCGATTCTTTGTAGCTACTTAGAAATCTCTTGACAGCAACAAGATCAGAAACCTTTGGGTCCGGCTGGTCGTCCACATTGCACCAGCGAAGGTCTTTGTCTTTCTCTTTCAGAAGTAGTGTGCGGTTGTTCAACCCATGCCAAGGCGTCCGCACACCTGGTTGGTTTGTTCAACAAACACATTTTCTTCAATCACACCACGAAGAAATGTACACTGCACATTCATCTTGTAGATTGTTGAACTTCAGACGTGCTGCAGGGGCGTACATTTTGATTAGAATCTATCCCGGGGACCCGATCAAAGCCTTGAACATTCTCATTTTGAAATGATTTTCATTTTGTCGAAGCTTTTCAATCTCTTTCAACAGACATTTCTGTTTCCCTGTTCTTTCTCTCCATCAAAGGCAGCAATTTCTTCTGATGCCTATTTTGTGCAAGGATGCTCCACTATCAACAATCTTACGACTATCGAAAGTTCCTCCTGGAATATCCTACACGCTTACTCAAAAATTAGTTGGAGAGGGGGACCCAAGCCTTTGTGGACTTGGGTCGTCCTTGATCATCAAGAAAAGTGATTTCAATCACTTGATGATTAGGAAAAAGAACCTGTGGTGCTCCCCCTGACTGAATTACCTGTTTTTGTTTCCAAGCTGTTTGTTCTTTACCAGTATTTGCATTAATTGTTTTAGCATTTACTGGTTTTACAGTTTTAGGTTTTGCTTGAACAGGTTTTTCTTCTTTGACCTCTGATTTTAAGGCCTTTTCAATTACCTTTTGATTCTTTTGTTTTAACTTCTTTTCCCTTTCTTTCAAGACACGTGGGTCTTGTTTCGGGGAAAATGATCGTTTTTGGTAATTGGTTTCTTGGGGAGCACTTGTTTTTGCCTTCAACTTTTGCAGGTATGGGCAGTATCTTACAATATGCCCAATTGTGCCACACTCAAAGCACATTCTCCGCTCTACAAACCTCGGAGAAACACGTTGATGACCAGACTGAGAACCAGACAATGAACTTTGTGATCTAGACGTGCTTGGACCTAAATCACATCCGTTGGTGTGTTGGGTGTAATTATTCTGATCATTTCGTTTTAAAATTCTAACTTGTTTTATAAAATCAAGGTTAGATTTATCCTGAAATGTTTCAAGTTTGTCTGAACCCGTGGATCCAACAAAGTTCACTTTCGGTTCTCTTTTCTTAACAGGAGCTCTTTTGTTTTGCACCCATTGTTGTTGAACCTTAGGTGCTTGAACATTCTTGTTCTGAGCCTTCTTTCCCTGTACCTTACCCTTTCCGGAGTTGACTTGTTGTTTTCGCTCAGCTTGTAGTTTTTGGTTTCCGTACTGTTTTCTAATTTGTTCACACGGAATTGGATCACATTGAGTGACAGTAACTTTGCCACTTTTGTTCCCCAAAAACTTATCAGTGCATCCTTCAAAAATTTGCTCAATTAAATCTTGATTTACATTTTTAATTGGAAAATCTTTGTTAGAGTAAATTTTGTCATCTCCTTTGAGCGTGTACAACAAGTTACTCCCTTCAAAACTTGATACACTCGACTCCATTTCTTTTGACATTTCAGTCTCACTCGGTTTCACTGGTGGATCACACAGGATGTGATTCTCAATTGGAATATCTGTTGTAACCGAGTTAGACTGTTGTTTCACAATTACTTCAGATTCATCATCCGAAGAATCAGCATCCTCAACAGTGGGAGGACTCTGTTCCTTAACACATGATGAATCTGTCACATTCTCAGATTCAGATTCAGATTGACCTGAGGATGATGTACCAGTTGTGAACCCGAGGCCTGCTGCAAAGTCATCTAGACCGAGTGGCACAGTAGGTTCAAAACGGGGCATATCCTCGTCATCAGGCAATTTGGAGTAATTGTGATTCATTGGGGGAGGACATGATTTGAATCCCATACACTTCTTATCCCCCTTTTTCTTTTGAACATCAATAATGTGATCCAATACATAGCGGGAATTGGAATAACTTTCCAATTTCTGCTTGATTGTTTCACATTCACATCGAGCGGTTGCCAATTCTACCATCTGCTTTTCAATTGTGTCTATAAGATCATTGTTAGCATGTTGTTTTCGCAAAACAGCTTTTTGTAATTCTGAAACATCATGTCTTAATGACGCAATTGTTGTTTTAAATTCCTTTTCATTTCTGGTTAAAAACACGTTAGCTTCAGCTGCTTTAGAAAGATCTACAATCAATTCTTGATTGTGTTTGGATAGGAGTTCAATCTGACTTTCCTGTTCAGCATATTTAACATTTAAACTATCACAATTTTCACAGCTAACTACAGTGGGTTCATCGACACATACCTGACCTGATGAACTGTCGACATTAGCCATAAAGGCTGAATGGAGAGAAGACGAAGAGTAAGCAGCTTGATCCATCAAATTAGATCTTCTTTCAGTTCCTGCTGCAGCTTCTTCCAAAAGCTCATCAATATCTGCATCGACTGACGCACTTGATGTCTCATCCACATGATCATTTCCTGAAGTGGAGGATTCTTCATCTGAGCTTCCGCTATAACCAGAACTGTCTTCATCTCCAGAAGATGCAACACCATTGGTGGAAGATTCTCCACCACTGGCGTGCCTTAAATCCTTTACGACTTCAGCAAAACATGCTGTTCCACCATTTCCTCCTTCTCCAAGCTGAAGCGACCAATCACAACCCTCATCTATTTGAACCAACAGCCCCCGGTTGGTATTTGATGACCCTGCTTGGCCTTGGTTGTTGACAGGTATCAACGTACGAACATTGTTCCCGTTCTGGTTGCCTTGATTTCTGAACGGATTTTGATTTCCATGCTGAGCTGGTCTTGTGCATTCCCTTTTGAAATGACCCCGTTCGCCACAGTTAAAGCACTTGACAGCTTGCTTGTCGAACCCATACTTGGTGTCTTTCTTGTTTTCCAAGTTGGTTCTCCCCGTCCTTTCCATAAACTCCTTTGCTCTTCGAATTGCACTAGCAAGAGCCCATTTGATATCCATCATTTCAAACTCTTCTTTATCCACTTGCTGATAATCTTCATTGGTTATATTGACATTCCCAATCTGACCTGCGATCAATCCACTATAAGCACTAACCAAGGTATTCAACATCTCCATATGCTCCTTGGCTACTTCGACACTGACTTTGGAAAAGTTGGAAGTGTCTAATCTGACTGTGTTAGGATTGGAAGTGGCTTGAAAGTTTGGAGAGCTTCCATAAAACCCTTGCTGTTGCGATTGTTGCTGCTGAGCTGTCGGTTGCACATTCGGTCTTGAAAACATCGTGTAGGCTGAAGGATCAAACTGATCTGTTGTTGAAGGTCCGGTGTTAGAAACGAAAGCTGTTTGAAGCTTTGCGTGTTGAGAAGCTGGTCTTTCTCCACTGATACCTCCTGCAATCCCAAAGTACATTTCTGGATTTTGAGGAGTTTGTGTTCTTTTTGCCTTCAGCTTTTCTTCTACATCCTTATTCTCCAATCTTTGAATTAATTCATAAACAGTGATTGTTTCTAAAACACCATTTTCTTTGAGAATTTCAAGATAACTGCTCCACTTTTCTGGTAAGCTATCAGCGAATCTCTTCACCAATTCTTGTGGAGTGGCAGTGACTTTAAAAGCAAACATCTCACTCAACAAATGATGGAACCTTGTAGATAACTCTGCCAAAGTTTCATTCTCTAAACACGTAAATCCTTCAAACTCTTTCTTCAGTAATTCTTGCTTGATCTTTCTAGATTGAGCATTTCCTTCACACCGTAACGTGAGCATATCCCACAAGCTTTTAGTAGTCGTGCAGTAAACAAACTGGTGGTAAATGTCTTTGTGAAGAGCTTGTGTGAGAATCATGAATGCCTTCTTTTCTAACTCAAACTTCTTTTTATCTTCTTCAGACAAAGTGCTGTAAGTTTGTGGATTAGATCCTGCAACTTCCAACTCATTTTCAAAAGCTGTGAAGAAGCACATCCATAGATCTTGACCTTGTCCCTGAACATAAGTTCTCAGCCTTTCTTTCCACCATCCCCAATCATTGATGTGATTTAACTTTGGCGGTTTTGTGCTTGTACCAGTTTCACTGTCATTCTGCATCATAGATTGAATGCTGTTGCTTTGATTTGTGACCAAAGCCCATTGATTTGCAGTTATCATTGCAGCTTGAGGTGGGACAATAGCTCGCATCCATGCATTTTTGTCGAAGTCTGATGTAGATTGCGTAGATTGCGTAGATTGCATAGCTGATGATTGTGGAGTCGAAGTTATTTGAGTCCATGCAGTTGGATCCCACTGACTGTTTGTTCCCATTTTATGACAATCAATATATTAAGTGAAAATTGATTTAAAAATGAAAACAAGTTTTCTATTTAAAAATTTAATTTTCACAAACTATGTTAATTTCAAATGATAACAGCCAGCCGAAAGATCCTTGATCGAAAGACCTGAAAAAAAACACAAACTGTTAGACTTAAACAAACAAGGATCGAAAGATCAACACCTGTTCGAAGGATCAACAGTGTTCGAAAGATCACTGTTGAGTGTCGAACAATGTTTTTCGAAAGATTCTCCAAACGAAGGATCCTTATCCTTCGAAAATGTACTGTAGACCGAAAGATGAACACGAAAGATGACTTCGAAAGACTTCCCAATCGAAGGATCCTAGTCTTTCGAAAATGAGCAGAAGACCGAAAGATGTATGTTTCGAAAATATTCCTTGGAACGAAAGATAAGTCTCACACTTCGAAAGATGCTCGAATGATGACTATCTGTCGAACCTCCTTTGGTCGAAAGATGATCTTTCGACTTCGAAGGATATCTTTCGATCTTGTCTGACACAGTTGACAAAGAGTGACGGGTTGGTGAAAAAGTTGACGGGTTGGTGAGAAAGTATGTTCAGACCATATCTTGCAGGTCTGAATATGCAGGTCTTTCACCAACCGGGTAATGATCCCAATATTTTAATCAGTTTACAACTTCCAAAGCACAAACAAGTTCCAATATTCAAATTTTAAGATCAAAAGTGTATATTTATGAAGAACACTATGAAGACTTCAAGAACACCAACCAGAAAAACAAGAATTTCGGTGAACCGAAACTCTCCAAACAAACGATTTTGCTAAGATGTTTAACAAAAACCAACAACTAACATGTAAACATGAAAAATAACAAGGTTTTTAACAAAACATCAAGCAAAAACAGAAAGATTTCCAGAAAAATATGAACTTTAAACACCCGGAAAACACCCGAAAACACTCGGTTTTAACAAGGAGAAGAGCCAAGGCTCTGATACCACTTGTAGGTCCCTCTCGAGGATGAGATAAACCTTTTCCTTGTTATATCAAACACACTAGCGAGTGCGGAATCCAAGCTAGCATGCAACCGAGAATTTATACGAGAACAAGCACAAACACAAACACACAAGATTCACCGATTAACACCACATGTATTAATACGAATGAAGGGTCCGGTTACAAGCTCAATGTTTACAGAAGTGTTCTATAAACTCTCAAAGTGTGTGTGTTCTCCTGTCTCTCTCTGCCTTATCTCTCGTGTCTGTCTATGTCTTCCTGTCGAAGAGAACACAACACACGGGTATTTATACCCGACACAGCGTGTCTGGTCGAAGGATCAGACAGACTGATCGAAAGATCATCTGTCGACCACAAACAGCTCGAATGATCCATATGTACCTCGAAGGATGATATCCTTCGAGGTCCATCTATCGAATGCTATCTTTCGAGCTTATCATCGAAGGATATAAACTATCCTTCGATGATCTATCCTTCGACACACACAACTAACAACCAATGTGCTAACTGTTTGGCCAAGTCAAACCAGGAGGATGGTTGACTTGGTCAAACTTACATCGAACGCACATTGTAACAAACTAAGACGTAACCCAGACTAACATAAGACATCGTTTTGTATCATGACGAAATACAGACAAAGTACAGACACAAGTGCACCAACAAACTCCCCCTTGGCTGTAGCTTTGTCTCGATCTTCGTGTCTTCAAGTCTTCAAGGCCGAGTCGAACCGAGCCGAGTCGCGTCCACACAAAGTGCATCAACAACGCTACAAGATTAAAATTACTCTACGAGAACATTTTATAAAATTACTCTACAAGATCAAAATTACCCTAAAAGATCATTTGTAGAGTAATTATTACTCTACTATGTAAATAACTACGAAAATGTCACCGCGTTTTTTAGCAAAACCTTCAGTTCGTACGTTCTGTACGTTAAAATTATTTGTGTTTGTTCTTTTTTTTTCTTCTAGTTACAAGGTTTTGCTTTTAATTTCAAGTACTATTTGTATTGTTTTTCCATCATGTACCAACCTGGTTGAGTTGACATTTAATGTTTTTCTGTTGTTTACTGTAAGTAGTTCTTTTACAGCAAGTTAGCTGCAATCCATGTAGCATAAGAAAACAGAAATTATCTCTAAGTTGAAAACTTACTGATTGTTTCAAGCTATCTGGTCTAAGAATTTCAATTTTCTATTGAGCTCAACTGTACTCTCATCAAGGATAACAACTTAGATACAAATGGTTTTTATATACATTTTTCGTGTATAAATCAACAGAATAACAACCAACAAATCTATTTAAATAAGAAATAAGACAAGATCGTATATAACTTTTTTATTACTTATGATCCGTCCAACGTCAGCATTCAGCAAATCTTAATTCAAAAGTGTAGGTTTTGGATGTTACGAGTTTCCCTGGATAGTTTTATTAATCGTGTGACTCACTTTCAGGTAATAAATTACACCAAAATAGCCGGTAAGCGGGCAACAAGCTGCGCCGCGACCCCTTTTTGAATAGCGAAACCTAGCCTAGTAAAGACGAAACCCCGCCCCCTAGGAGACGCAATGTTGCTGTGAACAACCCGTTGGACCCGTTCAAGAAATCTGATAGCTTCTGAGGCTAGCGAGCCAAAGGTATCAAAGGCAAAAGGGATAAAGGAATGTTGATTATCCTCGCAGGCTTTGGCATGTTTGTCATTTTTCTTCGCTGCTGCCCTTGCAACCGCCTGACCAGGGACAAAACCTGTATCCCGAAAGCCTACAAGGGGGGAAACCCCGGTAAGATCAACACAAGCGTGTTTACCTGCATCCCACCCGAAAACCAAAACGTCCGCGGGGCGCAATGTGGATCTTCCTTCCCTCGGGTCTGTCAAAAAGTTAACAGGGGCTTCTTTCTTCACCGAGATCCCCGCCCGTTTGAGGATGTCCCCCAAGACATCCCGCACCCAATCGTGCCTATACTTAAAACCTGGCAGTTCTTTACAGTGCAGAGCATGCTCCCCAAATTGGTCTAAGCAAGCTCTCCGGCAAACCGGGCATTGCTCATCATCAGGGAATATAGGAATCATGAGCCGATATTTTAAGATAGAGCGGTATTCAACGGCTGACATCTTTTGGCCTAAGCCATCGATGGGTATGACCGATAGAAAATCTTGGGCGTGGGGGCCCCGCAAGCATTCTAGGACGGCGTTCTGGCGAGGAGTAGTATGGAAATCTGATCCAATATTCTGAGCGATACGACAAAACAGGGCACTCGCCAAAGTCTTCTGGGTCTTCGGTGGGGCGGTGTCCCTGTTAGTGAAATCGCCAATATCCAAATCCGGGAGGTGTTTATGCAACTCCCCCAGGGCCATGTCATAATCCTCATCCATACCAACAATCCCACTCTCGCGCAATATGTGATCTTGCAGTTCCCACGATTGAGCACGCGAGGCAACAAAACCGTAAATGGAGACGTCCGTGGCCGATAGAAGCCCCAGCCCCCCCATCTTACAGGGCATAGAAGCAACACGCCACTGAAAATCCCCGAAAAACGCCCCCCCACATACCACAATATCCTCTATAGCCCCCCGTAGCCCGTTATCGAATAAGGTTACCGCCTCCTTTACAAACACAGGTTGGCAAGTTCGCAGACCAAAAAGGAGCTTGGCGACACCCATGCAAGAGCGCAACAGGAAAAGCTCACTTTGCGGGTCCCGAAGTTGCGAGAGGCTACTCATAAGGTCCACTGCCCGGGAAGCTCGCCGCGTAGCCAAAGCACTAATGAAACTAGGGTCCCGGCTCACAGCCCCCCCAAGTAGTCTCACACCCCCCGTTGGTCTTCCAATCTCCTTCGGGAATAAGCTAGCGTCTAATTTTACTCCATTGCAGGACGGCCAATATATCTCTGTTTTTTTTTATATTAAGCCGGAGCCCCAAAGGTGGTCCCTCAGATTGAATAATAGCCAGAGCCTTTGCTACCTCAGCTGTTTTTCCCATAATAGTACCATCATCCAAATACCACGCGTGGAAGGGTAGGGTGCAACTGTCTCGTATACGTAGTGCGAGGGGGTGCAAGACTAAGGCGAACAATAGAGGCCCCAAAGGATCCCCCTGCTGGACCCCCGTGGACGACCCAATACAGTCATTACCCACGTATAGCCTAGCGGTTTGCCCATAAAGAAAATGTACCCACGGAAATATAGAAGGGCATTGAATCCCAACCTCTCGCAGAATTACTTTCAGGTTAAAGTAATTCTGACGGTACTCTAAAATCTTCAATTAGATGATGGTACTCTAAAATCTTCAATTAGATAATACAAAAGTTCACAAGAACGGGTATGTCTTAGATAATACAAAAGTTCACAAGAACGGGTATGTCTTTTATGTGAATTTTAAAATATGAATTCGATACAAATCATATTATATCTATTTACATACATGTGAGTGTACAACTAATGGATACTTTGTCGGAAATGAGAATAATAGATAGTGTAGGGGCTAGTGTGTAAAGTGGTGTCCTATATAAACACCATTCTTGTAACCCTAATAACTGGAACAACTTCATTACAATACAATTTATCAATACAATTTAAACCCAATTCAAAGATTACTCTCTATACCAAACAACATGGTATCAGAGCAGTGTTTCTGATTCTTGAACACTATTGCTTATCATCTACAATTTTTTCAAGCCAATCCAACCTCAAATCGAAAACCCAACAATCAAAACCAAAATCAAACCACAGAAAATCGAACCTACAATCTGTTGTTCGTAACAGAAAATCGAACCTGCAATCTACCGTCGCCACTTACCTCCGGCCACCGTAACAGAAAGTCGTCATCTTCAGAATTCGCTCCGGCCGGAAACCCTAGTTCTATCGCTCCGACGAAAAACGACAGGAAATTCGTTCCAGATTCAGTCCGTTTCTGACTGCTTCGGTTATCAGCGAACGTTTTTTTTGAAGACCAGATCCAATAAAACTCGTGCCAGATTCAATCGATCAGATCTGTTCAGCCGCCACAAAAAAAAAACCAAACCCTAATTTTCCACAACTCCGCTGCTAACGTCGCTGCACAGATCTGGTTTTTTTTCCACAATTTCGCTGCTTATTTACCTAAATTCGCTGCAACATTTCCGCTTTTTCTCAAATCTTGAACGCGAGTTCAAGTCGCCCGGCATATTTAATAAATACGTCGGTAAGCGAACGTCATTTTCTGGCGTCGTTTTGTTGGCGGACTTAAGTCGGTCTGTTTGGTTACCGGCGAATTTGATTAGTCTTGAACGCGACTTCAAAGGGATTCCAGCGAAGTTATAAAAAAAAAAAAAAAAAAAAGGTTGGAAAAATGGAAATCAATCATGGAAAAAATAGTGCTTGGATATTTGATTCTGGTGCTACTGACACGATGACGTTTGAACCGTTGGACATACGTTCAATGAGCCAACCTCAAAAAACTCAAATCCATACAGCAAACAACGGAACGATGCAAGTGAAAGGAGGAGGAGTAATTGAAATTTCACCAACTATGAAATTATCAAATTGCCTATATGTTCCGTCATTATCACACAAATTGCTATCAATCAGTCATATTACCAAAGAATTAAATTGCACAGTACTAATGCACCCTACTTTCTGCCTCCTACAGGATATCAGGACGGGTGTGATTATCGGACGTGGTACTGAGCGCCACGGATTGTACTATGTGGATGAAGTGGCTCAACAGGGTACTGTGATGTTGGCACATGGAACAGAAAACCGAGAAGCCTGGCTATGGCATAGACGTTTGGGACACCCATCCAGTGGTTATTCGCACCTTTTGTTTCCAAAACTTTTCCCTTCGAATGGAAAAACAGATTGTGAAACCTGTCTTCGTGCTAAAAGCCATCGACAACCGTTCAAACCTAGCAATACAAAAGTCGCTTCACCTTTTTCACTAATCCATTCTGATGTGTGGGGTCCTGCTCCTGTGATGGGGGGGCAGGGTCTTCGGTACTTTATACTATTCGTGGATGACTGCACTCGCATGACATGGGTATATTTTTTAAAAACCAAAGCCGAAGTTTACGAAAAATTTGTCACATTTTATGCTATGATTCAAACTCAATTTCAAACTCAAATCCAAATCCTTCGATCCGACAATGGGGGGGAATTTGTCAATACATCTATGAAACAATTCTTTAAAACCAAAGGATTAATTCATCAAACCTCTTGTGCCCATACCCCCGAACAAAACGGTGTTTCCGAACGAAAAAACCGTATTATTCTTGAAATGACTCGAGCCCTTTTGATCGAATCTCAGGTCCCTAAATCCTTCTGGCCGGAGGCCGTTGCAACCTCTGTGTATCTGCTGAATCGGCTTCCCACAAAAGCTCTTAAATTTAAAACTCCCTTAGATTGTTTGTCTAAGTCTGCCAGTATTCCTCATCCTCTTACCCTTGAACCCCGAATCTTCGGGTGTACCGCATTTGTTCATATACCCAAAACCAATCGAAACAAGCTTGGCCCATGTGCTGAAAAATGTGTATTTGTCGGCTATGGGATCGATCAAATAGGTTACCGGTGTTATAATCCAACAACCCGTCAAATGTTCACCACAATGAATGTTGACTTTCTTGAAACAAAATACTTTTATAACACCCAACTCAGTGGTCAGGGGGAGAATAACAGTATAGACACTCTGAGCTGGTTAACACAAATTCCCTCATCTGAAGAAGTCACAACAGAAAACTATCACAGTACTGCGAGTCTTTCAAACACAGACACACAATCCGCGGAGCACAGTACCACTGAAGAAAGTCCATCCAACATGATGCCTGAGGTAAGAAATACTGAGAACCCTGAATGTTCTACGTCTTATAACTATGAGACAACAGGGGAAAACATAGAACCGACAAATACAGAACATGTTGATCCAAATGTTGAACAGGTTGAAAATCAGGTTGAAAATGAGCCAGTAGTGGTTGAACATGTTGAACCACCAGGTGCAGCAGAGACAACCGGAAGATACTCTCTTCCTCCTAGAGCCAATAGAGGGGTTCCTCCAAAACGGTATTCCCCAGAGAAGGAGACTAGAAATTCAAGATATCCTGTAGCTAATATGGTCAACGGGAACTTATCTAACAGTGCGAAAGCGTTTGTTACTTCTCTATACACTGAACAAATACCTAATTCCGTAAAGGAAGCTCAAGGTACGAAGAACTGGGAAGAAGCAATGGAAGTGGAGATGCGTGCTCTCATGAAAAACAACACGTGGGAGAAGTGCGTTCTTCCTAAAGGAAAGAAACCAGTTGGATGCAGGTGGGTGTATTCGATTAAATATAAACCAGATGGTTCAAGATATCCTGTAGCTAATATGGTCAACGGGAACTTATCTAACAGTGCGAAAGCGTTTGTTACTTCTCTATACACTGAACAAATACCTAATTCTGTAAAGGAAGCTCAAGGTACGAAGAACTGGGAAGAAGCAATGGAAGTGGAGATGCGTGCTCTCATGAAAAACAACACGTGGGAGAAGTGCGTACTTCCTAAAGGAAAGAAACCAGTTGGATGCAGGTGGGTGTATTCGATTAAATATAAACCAGATGGTTCAATTGGGCGATACAAAGCTCGGCTTGTAGCCAAGGGTTACACTCAGACGTATGGGATCGATTACTCTGAGACTTTTTCTCCGGTTGCAAAAATGGATACCATTAGAGTTCTCTTCTCCGTAGCAGCCAACAAGGAGTGGCCTCTTCACCAGTTTGATGTTACAAATGCCTTTCTCCATGGAGACCTAACAGAAGAAGTCTACATGGAAGCACCTCCAGGTTTTTCAGGGGGTTTTAAAGAAGGGGAAGTTTGTCGGTTGAAAAAATCCCTTTATGGGCTAAAGCAGTCTCCTCGGGCATGGTTTGGGAAGTTCACTTTGGCCATGAAAGAGTATGGGTATCACCAAAGTAACGCTGATCATACTCTGTTCCTCAAGAGAAGAAACGGCCTTGTAACTTGCTTGATCATATATGTAAACGACATGATTATTACCGGAGATGATACAGAAGAAATAGCACGGCTGAAAAGGAATCTGTTTTCAAAGTTTGAAATGAAAGACCTTGGGAATCTTAAGTATTTCCTCGGGATAGAAGTTCTCAGGTCTAAGCAGGGGATTTTCATCTGCCAAAAGAAGTATGTCCTTGATCTCCTAGCAGAAACTGGGTTGATTGATTGTAAACCAGCAGATACTCCAATGGTGGTGAATCACAATCTTCACATGGAACTCAATGGAGAACTTGCAGACAAAGAAAGGTATCAACGGCTTGTGGGCAAGTTAATTTATCTCTCTCACACTCGCCCTGATATAGCTTATGCTGTTGGAGTGGTGAGTCAGTTCATGCATCAACCTCAAGTTGCCCACATGGAAGCTGCTCAGAGAATTTTAAGATATCTCAAGGGAACGGCAGGCCATGGAGTGTTGTTCAAAACAAATGGACATTTAAATGTTGAACTCTACACTGATGCAGACTGGGCAGGGGATAAGGGAAACCGAAGATCAACATCAGGATATTTTTCCTTGGTTGGTGGGAACCTCGTTACCTGGAGGAGTAAGAAACATAAAGTAGTCGCTCTATCGAGTGCAGAAGCAGAATTTAGAGGTATAGCTCGAGGGTTAAGCGAAGTTCTGTGGATCAGGAAGCTGCTAGAAGACATTGGTTTTTCCCAAAAGGCTCCTAGTAAAGTCATGTGTGACAATACAGCTGCAATACAAATCTCAGAAAACCCAGTTCAACATGATCGAACAAAACACGTGGAGGTAGATCGACATTTCATCAAAGAAAAGTTGGAAGCAAGAATCATAGAACTCCCTCATGTTTCGTCAAA
The DNA here is from genome assembly GCA_030545235.1 of Helianthus tuberosus. Taxonomy (NCBI): domain Eukaryota; kingdom Viridiplantae; phylum Streptophyta; class Magnoliopsida; order Asterales; family Asteraceae; genus Helianthus; species Helianthus tuberosus. Next base: position 19,639,406 of record CM060381.1, read on the forward strand.
AGATCAACTCGCAGATATACACACTAAGGCAGTCAACGGAAACGCGTTTAGTAGCTGTTTGAGCAAGTTGAGTATCGGTGACCCCACTACTCAACTTGAGGGGGAGTGTCGGAAATGAGAATAATAGATAGTGTAGGGGGCTAGTGTGTAAAGTGGTGTCCTATATAAACACCATTCTTGTAACCCTAATAACTGGAACAACTTCATTACAATACAATTTATCAATACAATTTAAACCCAATTCAAAGATTACTCTCTATACCAAACAACATACTTTACCTAAAAATATTTCACTTTCGAGGTGAGTGTACAACTAGTGGATATTTTACCTAAAAATATTTCACTTTCGATGATTAAGAAAAGATAGTTTACTTGATACAAAATTGAAACATTCAAATAAATTTTATAATTTTCTTCACGTGTGTTTTCTTTCGAGCAATCAAGTGTTTTATTATGAGCCAGTCGAAATAACACTCCAAGTGTTTTCTTAAAATAGGAAAAAACACTCCAAAGCTGAAATTGAAGGTGAATAAAGTCTTGAGGATTACTCTTAGTTGGTAAAACTAATAATCAAATTTTAATTAAAATCTTGTTATATTTTAGGGTTTTGAAGTGGATTTAAGTATGCACAGGTAAAAATCATTTTTAGAACCGATTAAGGCATTCTTTAGCCAAAAATCATTACAACTTTACTTATCGGGAGTAATTGATTTGGTTTTAATATAATAAAAGTGAATGCATAAGGCTATGGCGGTTTCAATAGGAAAGGATATATTTTTCTTAATTTGTTGTTTGTAAAATTTAATCATAAATATGATTGAAGTTTTGTTTATTATTACAAAAAACTATATTGTTTTCTGTTTTGTTTTGTTTTGGCCTCATACATGAAAAGCATAACATTCTTACCTTATTATCAAATTTAACATACATGGCCAGTTGTAAAGTCAGTAAAATTCATTTTTATTTGAGTGGAGACATTCTTTTCGGTTCATATTTTATAATATCAACTAGGACATGAGTTATAACTTCTCTGGATAAAAACTAATGGTAAGGGCATTAGGGGCGGTCTGTGATGGAGGTGCCATCACGCGTGGAACTAAACAAAACACCACCGCCGCCCTATGCTATCACGCGTCAAAATGAAAACATGTTGAATTTATCACGCGTGAAGAAGTGTTTGGTGGTGAGAGATCTTGTTGGTTGTGAGTGAAATTGTTAGATGTGGTGGTGAGTGGTGGACATTTCCACTAAAAACCATCACTAATAATGGAATAAAGCTCGATGACATGGCGAAAATTGATTGGATGTTGTAAGTGAGTGATGAGTGATGACCACCCCTACCCCCTAAGAAACACTTATATGAAGTATAAATAAGCTTTTATACACTTTCAAGCAATCTTTTTAACCTTAACTTTAGAAGTTAAAAAAATATAAGCATAAGCTCCTTCTTGCTTCTCTTGACTTTACATGTGACCCACACAGCTAAATATGCAAGTATCACTCAGCAATTAGCGACGGACAGCTAGCATAACCTAGGAAGTAGACACTGTCACTTACGGGTTACTAAGAGACCACCGACATTGCTAAATACAAATTTTGTCATTATTTGTGTGAATAATATTGATGAACGATCCCTAAGTATTACGCCAGTGATGTTAAGGATCGGATTTCAGATAAAATACCTAAATAGACTTTTTAGATTTTTGTTGTGCGAGATTATCCATCGGTAAGACCATGCGGTGTGGGTTTGTGAAGCCCATTCGTGGGCTGACGTGGTCTCGTAGCCATGATTTGCACACTGCCCTCCTTATCATGAGCGTGAAGCTCATGGCCTCTTCCACGATGGCCACGAAGCATGTGACCATTGAAAAGAGCCGTTAGCTTATTTTAAAATTAAAAAAAAAAACTTTCCTTTTAACTTGTTTAATCAAATCGTTTTCACATTTAACACTTCACAATCTTCTTTCTTTCACAAACACTACACAGTCTCTTTTCAATCAAATAGCGGAGTGAGCCGAAAACAAAGAAATCACATTGGCGAAGGCTTGGATTAGCCTCACCGAGAACGAGGTTTGAAGATCTTGGAGATTAGGCTTCAAATACTTGAAAGTTTCATGAAAAAAATGGGTAACAACACACGCAAGGTATACGAGATCATGAATAGGTGGCATAACATCCAAATCAATGGTGCCAAGTTTGACACACTACTCCAAGCGACCTAAAAACATGTATTGCCGTTAGAAGTCAGGATGGACTGCTATCGCCTAACGACCATCCCGTTACTTAGCTAGATTTGTATATTTTATATTAACTATAAACATATTGTGTATATAATTTTATTTTAATTAGAAGTTTTTTTTTTTTTTGCTAACGTTACCTTTTTATAAATTAACCACAGAAGAACCCATTGGTAATCTATCTACAAAGTCATTGAGTGATCCCTCGGTGGACATTCTCGTCGGTGAAACTACCATGGTAACTACCACTTAAATTCATCGGTAACCCGCCATTGAATAACCCGTCAATAGCTACATGACACAAGTCATATTTTCCGATAAAGTATCACTAACGAGATTCTCCTTCACTAAGGTTTCTATCAAACACTTATTTTGCTAAAACCCCTATGTTTTATCACTAAGTTCACCTTAAATATTTCTTTTCCTCATTTTCTTCTCCTAATTTACCGTTCCTTCTTTCAACTTAACTTCCTAGAAATTTACTATGCTTTTTTTTAACCACAAATGTTATTCAACTACTTTACACCAATAAACTACTCCCTTGTCCAGGTTTGAATCTGCGACCTCCCCTTTAAGAAGCATGTGCCTCTACCAAATGAGCTACCCAACATTGGCATTTACCTTTAAGTAGAGATGAGTATTTTACCGAGTGTGTGTACCATATCAAACTGATACTGACCGGACAACATATGTACTAATTGAACAAGTCGGTAATCAGATAAAGAATATTTTGTATATATTTTTACAAAGACACAACCATCTCTAATATACACAATAAGAAATAATGGAAAGGTAAAAAAGGCTCCACTGATCTAGCCTAGCATTACGGGGGTAAAAGAAACCGAATATATGGTCAAAATAAAATGAAAAAATTAGAGGATTCTAATACTCCCCCTCAAATTGGAGCGTGTAGATTTCGAATGCCCAATTTGTCAAGTAGGAACTGAAATTGATGAGCTACTAACGGCTTTGTAAACAAATCAGCAATTTGACACTTGGTATGGATATTCAATGGATGTATTTCTCATGACTCGACCCTTTCCTGAACGAAATGGCAATCCATCTCGATATGTTTCGTTCGTTCATGAAACACAGGATTGTTGGCAATGTGTCGTGCAGTTTGGTTATCACAAAATAGAGGCATTGGTCCACTTTGCTCAACGTCTAATTCCTTGAGAAGCCATCGCATCCGTAGTATTTCACTAACCGTAGTTTCCATTGCTCGATATCCCGCTCCAGCGGATGATCTAGACACAACGGATTGTTTCTTCGACCTCCAAGAAATAGGCGTTCCTCCTAAGATAAGAAGATATCCCGTTCTCGATCTTCTAGTAAACGGACAACCCAACTAGTCCGAGTCGCAATATGTTACAAGGTTGGCTCCACCATCATATGGAAGCAGAATTCCTTGTCCGGGTGTAGCTTTTAAATGCCATAGAATACGTGTTGCCGCGTCCATTTGACTTTATCGTGGATCGGCAACAAATTAGCTAAGGACATTAACCGAGTAGGCAATGTCGAGTCGAGTGGCTTGTAAGTATAGTAGTCGTCCAACTAGCCTTCGGTATTGGTTCGCATCCACCTTCGGTCCATCTTTATCCTTATCCAATTTCAGTCCTTGCTCCATGGGAAAACTACTCGATCGACTCCCTTGTAACCCACAATCATCCAAAATGTCAAGGACATATTTCATTTGTCGTAGTACGAGATTATCGCGTGTTTAAGCCACCTCAATTCCCAAAAAATATTTTAACACTCCAAGATCTTTAATGCTAAACTTTGCATCAAGGTAGTCTTTTGTTTCTTGAATTGTCTTCGCATCGTTTCCAGCAACGATTACATTGTCAACATAGATGAGGTCCGTGACACACGTATTACCATTTCTATAGATGAAAAGAGAGTGATCCATCTTGGTTTGCTTAAAACCGATTTCTGTTAGGGCCATCATGAACTTTTGATAGTAGTTTCGAGAGGCTTGCTTTAGACTGTATAGTGATTTCTTTAACTTGCATACCCTTATGTCTTCTTTCTTACCAAAACCTTGGGGAATCTTCATGTACACATCCTCATCTAACTCTCCATGCAGGAACACATTGTTTACGTCGAGTTGATGTATTATCCAACCTTTCTTAACCGCTACGGTAAGTAAGGTTCGAACGGTGACAATCTTGGCAACCGGTGCAAACGTCTCATGATAATCGACCCCTTCCATTTGGGTGAAGCCCTTTGCTACCAGTCGTGACTTGTACCTCTCAATTTCACCATTGGGCTTATACTTAACCTTGTAGACTCACTTAGAGTCTATTGCACGTTTGCCCTCCGGTAGCTCCTCAAGGCTCCATGTGTCATTTTCTTCAAGAGCTTGAATTTCGTTTTCCATGCCTTGTGTAACATTTGCAAAATTTCAACCGTTGTACACTTTCAATCGTTTCCGTATTTAATAAAATTTTATATTTTATTTACGAAATACATAATCTTACGATCAAGAAAAATGATATTCACGACATTTTCGAAACAAAATTCAAGTTATATATGCTTTTATACCCTTCATATAGCTTAAATAACAAGTTAGAAGGGTTAAAAATGGCAAACAAGTGAAAATACAAGTCCAGGGGCCAATCTGCCAAAAAGTGAAAGTTTTTTGTCAGAAGGCCTTGCGGACCATAAGAAGCAAGCTCATTTGGAGTGAAGAGTGTTCAAGAACTCATTTGAGGGCCTCCTTCTCTGATTCTAATCTTCCTCTTGAAACACAAGTAAGTGTTTCTTCTAGTCTATTTCATTTCTTTTGGCTAGTTATGAGCCAAAAGTCAAAGCAAATTGACTTTTGCTTTGACTTTCAGTTCTCAAAGTTTTTGTCAAGTCAAAGTTCAAATTGAAATTTGTTACATGATCGTAGTAATGAAGGTGTTAATCCCTTGCGATAACACCCGCTGATCATCATGTTTAGTAGGCGAAATGACGAGTCAAACTTTTACGAAATAAAAGCCAAAAATGCATAAAAATGCGTTTTACGACCAATGAGTTTTCGAGTATTAAAAATTAAAGTTTTGACACCAAATCAGTTTCATAACATTATTACACATTTTTTAACAAGTCTAGCTCGTCGTTTCTAGTTTAGCGCTTATTCCTTAGTCGAAAGTCGAGCGGTTTGACTTCTGCTTTGACTTTCGCATCTGACCCGTTTGGTCAACCTTAGGATCCGACCAAGCCCATTTACATGACCATAGTATTATAGGGAATAACCCTCAGAGGTTATACCTTATGGTCATGCCGTTTTGTTAGTCAAATGGCGAGTCAACTTTAAAAACTTTTAATAGGTCAAAAATACTTGTTTTTGCGTAAAATAGTTTTAAACATACATGAACAGTATTTTTGACATCTAAACTGATCATAAAACATTATTAAACATGTTTTGACATATTGGACTCGTCATATGACTCATTCGACCATACGAACCTGTATTTACGCATACGACCCGTTAAAGTGGCGTAAACCACTTTAACCAGTCGTAACGGGTCAAAACACTTAGAAACCTTTTCCAATCAGAATGTAAGTGTCGCAACCCCCGTCCCCTAACAACCCGAGAACGGGCAGCCGCGGCCAGTTTTGGTGGTATCCAGGTGTTTATCATTTTGGCAGCGGAAATTACATCAGGACCGTAGTTAGGAAATATTTTATCAGAGTAAAATACCATGATTTTAATATTTTAAACATATGGGAAAATCCCAAGTTTCAAGTACACATATTTTTATATGGGTAAACCCAATTTTATTTAAATAAAACATCTCTTTATTTTAGGTAACTTTATTGCCACTTTTCCAAGCCTTCGGTGCTATCCAGCTGCCTTCTATTTGGCTTTCACATTTTGTTACCTGAAACGCGTTTAAAAACATTTTGTCAGTGGGAAATACTGGTGAGTGAATCACAGTTTAATCAAGTTAAGTAAAACCATTGTACAGTATTAAGGGCGGTCATGCAATTACATTTGTTTCCATCTATTCAATTACCACCCACGGTACTGTCAACCCGACTTGTGGTCATGTTACCCCTCGCAAGGTAGTAACAAATTTTGTATACAAAACCCCAACATACCGACGATAATTGTAGAATACAAATACTCAATCATTGTTTAATATATCATTAACTAATTGAGGTTTTGTAAAAACAGTTTGCAAAAAGGAGATTACTCAAATTGCTGTCTTAGGTTTTCCTTCAAGGATTTCCTGGTGATTATATATAATTTACACAATGCACAAGTGTTAGTATAATAACCCAATATTTACATTAGTAATACCCTCCCCGAGACGGCATTCCAACGACTACGTCAGGCAGAACCATGACAGCCGTTACGGAACCCTTGATCAATCGGGCAGCGTATCTAATACGTAACCGGGGTTATAATACTTACAACGGGGCAGAACTTCGTTAATTAGGGGGGTATTATGCCCGAGAATTATGCCTACATTATAGAAATTTCGAGAGAGAAATTGTTGTGAGCAAATTCGAAAGTGAAACTGATCGATCCTATTTATAGTTGTGATTTCGGACTTCGTCGCGGCCCGCGTAAGAGAAGGAGGGGGCCTTCGCGGCCCGCGTAGTAGGCTGGGTAGGCCCTAGCCTGGCCCAGTCACCGATATAGGTTCGACGTGTGGCTGCCACGTAGCAGCTCAGGGTGCTGCCTCGTTGATGAGCGCTCGCGGCCCGCGTAAGACCAAAGCTGGGTCTTCGCGCCCCGCGACAGCCCTTTAACTTTTATTTTTATTTAATTTTAATAAAAATAAAGGTATTCGGGGCCCGTTTTCGCATACGGAGTGCATTTTAAGACAAATAGGGACATTTTAAAATATATTAGGGTGTCGAAAATATTTTGGAGGGTTGTTATATCCTCCCCACCTTGTTTTAGAGCCCGTCCTCGAGATCTACTGGAACAGGTGTGGGTATTTCCTTTGCATTTCTGATTCAAGCTCCCATGTGTATTCTGGTCCTCTTTTGGAGTCCCATTTCACTTTGACCAGAACTAATCTCTTGTGCTTGAGGTTCTTAACTTTCCTGTCTTCAATTTGTAGAGGTCTTTCCACAAATTTTAATTGTTCATTTACCTCTATATCCTTAAGAGGTACCACGAGTGATTCATCGGCTAAGCACTTTTTGAGATTGCATACATGAAATACATCATGTATTCCTGCTATTTCCTCTGGAAGTTGTAGCTGATAGGCTACATGTCCTATTCTTCTAATAATCTCAAAAGATCCAACATACCTGGGGCTTAGCTTTCCTCTTTTGATGAATCTTACCACTCCTTTCCAATGAGAGACTTTCAATAACACTTTATCTCCAACTTGAAATTCCAATGGCTTTCGTCTGTTATCAGCATAACTCTTTTGTCGATCACGTGCTGCTTTTAGCCGCTCCTTGACTTGGATAATCTTATCTGTCGTTTCTTGTACTATTTCAGGTCCAGATAATTACTTTTCTCTAATTTCTGCCCAACAGACTGGCGTTCGGCACTTTCGTCCATAAAGTGCTTCGAATGGGGCAGCATTGATACTTGTGTGATAACTGTTATTATAAGAAAATTCTATCAATGGTAAATGATCGTCCCAATTACCTCCGAAATCAATTACACAAGCTCTAAGCATGTCCTCCATTGTCTGAATTGTTCTTTCGCTTTGTCCGTCCGTTTGAGGATGATGAGCGGTGCTTAGATTCAACTTGGTTCACATTGCTTTTGGAAACTTGTCCAGAAATGAGAGGTAAAACGACTATCTCTGTTAGAAAAAATTGATAAAGGAATTCCATGTAATGAAACTATTTCATTTACATACAACTTAGCTAACTGTTCTATACTGAAAGTTTCCTTCATTGGTAGAAAATGAGCTGACTTAGTTAGCCTGTCTACAATCACCCAGATTGTATTATTACCTTTCCTTGTTTTGGGTAATTTGGTAACAAAATCCATTGTTATCAATTCCTATTTCCAAACTGGCATTTCTAATTGCTGTAATAAACCTGAGGGTTTCTGGTGTTCAGCTTTAACTTATGAACAGGTTAAACATTTAGAAACATAAGATGCTATATCTTTCTTCATTCCTATCCACCAGAAATTTTTTCTTAAATCCTGATACATTTTATCACTTCCAGGATGCATCGTATATTTAGACTTATGGGTTTCTTCTAATATACGGTGGCGTAGGTTTCCTAATTTAGGTATCCACATTCTCTTCTTATGGAATCTGCAAATTCCATATGTTCCTTGTTCTAGTTGCTTAATCATTCCTTTCAATTTTTCAGTATCATCCTTGATTACGAATTCTTGTGCCTTTCTAATCTGTTCATTTAAATCTACTTGCAGATTTAGTTTAAGTGAACATACACTTTTTGGTTTTTCATGATATTTCCGACTTAAAGCATCAGCTACTATGTTTGCCTTTCCTGCATGGTACTGGATATTACAATCATAATCACTAAGAATCTCCATACAGCGTCTTTGTCTCATATTCAATTCCTTTTGCCCAAAAACATACCTTAAACTCTTATGATCTGTGAAAATGGTAAACTTACTACTGTAAAGGTAATGTCTCCAAATCTTAAGGGCAAAAATTATAGCTCCAAATTCCAGATCATGGGTCGAATAGTTCTCTTCATGATTCTTAAGTTGTCTAGATGCATAGGCTATAACCTTTTGACGTTGCATTAACACACATCCATAACCTAACTTAGAAGCGTCACAATAGACTATAAAGTCTTTAGTTCCTTCTGATAACGCTAGTATGGGTGCATTGGTTAGTCTTTGCTTAAGAATTCTAAAGGCTTCTTCTTGTTTTGGTCCCCATTCAAACTTAACGGATTTACAGGTTAACTTAGTTAAGAGAATGGGTACTAAAGAAAAATCTTGAATAAATCTTCTATAATAACCAGCCAATTCTAAGAAACTTCTAACCTCGGTTGGTGACTCAAGGGTTTTCCATTTGGTAATTGCCTCGATCTTGGTAGGATCTACATGAATTCCTTTATGATTGACTAGATGTCCAAGAAACTGTACCTGTTCTAACCAAAACTCGCACTTTGAAAAGTTTCATAAAGCTTTTCTCTTCTCAATAAACCTAGAAGTGCGTGCAAATGCTTTTCATGTTCCTCTTTGCTTTTAGAATAAATAAGGATATCATCTATAAAAACAATTATGAATTTATCCAAATATGGTTTACATATTCGGTTCATCATGTCGATAAATGCAGCGGGGGCATTGGTTAAACCAAATGGCATGACAGTAACTTCATAATGGCCATACCTTGTTCTAAAAGAGGTCTTAGGAATGTCCTCTTCCTGTACGTTTAATTGATGATATCCTGATCGCAAATCGATTTTTGAGAAAAATCGAGCTCCTTGTAGCTAGTCGAATAGATCATCGATTCTTGGTAATGGATACCGATTCTTAATCGTGACTTTGTTCAATTCTCGGTAGTCAATGCACATACGCATTGATCCGTCCTTCTTTTTAACAAATAAAATCGGTGCTCCACATGGCGATGAGCTTAGCTGTATGAATCCTTTTTCCAACAGTTCATCTAACTGTTTCTTCAGTTCCTGCATTTCTGCGGGTGCCAAACGGTAAGGTGCTTTGGCAATCGATGTTGTTCCTGGTAGCAGATGGATTCTGAATTCAACTTCTCTGTCTGGAGGTTGCCCTGGTAATTCTTCTGGAAATACATCTGAAAACTGGGATACTACTAGAATATCCTTTAATTCTTTTCCTTTAGTGTTAGTGATTATGGAAATCAAATACACTAATGATCCTCTTCGTATATAACTTGTTGTTTTCATCACGGAGATGAATTTTGTGGATCTAGACGGTTTATCTCCTTTAGTTGTGATCTTTTCACCTTTTGGTGAATTTACTTGGATTGATTTTTTATCACATAAAATACTGGCTTTATTGGCTATTAACCAATCCATTCCTAACACAACATCAAATCCTGCCAGATTCATTGGGTAAAGGTTTGCAATAATTTTCTGATTTAGAAATTCTATTCTTGCTCCTTGCAAGATTTTAGAAATCTTAATGGTTTCCCCATTTGCGGTCTCTACCAGACATTCTTGTGAGAGTTTAGTTAATGGTTGATTGAGAAGTTTGCAAAATGAAGTATTAATAAAACGTTGGTTCGCACCAGAGTCAAATAATACTTTAGAAAAAACATCATTAACTAAAAACGTACCAGCGATCACATCTGGGATCATCTTTGCTTCTTCTACACTCAGAACAAATGCCCTAGTATTTTTAGTATTCTTGGTGTTCGTGGCTGGTGCTAGTTTTGGACAATTTGGCTTGATGTGACCTTTTTCTCCACAGTTGAAGCACATTCCTTTATTTGGTTTCCTCCTGCAATCTTCTTCCTTGTGACCTGGTATCTTGCAGAAATTGCAGTAGGTAGAGCATTTTCCTGAATGCTTCTTCTTGCAAGCCTTGCAGTACGGTGTAGAGGTAGAACCTACATTTCTCCAACGGTTGGAATTTCCGTAGCGAAATTCCTGGGTAAGCCTTTGAGCTAGGTTTCTCCTCTGATCCTCTTCTCGTGTACGTACTAATTCATCAGTCAAGGTGTTTGCTAGTTCTACAGCTTCTTCTATGGTTTGAGGTCTAGCTGCCTTGACTACATGCCTAATTTCACTGATTAATCCCCAGATGTAACGGGAGATTAATACTGGTTCAGGTGATGCAAGGGTTGGCACTATTCTAGCATATTCAAAGAATAATGTAGTGTACCCCTTACTATCCACTCTAGTCATCCTAAGGTTTAAGAACTTATTTGCTATCTGTTCTTTTTCATTGGGATGGCAGAATTTCCTTTCTACCATGTTCTTAAATTCCTCTCATTCCATATTATAAACCCTATCACTTCCCCTAGACTGGAGGATAGTGTTCCACCATTCTAATGCTGAATTCTTAAACAAATTGGAAGCAAACATTATCTTATCTTCTTCCGTGCACTTGCTTATTTTTAAGACTGCCTCAGTCTTTTCTATCCAGCGTAGAGCTGCAATGTCCCCTTCATTGCCCGAGAATTCAATCGGTTTACAAGACCAGAATTCTTTATAAGAACAACCATAAGATATGGTTCTTCTTCTTTTGGGAAGGGGCACTTGAAGTATGGGTCCATTGTTTACGCTGTGTTCAGGTTCAGTTGGTCGTTTACTATCACGTTTACTTTTATTATCTGCTTACTTAACCGTTTTGATAATATATGGCATTGCACCTATTATCCCTTGTGCCACTATGTGTTGAATAGCACTGTTATCCACTTGGTTTCCATTATTGTTGTTGTTCAGGTTATCGTTATACAGGTTATTGTTACTCTTGTTATCGTTATTCTGGTTTTCCTGGTTCACTTCGTTGTCCATCTGAATTTTAAACATTTGCCACTTATTAATATCACAAAATAATATTTAATGCAACCATTCACATAACACGCATATTGATAAAAAACGTCGAACATTGCGACTTACTTTTTCTTATAGTATGGATCTAATACAAACCGATACTAGAATTTAAAATTACAATACTACTATGCATCGCTAAACACGATGTGGTCTATACTACGATAAATATATTATTATTATTATTATTATTATTATTATTATTATTATTATATTTTTCATACACACATTTTATATATATATTATTATATTATTATTACTATTACCCCCATCACTGATATGGGTTCATCCAGAACTCCATATTACGCTCGTCGTACTTCCAGACGAGTCGCTCTCCAACCTGCCTCATTTTTTCACTACTTTCTAAAATTTATTCTCCGAAAGTTCGGAGCTCTTGTACATTTTCAGCACTCATTGGGGGTGCAGGTGCTGGTACTGGATCTGGGTACTGTGGCATGGGTTCTTCCTGAGGGTATGGATTCTCTAGGATTTCCCTAATGTATTTATCATTATCATAGTAGGGATCTAGAGGGTCCAGACCTGGGTAAGCTGCTAGGTCTGGCATGGGTTCGTTTGTTAGGTGGTAGCGTTGCACATAATCCCTATGATCATCAAACCATGGATCGTAGTCTGGGTCTAAGGGATTGGGTGCTGGTATCCTAGGTATCTCTTCTGGGTTGAAATCATGCATTTGGATTTGGTTTTCTGGGTTGTTTTCAATCTCCATTGGTTGTATGGGAAACAAGGGTAATGGTTGAGGTGCTATGAGTTGCTCCAGGTTTGGGTCGGCAGCTGTGGTTGCTAAGATATGGAAGCTTGCTAAACCCCTATTGAGCATGTCTTGGGTGTGGGCATCGGTTTCTCTCTTAGCGGCTGCTAGAACGCGCTGCTGTTGTAACTTTTTCATTCTCTTCCTGCGCTCATGTGCTCCCCTACTGAACCATCCTCTCTTTTTCGGAGGGAATGGCTCTTCAGACTGAGCCTTATACACGAATATTCCATCTTCATTGTCAGCTGAATACCCTGAGAGGGCAGGCTGTGAAGAGGTGCCTTCGCTCCTAGGTGAGCCGGACAACTGACGATAAGCGTCGGAGGGTCCTTGATCGCTCATACTGTAAACTAACAAATAGTCAAATAACACATAACAATAAAATACAAATATGCACGTATTTCCGTAATTAATTTCCTAACCATTCGAACAATATCTTGGTGTCAGCAGAACACTTCTATAGCTAAATCAGTGGCTTAGCTCTCATACCACCTTCAGTCGCAACCCCCGTCCCCTAACAACCTGGGAACGGGCAGCCGCGGCCAGTTTTGGTGATATCCAGGTGTTTATCATTTTGGCAGCATAAATTACATCAGGACCGTAGTTAGGAAATATTTTATCAGAGTAAAATACCACGATTTTAATATTTTAAACATATGGGAAAATCCCAAGTTTCAAGTACATACATTTTTATAGGGGTAAACCCTGTTTTATTTAAATAAAACATCTCTTTATTTTAGGTAACTTTATTGCCACTTTTCCAAGCCTTTAGTGCTGTCCAGCTGGCTTCTATTTGGCTTTCACATTTTGTTACTTGAAACGCGTTTAAAAACATTTTGTCAGTGGGAAATACTGGTGAGTGAATCCCAATTTAATCAAGTTAAGTAAAATCGTTATACAGTATTGAGGGCGGTCACGCAATTACATTTGTTTCCATCTATTCAATTACCACCCACGGTACTGTCAACCCGACTTGTGGTCATGTTACTCCTCGCAAGGTAGTAACAAATTTTGTATACAAAACCCAAACATACCAACGATAATTGTAGAATACAAATACTCAATCACTGTTTAATATATCATTAATTAAGTGAGGTTTTGTAAAAACAGTTTGCAAAAAGGAGATTACTCACATTGTTGTCTTAGGTTTTCCTTTAAGGATTTCCTGGTGATTATCTATAATTTACACAATGCACACGTGTTAGTATAATAACCCAATATTTACATTAGTAATACCCTCCCAGAGACGGCATTCCAACTACTACGTCGGGCAGAACCACGACAGCCGTTACGGAACCCTGGATCAATCGGGCAGCGTATCTAATACGTAATCGGGGTTATAATACTTACAACGGAGCAAAACTTCGTTAATTAGGGGGTATTATGCCCGAGAATTATGCCTACACTATACAAATTTCGAGAGAGAAATTGTTGTGAGCGAATTCGAAAGTGAAAGTGATCGATCCTATTTATAGTTGTGATTTCGGACTTCGTCGCGACCCGCGTAAGAGAAGGAGGGGGCCTTCGCGGCCCACGTAGTAGGCTGGGTAGGCCCTAGCCTGACCCAGTCACCGGTATAGGTTCGACGTGTGGCTGCCACGTGGCAGCTCAGGGTGCTGTCTCGTTGATGAGCGCTCGTGGCCCACGTAAGACCAAAGCTGGGTCTTCGCGCCCCGCGACAGCCCTTTAACTTTTGTTTTTATTTAATTTTAATAAAAATAAAGGTATTCGGGGCCCGTTTTCGCATACGGGGTGCATTTTAAGACCTATAGGGACATTTTAAAATATATTAGGGTGTCGAAAATATTTTGGAGGGTTGTTATAGTTAGGCTTTATAAACCATATCAAACGAGCTCCTTCGCTCGTTTGGTTAATAAACCACATTCTATCTGATCTTCCGTTTAAGCCGCAATATACACTAACTAAGAATTATCTGAATTATTAGGAAACATTTGAACCACTTGAGCTTTGCTAAACACGAATAAGCAAGTCATCCACAATCCAAGTGAGTACATACTTAGTAATCTACGCAATACTTCACCAGAAAAGTTTGAAAATTCAAGGCGCGAATCAAAGTTTCCTATTCGTTGGAGACAGTTATGTAGTTCTCTTTTCTCTATCTTTCCCGCCGTCCTTTTTCTCTCAGGTTGCCGTGCAGCGCCGGTTAACTTGAATTATATTTCAAAGCAAATGATACGATGTATAGGAATTGGTACCCTTACCGAAGCGTTGCGTTCTTTACAACATCGTTGTAATGGTGTTATAAGTATTCTTTTGAAAAGAAACGACCATGTATGTCGGTTAAATTGGATTGCAAATTTAATTCATATGTTTTAGAAGAGAACAATGTCAAAATAAAAGAAGGGTGGTGTGATTTGGGTACGTCGGTTCATTAGTTGTTCTCATCAACACAGCCGTTATATTGGAGGTGGTTTTTTGAACGAATTGATTTGGAAGAAGTCGAGTGACATGTCTGAAAATATTAAATCATACTAAAGACACGATGGTTAGTGATGCCCCAAGTTACTTTTTTTAGGGTTAGATAATATGCTTTCAATTTGTGTGAAATTTGGTGGTGTGTCATTCATAACAAAGGTACGTTCATTAACTTTGGCCAAGCCAACCGGTAGTATGTGATGGTACCATAGGATTGACAATCCCGTTTCCAAATTTCCCGGGGTTTGTGGGGAAGTTTGGGGAATGAAAGAAATTGTGCATCTGACAAACCCTTTGGTGGTTTGTCCGACGAGTCAACATAGGCTTGAATGTATTCACCATACGATCACAGTTGTTTACATGAAACAAAACTACTGGTTTACAAAACATGACTATTGGTTTAAACATGACGATTGGTTTATACAAAACATGAATATGGGTTTTCAAGTATATATATAAACCATACAATTTACAAGATAACATTTTGGTTACTTACATGATTTCACAAAGAAATATTTTTGTTGAGTTTCATGGCTACAAAAGTTTACTTTAAAATTCCAACTTGCATAATTGGTAAAATATATTGCAATACCAGACATATTTGATACAACTTTGATTACAAAGTTTTCACTCATCGACTCTCGTAGTCGGATGAGGTATTGCAATTCAAATTATAGTCATGAACTTGACCACAAAACCTATGTTACTCACCAGCATTCATTGTTGACAAAAAAAATTCACATGTGTTTCAGGTGCTAATGTGCGACGATTAAGATAGCATGCTACACATAGGATGGACTCGGGTCTTAGTTTTCCTTAAAATATAAAGACAATTGTTTATGTTTGTTTTATGTTTAAAAATACAATGTAATTCAATAATCAATAACAATCAAACTTTAAGTACCATGTGTTGTGAAACAATTTGTAACGTGACTCCCCGACGATTCCGCCGCGGGTTGTTTTTATAGGCGGTCGGAATGTTACAGCTTACCTCTATTTTTCATCTCGAACAGCCTGAGCGAAATACCTTGGCTTATCGTTGTTATCAATGACCGTTAAGTAAGCTTTATGAGTATTAGAAAAATTATCATAAGATATAAAGTTAGCCAAGGGATGTATCGTCGAGGATTCATTGTTGGCAGCGGGTTGTGCATGGTCTACCGATGGGGGAAGCTTGACATCGAAGTCGACAAAGTGTTTCGGTAGGGTTCTGTTTCGTTTCTCTCTAATCGGTTGTGGGGATTCAATCACAACCTCCTCATTTCTTGTATCTAAAATTTGGGACTGCTTCATTTGGTTCACTTTGTTGGGCTTGTGTGGCGTTGGATTACCCTTGTCCATTGTTCCCTTCAACTATTTCACTTTGGGCCAATGTTGAAGTTTCTTGAAGTGGGTTGTTGTTGTTCATGATATATGCGCATGAAGTCTATCCATGTGGATCAACCTGATCTGCACCAAGTGTTCATCCGCACTATTATGTAGGTTCGTAATTAATGTTCATTCGTGTTTAGTTGTCTGGTACGGGTCTAGGAATAGTATAAATAGGAATCTTGTTAATTTGTAATAGAGAGAAGTTTGGACTTTAGAGTGGGGAAACTCTGTCCAAGTGATTTCATGGTTATGTAATATCAAATCAGTAATAGAAATCATTTTAATTACTTGTTCTTGTTCAATCCACTCTCGTACTTGGATTCCGCATAAGATACGAGATCTACGCAATCAACGGAACATCGAAATCGATCCTAACACGCACTCTCAAGTGGTATCAGAGCGGGTGATTGATTGCAAGGACTGAAGATACAAGATTCAAGCCGAATTCAAGCAAATCAGAGCTGAATTTCATTATTTTCTACACATTCTTCTTCTACACTTCTTTTTCAAGTTTAAAACACGAATTCATGACGAATCCACGGTTAAAAACGAATGATTTTCAAACATATTGTGAAAAAACATGTTTCAAACAATCCTTGAAAGTTTCAGATCAAAATTTAAACAAAATCATCAAAAATTTTCTGAAAAATCATGAAAAACGAAGCTGGTAGGTACGTCAGTGTGTACGCACGGATCAAGAGTCTATAAGCACGGATCTGGTATTGTTTGGTTCGCACGGACCTAGTGTGTGAAATCTACCTTAGTCACGGATCTAGGGTTATTGTCTATACTCACGGATCAAGTACCTAAGTTCACACGGATCAACATATTCAATCCGCACGAATTAGGGTTTTTTTTTAGAAAGTCTTGATTCGCACGGATATAACTTCCACATCCGCACGAATCTAGTCCCATTTGCGCAAATCAGGATCTAGGGTTTAAGTTTGTACAGATCAAGTTGTTCATTCGTACGGATCAGAATGGTGTCAATCCGCACGAATCAACTACTTCTTCATTTGCGTGAATATAGGGTTTCATAGAGTTTGTTGTTTAAAGTGTGTTTAATTGTTTTTGTTGATTCTTGCAGATATATCTTAAAAATAGAAATCATGGTGTGGAATCAAAAAAATCATTTTGCACGTAATAAATTGAAGGAAAGGATTACAATTTTTAGAGAAGCACAAGAGGCCAAGAGATGGGATGATGAGAGGAAATGTTTCTTAGATTATCAAGGAAATCCTTTTGTAGATCCTAAGACAATAAACTTTGACGTTCTAGCCACAACTATACCTACTGCTGAAAAGCTTTATTCAAAGGAGAAAGGCGATATAGAATATGTTAAAATAATGGAGGAGTGTATGGAAAAAGTGTTGAATGGAAGTCTAAAAAGTCTAGAAGAAGTGATAGCAAGTTTAAAGAAGACACCTGATACAGAGGAGACAACAGTGAAACAATCAACTGAGAAAGAAACTCTAACTGAATCTCCCAAATCATCAAATCAGGTTAAAGAAGTGGATAAAAATTATGAAAGTGATGAAAAATCTGGAAATAAAGAAGAAACGCAGTACAAGAAAAACATTATATCATGCAGTGTCTGTACTAAAAAGGAAGAAGTATTAAATTTCAGAAACAGTGAATTTTCTAAAAATGAAAATATTTTGAAAGAAAAAATAGAAGAGCTGACACCAAAATGCAATGTTCTTTGAAAAGAAAATGAATTTTTAAAACAAAAGTGTTCAGCAGATTATGAAAAATGTTTTCAAAATAAAAATGTTTTTCAAGAAATGAAAAAAAGAATATGATGTAATGAAATTTTCATATCATAAAGCAAAAGAAGCATATGAAACTTTGAAAAATTCTGAAACGAAAAAAATTCTTGAAGCCAAGTATAAAGGAAAACAACCAGTTTTAAATCAATATATTGATGAACTTGCTGAAGTTAAACGAGAATTGGCTGAAAAGGAAAAGAAAGTTAATAAACTTCAAAGTTATCATGCTTCTTCGTACATTCTCGAACATATTTTCAACATCAAACCAGATGATCATGATTCTGAAAAGAACAAAAAGGGCATTAGATCATAATATCATCAGGTGTGTCGCAACCCCCGACCCCTACCCCGGGAGCGGGCGGCCGTAAGTTCTCAGAGCGGGTGGTATCGGTGTTTATTAATTTGGCAGCGGAATACATCAGGACCGTAGTTAGTAAATATTTTATCAGAGTAAAACACCAAACTTTTATAAGAATAATTTATGGGAATAAAACCCAAGTTTATTTGATAATACATTATTAGGGATAAACCCTATTTATTGAAAATAAAATGTCTTTTTTTATTTAGGTAACGTTTATAGCCACTATTCCAAGTCTTCAGTTCTCTCCAGCTGGCTTCTATTGGGCTTTCATATTACGTTACCTGAAATGCATTTTAAAAACATTTTGTTAGCAAGAAATACTGGTGAGTGCATCCTAGTTTTTTCAAAAATAGTTTTAACATTTTAACAGTATTGAGGGCGATCTCGCAATTACAT
Organism: Helianthus tuberosus; assembly: GCA_030545235.1. Lineage (NCBI taxonomy): Eukaryota > Viridiplantae > Streptophyta > Magnoliopsida > Asterales > Asteraceae > Helianthus > Helianthus tuberosus. The sequence goes on from CM060381.1 coordinate 19,658,177, forward strand.
TTGTTCATATTTGTACCTTAATTACCACCCACGGTACTGTCAATCCATGACTGCTGGTCATGCTACTACTCACAGTGTAGTAACAAATTTTGTAGACAAAACCCCAACATACCGACTATAATTGTAGAATTACAAATACTCAATCACTGTGAAATATAATTTAAAACAATTGAGGTTTTGTAAAAACAGTTTACAAAAAGCAGATGTACTCACATTGCAAGTTTAGATAATACTAAGGCTTCCTGAGAATCTCCTGGTTATTATCTATTAAATCAAATAATGCACACGTGTTAGTAAAATAACCCACTTCAATTTAACCGTACAAATCGAGACAGAATTCCAATGACTGAGTCGGGCATAGGCGACATGAATTACGAAAATTCTAAATCAATCGGGTGTACACACGAGACAAAATTCCAATGACTGAGTCGGGCAGAGCCGACATACATTACAGAATCCTAAATCGATCTTGTAGGGTAATAGCAGGGTTATAGTACTTACAACGATGCAAAGCTTCGCTAATTAGTGGTTATTATGCTTTGAGCAGAGTTCCTACTACTAGAGAATTTAGAGAGAGAATCGGGAAATGAACGAGGATTCAAATGAGCTCTGACCCCCCCTTTTATAGGCTGATCGAGGGGTCTGTCGCGCCCCGCGACAGCCATAGCCTCAGCTTTCACGGCCCGCGATTTGCTGAGTCAAGGGTAGGCTTTACACGTGGCAGGGACACGTGTCAAAATTGTGTGCCGGCCTAGTAATGGCTATCGCGCCCCGCGATGGACCAAGAGGTCTCCGTCGCGGCCCGCGAGAGACTGCCAAACTTGGTTTTTGTTGGTTTTTCTAAGTATAGGCCTATTTTGGGTCCGGTTCTCATGTACGGAGTATATTTAGGGACATTTTGGATGTCTAAAATATTTTCAGGAGGGTTGTTATATCCTCCCCACCTTGTTTTGGATCTCATCCTCGAGATCTACTGGAATAGGTGTGGGTATTTCCTCTGCATTTCCGATTCGAGTTCCCAAGTGTATTTTGGTCCTCTTTTGGAATCCTATTTCACTTTGACCAGAACTAATCTCTTATGTTTGAGATTCTTGATCTTTATATCTTCAATCTGAACGGGTTTCTCGATAAACTTGAGTTTCTCGTTTACCTCTATATCCTTAAGAGGTACTACTAGTGATTCGTCTGCTAAACACTTTTTAAGATACATACATGAAATACATCATGTATTCCTTCCATTTCCTCTGGCAGTTGTAGCTAATAAGCTACAGGTCCTATTCTTCTAATAATCTCAAAATGTCCAACATACCTAGGGCTTAGCTTCCCTCTTTTAACGAATCTCACTGATGGAGAGTGTGAAACCCGAGTGTTAACGTGCTTATCTTGTGTGATTTATTGCAGTTTACGTGATTATATACTTTGAATATGTTCACTACGATCTTTCGTAAATTTACATGTAAAACGCGTAAAACGGTGAAGTTAGAGTGATTAGAGATGAAGCGGCATGGTCGAACTTGATTTAAATAGTGTTATTCGGTAGATGTTCGGGTCGAAGTGATAGCTTGGAAACAGAAGAAACGCGGAATAACGAAGTCAAGGGGCCATCGGGTCGTTTCATGAAAGTCTAGATATGAACACAAAAGAAAAGAATTAAATGAAGGAGTTCACATGAACAAAAGGGGGGGCGGCTACACGCATCTACGGCAGATTGAGGTTTTCTCAAAGAATCAAGTCAACGTCATCCATCTTTTCTATCAACCCTGAATCAAGAACAAAGCATTATCATCATCTTGATTCCTAAACCCTAGTTCCATCCAATTACCAATCCATCCATTCAATCATCCATTCACCATCATCACCCATCCAAAACCCTAACCTTCATCCACCAAGTTTCAAAATGGTTTCATTCGCGTTCCAAACTTCCGGTGATCAAGCCCTATCAACCATGAGCGGCTAATCATCTCGGTTTCACCCCGGTGTAGGTAGTTGTTGATTTTAGTGTTTCGAATTGTTCTTGTTTCATCTTAGTGACAATTTGTATTTGGTTTTTGAAACTCTTGATAATAGTATTACATTTGTTGCGAATTCGTGAATTGTCGAGCGATGTTAAAAGTTATGACTTTGCGAAACGGTGATATGTAATTGTGCGTTATCATTGTTAGGATTTACTTGTGTTGATTACAAAGTGTCTTTTTGTCCGTTCTTCAGGACGTTGATAGCTAGTAGCACCTAAGTCACGGTACACTAAATCCGTTAATCGAATGCATTTGAGTTGAAACTAAAACTTGTAGAAACCCTAGGTTAACAATTACCGAAACCGGGCGTGATTCCTTTTTATTATAATTGTTCTAGTATCCAAAATTCTTGCAATCGTTAATTAGTAGTTGTTACTCATTTTCATCACATCATCTAGTTTAAAATCATATCTTCCAAATAAACAAAAACACAAAATTATTCTAGTATGCTTCATAATCGTGACACAATTGTTTAATTCATTCGAATCCATACACAAACCACATACTCTTCGTGGTTCGACCCCTTACTACCACTAACACATTGTTAAGGGTAATTTGGGCTTATAAATATTATCTTTGACCGGAGCGCGACACTCCGATCAAATTTTGGCGCCGTTGCCGAGGAGTGCGTGTGCTTTGTGTTTGGATTATTGTTTGAATTTGCGTGATTATCTGTTTAAATTGTTTAGCTTTCTTTTTGCACTTTTTCTTTTTCCTTGTTACGCGGGTGTGTTACTTGTGCAGGATACAGGTAGTGCATGCATACACGGAACTTCGGGCGGACTTCACCTTTAGTCTACGAACCGGAAATCGAAAGAGTAGCAAGAAGAAACCTAGCAAGCCGGTTAGAAGCAACACTTGCTTCTAATCAAACCAACCAAACACCACAACATACACCATCCATTGAAACCGATTCAATGGCGAACCAAAACTCAAACCAAAACCTTAACTCGAACCAATTCCAATACCGAAGCAACTTCAATCCCGCTCCAAATATGCAACCTATACCTTCCGAGCGACCGGGTGGTAATAACAACAATACCGGACCACCTACACCACCTTTCCAAAACCAAAATCCCAACAACAATCAAAGAACACCTCAACAACAAAACCTTCATAGACAAACCTCTTTACCCATCAACTTGGATAACCGGAATGTCAATTCCGACCATCGGGGAAATCGTGATCGCGGCAATCCCGCAAATGAAGACCCATTCTTCAACATCGATGACTTAAGGAATGCAATCCCCGATGATGAACCGTATAGTATTCCCGGTTATCAATCGCCGGAACATGTGAGTGTTCATACGGAAAATTCGGATGATGGGGGATACTATGAAGATAGGGCTAACGATGATGAAGATTGGGGCTACGTGAATAGGGGAAACGTTTACAACGCTAGAAGGTATGATGATGAGGAATTTGGCTACCAAAATGCCAATTACGTTGGGGACGAAGAATACGGTTACGGAGGTGGAAGAAATGATGGTTATGGGAACAACCGTCAACCACGAAACAATAACCAACGGAACCGGAATGATGGGTTTTATAACAACAACAACAATGCAAACCCTAACCGGATTCCTCGTTTCATGGGAGGTGGTAACCCAAGGGATAATAGAAGAGAGGATCGAAGAGGTGAAAGACGGGATAATAGAAGACCGATCAAGAAGTTAACGGTCCACAACGTCGTCAACAACCTCCACGGGGAGTAAATGACCGTTTCCGACCGATAGTGACCGAGAATGACTCTCCGATAGTGTGCGAAAGGAGAATGTTTGATTGTAAACCACATTACATCAATATACTTCCCCACTTCAACGGGAGGTCTAATGATGAACCATACACGCATTTAACGGAGTTCTCTTCCATTTGTAATACTATTGGGGGCACAATTTCGCATTAGAGGAAGTTAAGCTTCGGTTATTTCAATTCTCTTTGAAAGACAAGGCAAAACAGTGGTTCCTCACACTTCCGGCTAATAGTATTCGAACTTGGGAACAAATGCAACAAGCATTTTTGGATGAATACTATTCCATGGCAAAGACCGACGATGCTAGAGATGAAATTCGGTCGTTTCGCCAACTTTCGAGTGAACCACTACATGAAGCATTCACCCGATTCAAGGAGTTGATGAGGAGATGCCCACATCACCAAATAGAAAAGTGGGAGTTGGTGAAATGTTTTGTACGGGGTTTGGATGACACAACTTGGAATCGTCTTGAGTCAACAAGCAATGGAACACTCTTGAGCAATCACGAAGACGACGATTGGGAATTCTTGGAAAGAATGAGCAAGCGGTCAAAAGAGAAAGAGTCGGCCGACCGAGCCAAAAAGCACCCCACCTCAAGGTCTTGGCCCGATCGTGATGTGAATTCTAAGGATCGAATTGAAACGTTAGAGCGAGAGTTGGCTCGCATGAAGAAACGAGAAGTGAATGCGGTGCAATACGCGGTATGTGAGGAATGCGGAGACATCGGTCACCGGACCGAGAATTGTCAAGCCACTGTGGAGGTGAATCAAGTATATGGGGACCGAAGGCAATATGACATGAACTCCAACACTTATCACCCCGGGTTGAGGAACCATCCTAACTTTAGGTATGGTAATTCCTCCAACCAAATGAATCCAAATTTCCAATCGGGAAATCAAGGTGGGTATTCACACCAAGCTCGCCAAAGAGGTTACAACCAAGATGGTCACGGGTCAACGAACAATCAAACCGGTGGCGATGATTTGAGTGCCAAAATGGATGCTTTGTTGAATATGCAAAAAGAATCTCAAAACAATATAAAAGAATCTTACCAGGATATCAAGGAGATAAAGAAGACAAACGAGATTAGGGATAAAGCACATGAGGCATTGGCAAAGCAAGTGGGCCAACTCGCGGAGGAAATGGCTCAAATGAGGGGAAGCACGGGAAAGCTCCCAAGTGACACCGCGGTGAACCCGAAGCATCAAGGTTCAAGCACAAGCAACGTGTGGAATGCACGCGTTAACGCGGTAAGTATTCTTTTAAATGATGAAGTTTGTAGTGTTGAAAGCATTCCACCACCACAATTAGTTGATGGTGTAGTGGAAAATATAAATGATGAGCCGGAAATTGAAAATGAACAAGAAACAACTTCACGAAGTAAAATTGAAAATGTAACTAAAAAATCTTTTTGTGAAAATTGTTTAAATCAACTTAACCCGATTAATGCATCAAAATTTGAAGAACGGTGCCCACCAAAGGACGAGAGGTGGGAAAATTTTAAACAAGCAAAAATTAATTTACCGTTACTAGATGACATTAAAAAGGTTCCGGCTCATGTGGAATGCTTAAAGGAGTTAAGCATCGAAAAACGGCACAACAAATTACCCAACCCGGTTGATTTGATATCTCATGTGAGTGCCGTTTTATCGAGTGCCCTTCCCCCAAAAGCTCAAGATCCGGGAGATCCTCTTATTCCAATTCAAATTGGAACATTTAAAATTGAGAGGGCGCTCCTCGATCTTGGAGCTTGTGTGAGCATTTTACCCGGGAGTTTGTATGACCAATACGATTTTGGTCCATTAAAAAAATTTGATACTCCCGTGGTATTGGCCGATCAGACTCCCACGCATCCAAGGGGGATGGTGGAGGATGTGATTGTTAAGGTGGATGATTGCTACTACCCAGTTGACTTTTTGGTAGTAGACTATGTTGGGGGTGTTGAGGATACCCAACCGGTAGTTATCTTGGGTAGACCGTTCTTGGCAACTGCTAATGCCATTATAAATTGTGCAACGGGAACGGTAAGCATGAAGTTTGGGGACCGGGAATTAAATTTAAATGTTTTTCAAAATTTCACTAACCCACTCGGTGAGGATAAGTGTCCTAAAAAGGACATGAATCCAAACAAAAAGGTTTGTGCTATGGTTGGTAGGTTTGGAGAAACAAAGAAGAAGACGGTCAAGAAGAAGAAAGCAAAGAAGTCACCTCTAGAAAAGAAAAAGGAAGAGGAGGTGAGGAAGTTTGGACCGTTCGGCAACAAATGGTACGAATCACCGGTGGGTGATTTTGAGGAGCTCGTGGACGGAAAGCATGCCATTCGACCACCATGAGGTGGTAAGTTAATTGTTGTTGTATATTTTGTTCCGCATTTCGTTTTGGTGTTATCCGTAGTTTAGTTAGTATTGTTGTTATTGTACAATTTTGTTATTTAATTTTTGCCTAGTTAAATGAACGTTGTGGGTGTGTTCCCTATATAACCCTCACGAGACCTCTCGTCCTCCCAAGCTATTGGGGGGTTTAAAAGGGCTTGTTGCATAAGCCAAATGCAACCGTGATTCCTACGAAAGTGAGTTAGGTTTGTTATTGTTGTAAATTATTTTCCACACAAATCAAAGTGAAATAACGTATGGCTTGGTAATAATTCATAAAAGTGGTAGAACTAGGTAACTAATAAATTTTGATGGTTGTGAGAAGCATGCTTCTACACAAGGGTTAAGATTTGTAGGAACATTGTGTTCGTGGGACAACCGCTTTCTTGAAGAGAAGAAGAGCACACGAGGAATGAGCTCGAAAAATCAGGTGCATACGTTTCTTTTTACTTTTGATTTTTAGTTAGCAAATAAGTGGATTGTAAATCGTATATTATCTTTCCGGGGTGAAATTTTTGGGAAGTTAGTCGTGTCACATCCCTTGTGCATTTTAAAACTCTAGTTCTTACACATTGAGGACAATGTTTACCTCAAGTGTGGGGATGGGGGAGTAGGAAAAGTTTTAGATATTGACCCGTTCATTTAAATACTACACATTGAGGACAATGTTTACCTCAAGTGTGGGGATGGGGGAAAATTTCAAAAAATTTTCAAAAATGACTTGTTCAAAAGTGATCTTCAAAGCACAAGTAACTAAGTCAACGAGGGATGTCACAACCCATTTGGTCTTTTGTCATGGTCAAGTTCAAGTTAATAGCATGACGAGTATTTAGCGGGTGGTTATTTGGGAGTAATTCGCCTAAGAAACTAGCACATCATGCATGTCACATACCATACCATTTATATATGTGAGGTTTTGAGCCACTTTTATATCATAGAATTACATATTTATGTTTCTTTGTTTGAGTGGACCATTAGTCATGTATTGTAGAACTTGCATCTTTTGATACGTTTGAGACCATAGACCGAATACAAGCACGAGAATGATTAAGGCATTAGGTGAACCTTTTTCCTTTAAAACCAATTATTTATCCTTACCCAAACAAATCCCCTAGTCGCCCACTTTGAGCCTAGTCCTTTCGTTTGACCAACCCAAATAGCCCACAACCGTAAACCTTTTCTTTTTAAACCCGTGTGATGAAAATTCGATTGTAGGTCTATTTGTTTGTATAGTTGTGCTTTATATTTGCAAAAAAAAAATAATAATAATAATAATAATAATAATAATAAAATCAGAAAATGTTGCGAAAAAGAATAGAAAATCATTGAGAAAAATACAAAAATATAAAGTTAGTAGTTGTTGAATAAAAGGCTAAAGTTGTTGCCTTGTAGTTGATGTTTATAGTTTAGTTTTGTTTAGAGTAGTCGTTTGTAATAAAAATCGAATTTTTCATCACTTTAGCCACTTGAAAAAAAAACAATCATATTCCATACCCTTAACCTGGCCCCGTTACAACCCTCCAAAGACCTTATGACTTGTTCTTAGTATTCGTGTTCGGTGGTGGAGAACGATTGAGTTGCAAGCCTATGCGGGTACGTGTTCTAATCGGTTTGAGTGATTATTTCAAAAGCGCTAATGCATCAACAATTAGCCAATTTTAAACCGAGTGGAGAGAACATTGTGAGGGATATGCATGACTTGTTAGTTTTACGGGCGGGTTAATCTTGGATAACCATGTTATATGGGATTATTCATTTTTCCGCTAAATATTTCGTAAATTGTAAAAAAGTTTGAACCTGGTATGACATTAGACCTTAACCTTTGTCTCGGGAATGGGAAGTGTGTTTCTCGTTCGACCCACGTGAAAGTGAAAGACATGTCACTACTCCTTTCCATGGAGAAACTTTTAATAATACTTTATCTCCTACTTGAAATTCTGATGGTTTTCGTATGTTGTTAGCATAACTCTTTTGACGATCTCGTGCTGCTTTTAGTCTTTCCTTGACTTGAATTATTTTATCTGTCATTTCTTGTACTATTTCTGGTCCGGATAATTATTTTTCTCCAATCTCTGCCCAGCAGACTGGAGTTCTGCACTTTCTTCCATAAAGTGCCTCAAATGGTGCAGCATTAATGCTAGTATGATAGCTGTTATTGTAGAAAAATTCTATTAATGGTAAATGGTCGTCCCAATTTCCTCCGAAATCAATTACACAAGCTCTAAGCATATCTTCCATACTCTGGATTGTCCTTTCGCTTTGTCCGTCTGTTTGTGGATGATAAGCGGTGCTTAGATTTAACCTGGTTCCCATTTCTTTTTGGAAACTTGTCCAAAAATGAGAAGTAAAATGGCTATCTCTATCGGATACGATAGATAAAGGAATCCCATGTAATGAAACTACTTCATTTACATATAGCTTGGCTAACTGTTCCATACTGAAAGTTTCCTTCATTGGTAAGAAATGAGCAAATTTGGTTAATCTGTCTACAATAACCCAGATTGTATCATTTCCTTTTCTTGTCTTGGGTAATTTAGTAACAAAATCCATTGTTCTCAATTCCCATTTCTATATGGGCATTTCTAATTGTTGCAATAATCCTGAGGGTTTTTTATGCTCAGCTTTAACTTGAGAACAAGTTAGACATTTTGCAACATAATTAGCTATATCCTTTTTCATTCCTATCCACCAGAAATTCTTTCGTAGATCCTGATACATCTTATCACTTCCAGGATGTATCGTATACTTAGATCTATGAGCTTCTTCTAGGATTCTATGACGTAGGTTTCCTTGTTTAGGTATCCATATCCTTTTCTTATGGAACTTCCAAATTCCATCTGTTCCTTGTTCTAATTCCTTAATCATTCCTTTCAATTTTTCAGCATCGTCCTTGATTACTGACTCTTGTACTTCTCTAATTTGTTCGTTTAAATCTACTTGTAGATTTAATTTGAGAGAACGTACTCACTTTGATTTTTCATGATACTTTTGACTTAAAGCATCCACTACTACATTGGCTTTTCCAGCGTGATACTGGATGTCACAATCATAATCACTAAGAACTTTCATCCAACGTCTCTGTCTCATATTTAATTCTTTTTGCCCGAAAATATACCTTAAACTTTTATGATCAGTGAAGACAACAAATTTATTTCCGTATAAATAGTGTCTCCAAATCTTAAGGGCAAAAAAATGGCTCCTAATTCTAGATCATGGGTGGTGTAATTCTCTTTATGTTTCTTAAGTTGTCTAGAGGCATAGGCTATAACCTTTTGACGTTGCGTCAACACACATCCATATCCTAACTTAGATGCATCACAATATACTATAAAGTCTTCAGTTCCTTCTGGTAATGCAAGTATGGGTGCGTTGGTTAACCTCTGCTTAAGAATCTTAAAAGCTTCTTCCTGTTTTGGTCCCCATTTAAACTTAACTGATTTGCAGGTCAGTTTAGTTAATGGAATGGCTATTCTAGAGAATTCACGGATAAACCGTCTATAATATCCTACTAGTCCAAGAAAACTTCGTACTTCCGTTGGTGATTCAGGAACTTTCCATTTAGTAATCGCCTCGATCTTTGTGGGATCCACATGAATTCCTTCATGATTAACCAGATGTCCAAGGAATTGTACTTCTTGTAACCAAAATTCACATTTTGAGAATTTAGCATAAAGCTTCTCTTTTCTCAACAATGTGAGGAGTGTATGCAGATGGGCTGCATGGTCCTCTTTACTCTTAGAGTAAATTAAAATATCATCTATAAAGACAATTATGAATTTATCCAGGTATGGTTTACATATCATGTTCATCATGTCCATAAATGCAGCTGGGGCATTGGTTAAACCAAATGGCATGACAGTAAATTCATAATGACCGTATCTCGTTCCGAAAGTAGTTTTAGGAATATCCTCTTCCTGTACTTTCAGTCGATGATATTCAGAGCGTAAATCGATCTTAGAAAAGAATCGAGCTCCTTGGAGTTGATCGAACAGATCATCGATTCTTGGTAGTGGGTACCGATTCTTAATCGTGACTTTGTTCAATTCTCGATAGTCAATGCACATACGCATCGATCCATATTTCTTCTTAACGAACAACACCGGTGCTCTCCAATGTGATGAACTTGGTTGTATAAAACCCTTGTTAAGAAGTTCGTCCAATTGCTTCTTTAGTTCCTGCATTTCCGTTTATGCTAATCGATATGGTGCTTTGGCAATCAGCGTCGTCCCTGGTATTAGGTGAATTCTAAATTCAACATCTCTATCAGGCGGTAATCTAGGTAACTCTTCTGGAAAAACGTCTGCGAATTTAGATTTTACAGGAATATCTTTTAATTCTTTTCCTTTAGTATTAATGATTACAGAAATCATATATACTATTCCTCTCTTCCTTTCATAACTTGCGGCTTTCATCACAGAGATGAATTTCGTCGATCTAGTTGGCTTATCACCTTTAATTGTGATCTTTTCACCACTTGGTGTACTTACTTGTACTAACTTTTGATCACATAAAATACTGGCACGATTGACTACCAACCAATCCATTCCTAATACAACATCGAAACCAGCCAGATTCATTGGGTAAAGGTTAGCAAAGAAATGATGGTTTAGAATTTCTATTCTTGCTGCCTGCAAGATTTCACTTATCTTAACAGATTCTCCATTGGCTGTTCTACCAGATAGTCTTGTTGAAGTTTGACTAAGGGTTGGTCAAGAAATTGGTAGAAAGAAGTATTGATAAAACTTTGGTTTGCACCAGAGTCAAACAATACCTTGCAAATATGTTATTAACTAAAAACGTACCGGCGATCACATCCAGAATCATCTTGGCTTCCTCAGCTGTCAAAACAAAGGCTCTGGCATTCTTCTTAGGTGCTTCTATTGTCTTAGTCTTATTGGGCATGGCTAGAGCTAGCTTCGGACAGTTTGGTCTATGTGTCCCTTTTCTCCACAATTAAAGCATATCCCATTACTGAGTTTCTTCCTACAGTCTTCTTCCTTGTGTCCAAAAATCTTGCAAAAGTTGCAATATGTAGAGCATCTTCCAGAATGCTTTCTTTTGCAGTTCTTATAGTAGGGTGCAGAAGAACATCTCCCCTTTCCACGGTAGGAATTACTAGAACGGAATTATTGTGTAAGCTTTTGAGCTAGGTTCTTCATCTGGTTTTCTTCTTGTGTACGTACCAGTTCGTCAGTCAAGGTATTGGCTAATTCTACTGCTTCTTCTATGGTTTGCTGTCTAGCTGCCTTAACTACATGTCTAATCTCACCGATTAATCCCCAAATATATCGGGAGATTAATACTGGTTCGGGTGAGGCTAAGAATGGTACTATTCTAGCATATTCGAAGAATATAGTAATGTAACCTTTGCAGTCTATTCCAGTCATTCTGAGATTTAGGAACTTATTGGCGATTTGTTCCTTCTCATTAGGAGGACATAATTTTCTTTCAACTATTTCCTTAAAGTTGATTCATTCCATATTATAAACTCTGTCACTTCCCCTCGACTGAAGAACATTATTCCACCATTCTAAGGCTGCATTTTTTAAAAGATAATAAGCAAACATAATCTTATCTGCGCCTGTGCATTTACTTATTTTTATGACTGCTTCTGTCTTTTCTATCCAACGTAAGGATGCAATGGCTCCTTCATTGCCGGAGAATTCTATTGGTTTGCAGGCCAAGAATTCTTTAAAAGAACAACCGTATGGAGCGGTTCTTCTTCTTTTAGGAATTGGAGCTTGGATGATAGGTCCATTTTCATTATTCACACTGTGACTTAGTTCAGTGTGTTGACGTTTACTTCCATTTGCAGATTTATCTGCGTCTTTAACAGTCTTGATAATATAAGGCATGACATCTATTATTCCTTGTGCCACTATATGTTGGATGACACTGTTATCTATTTGGTTTCCGTTATTCTCATTATTCTGGTTTTCCTTATTTACTTCGTTGTCCATCTAAATTGTGAACATTTATCAGGTATTCGTTATCACAGAATGGAATTGGATACAATACATAATCACATGAACAAGTTGGTCAAAAACGTCGATCATTGCGATGTATATATATATATATATATATATATATATATATATATATATATAGGGGACCGCTAAATTGAGAACCACCTCCAGTTGTAAGAACCGTGAGAACTTTTTGATCCGGGGCGAGTTGGACCAAAAATTTTTTTCATAAACGTAGATGCTTGTATTATAAACACATTTGTAAAAAAAATTAAAAAAAATGTCGTGTGTGTAGTTTTGAACACCACAAGTTTGTGTTTACGGGTACCGTAAATTTTAAATAAAATTTACGGGTCCCGTAAACGCAAACTTTGGGTGCTCAAAACTACACACCCGACATTTGTTTTTTGAATTTTTTTTTTTACAAATGTGTTTATAATACATGCATCTACGTTTATGAAAAAAAAAATTTGGTCCACCTCGCCCCGTACGGTGTAGTTCTCGCGGTTCTTACAACTAGAGGTGGTTCTCATTTTAGCGGTCCCCTATATATATATATACACACCTCTATTTCAAATTACAACTGAAAATTAAAGATACTATGCATCCATACTTATATTTAGTCTATCTATTTAGAAGCTATGATTCTTAGTAGCTAAGCAAGTTGATATGAGGTGGTAGGAAAATCACATATATCTAGTTATGTTCTAAGTGTCGTTTATCCAATATTGAATTTCTCTCTCATCATATTTCCAAACTAGTCGTTCCCCTATCTGTCTGATTCTATTCCCCTTATTTACTAAATCTTCTCCGTACTGATGGAGTTCCTGCACCTGTTCTCGACTCATTGGTGGATCTAATGGTTTAGGTGGAGGTACGGGTTCCTCGTAAGGGTCTCCGCTATTCATTTCGAAAAAGGTCCTATCAATTTCCTTCCACGGATTAGGTTCTAGAGGTTTTAGTTCTTCAGGTGGGTATAAGGCCGAGTATGACCTATTGTCGTCAAACCATAGATCATATCCTAGAGGATGTGGAGTTGGGATTCTAGGTAATTCGTTTGGGTTAAATGTGGGTATCGGGACTTGGTTCTCTGAGTTGGATTCTAACATTGGTTGGTCTGGGAACAAAGGTAACAGTGGCGGTTCGGCTACTTGATTTTGGTTAGTATCTACGGCTGTAGTAGCTAACATATGGAAGTTCACCAATTGTCTATCTAATTCTTCTTCCCAAGGTGGTCTACTGGTTACTTCCTAAATTCGTGCGTTTGCCTCCCTATTGGCCCTGACTATTGCTCTCTGTTGTTGTAACTTTTTTATTCTTTTTCTCCTTTCATGAGCCCCTCTACTAAACCAACCTCTTTTCTTAGTAGTAAAAGGTTCCTCCGACTGTGCCTTAAAAATAAATATTCCCTCTTCCGTATCGGCTGAATATCCTGAGGGATCAGGCTGAGATGATGTTCCTTCATTTTTCTGTGAACTATCTAAATGACGATAAGCGTCCGATGTTTCTTGATCACTCATACTGTAAACTAACATATAGTCAAATAACACATAACACATAATCACATAAAATATTTTCTAACACATAATTTGAAATTTCAGTGTCAGCAGACACTTCTTTGTCTTAAATTAGTGGCTGTAGCTCTGATACCACCTTCTGTCGCAACCCCCGACCCCTACCCCGGGAGCGGGCGGCCGCGAGTTCTCAGAGCGGGTGGTATCGGTGTTTATTAATTTGGCAGCGGAATACATCAGGACCGTAGTTAGGAAATATTTTATCATAGTAAAACACCAAACTTTTATAAGAATAATTTATGGGAATAAAACCCAAGTTTATTTGATAATAGATTATTAGGGATAAACCCTATTTATTGAAAATAAAATGTCTTGGTTATTTAGGAAACTTTTATAGCCACTATTCCAAGCCTTCAGTGCTCTCCAGCTAGCTTCTATTGGGCTTTTATATTACGTTACTTGAAACGCGTTTTAAAAACATTTTGTCAGCAAGAATAACTGGTGAGTGCATCCCAGTTTATTCAAAAACAGTTTTAACATTTTAACAGTATTGAGGGCGATCTCGTAATTACATTTGTTTATATTTCTACCTTAATTACCACCCACGGTACTGTCAATCCATGACTGATGGTCATGCTACTACTCACAATGTAGTAACAAATTTTGCATACAAAACCCCAACATACCGACGATAATTGTAGAATTACAAATACTCAATCACTGTGAAATATAATTTAAAACAATTGAGGTTCTGTAAAAACACTTTACAAAAGGCAGATGTACTCGCATTGCAAATTTAGATAATACTAAAGGCTTCCTGAGAATCTCCTGGTTATTATCTATTAAATCAAATAATGCACACGTGTTAGTAAAATAACCCACTTCAATTTAACCATACAACTCGAGACAGAATTCCAATAACTGAGTCGGGCAGAGTCGACATGCATTACGGTAATTCTAAATCAAACGGGTGTACACACGAGACAGAATTCCAATGACTGAGTCGGGCAGAGCCAACATGCATTACGGAATCCTAAATCGATAGTGTAGGGTAATAGCAGGGTTATAGTACTTACAACGAGGCAAAGCTTCGCTAGTTAGTGGTTATTATGCTTTGAGCAGAGTTCCTACCACTAGAGAATTGAGAGAGAGAATCGGTAAATGAACGAGGATTCAAATGAGCTTTGACCCCCCTTTTTATATGCTGATCGAGGGGAGTGTCGCGCCCCGCGACAGCCATAGCCTCAACTTTCCCGGCCCGCGAGAGCCTGAAGGGCGGCGGTAGCTTTGCTGAGTCAAGGGTAGGCTTGACACGTGGCAGGGACACGTGTCAAAATTGTGTGCCGGCCAAGTAATGGTTGTCGCGCCCCGTGAAAGACCAAGAGGTCTCCGTCGCGGCCCGCGAGAGACTGCCAAACTTTGTTTTTGTTGGTTTTTCTAAGTGTAGGGCTATTTCAGGTCCGGTTCTCTTGTATGGGGTATATTTAGGGATATTTTGGGTGTCTAAAATATCTTTAGGAGGGTTGTTATAAGGTGCCACCACCGTTAGAGAATAATTATACATTCTATGATGACAAAAAAAGTGGCAAAGGGAATAAACATGGTTGACCAATGTGACAACTGTGCTCTGTAAACGATGTATGATGTAAAACAATATCAATTATCAATAAAGCGATGTGTTTTGGTGTTATTATATGTGTATTTGTGTTTGATGATTTTACGATTTGATTCGAGTTCGATTTCAAGCTTTAAATCGCTTTCTGGAAAGTTATACGCAAACTGGTGCGTAAACGCAGTCAGTTTAATGCAAAAAACACTCTGGAATAGTGACATAGGCATAACATACCTTAAATAACCTTTACATAACTTAGAAATAAGTTTTGGATGGTTTGGTGTGTCGAAAACAAGTCTATTCGATCGCAAGGACTATTTGTGTCAAACTACGAAAGTATGCCGATTCGTACTATAACGAACATTCCGGAACTTGATCATAAGTTTAACATACCCTAAATATCCTTTACATAGCTTAGAAATAGGCTTTGAGGGGTTCGGTATGCGAAAATAAACTTTTTGATCAAACAGGGACTAAAAGCATCAAAAAGTGCGTAAGTTTACATTTTCGCGCATATCTTACGTTCTGAATATATCCGGACATCCAAAAAATTTTGTAATCATTAAAATATTTTATTTTAGTGATAGGAATGCAAAAATACCATTCGTCGCGTAATTTGGTTCGTTTTTGCGTCCGTTCGAGTTTTCGTCGTAATTAACCTAACAACGCAACCGTACGACCAAACAAACCGACATCCGAGATGTTTTTGAGCATATTTTAAGTTCCCTATACTTAAAATTCATTGTAGAGCCTTTAAATGGGGTTAACGGGGCTTAAACGTGTCAAACATGCATCAAAAACCAAGTTTTGGACTTGCAGGGACTAAAACTAACAATCTGCCAAAGTTTGCTAGGAGGGGCGCGTAAGGATATGTATGTGTCTACGCGGCCCACGACAGACTGTCAGACAGAAACATTGAACCTGGTCTTTTGAGCTGGTTTTGATGGTTTTGATCCTTGTTTTGCAATACCATTTGATAGAATTTGATGTCCCATGGTATATAAAACAATGGGTAACACATGTAAGACTAGGATTAAAGCACGAATTATGAGAAATGATCCTAACGGTTCTTGAAATTCTATAAATACCCACCATTTCATTTCATTCCAACTCACATTTTGATTCAATCTGCTCTAAGTTGGAGTGTATACTTCATACCTGAGCAATTTTGAATCAAAACTTCCTTGCTTGGACCTTTTGTAAGTTTCTTTCATGCTTGTTATTGCTTTCCATGCGTGAAAGTCAAACAGCGTTTGACTTTCCACTTTGACCAGTCTTTGGTCAACACAAAGTTCGTTTGAACTTTGTAACGTGAGCGTAATCACGATGGTTATAGTCCCTTGTGACTATACTCACTGATTACCACGTTGATTAGGCATAGTGACGAGTCATAGTTTCGGTCAAAGTACGTGTTTACGCGTATTTTGCAATGAAACTATCTTTGGGTATCAAAACACTTTGTTTTGATATCAATACCTGTTTTCTAACTTAGTTAAACATGTTTAACTCGTCACTTTTAGTCTAGTGCTTATATAGGGTCGTAAGATAAGCGGTCTTAACCACCACTTAGACTTTCGAACCCGACCCGTTTGGTCGATCGTTAGGATCTGACCAAGCACATTTAGTGACCATAGTTGTATAGGGAATAACCTTCTGAGGTTATATCTTATGGTCACTTAGTTTAATTAGTTGTATGATAGGTAGTTTATATGCCTTAGGAAAATCACCAAAATGCCCTTTTCATGCATAATTGGTATTTAAGCATATGTAACTTAACTTTTTCCACTTAAACTGATTATGCAACATATTTAAGCATGTTTAGGCATATAATACTTGTCATAGGACTAGTTAGGCATCTCGAACGCGCATTTGCTCGAACAACGTGTTAAAGTAGCGTAAGCTACCTTAATGGGTCGTAACGGGTCGTAAGCACTTAGGATAGGTTTCGATTTAGGATGTAGGCTTCGTTAAACCATATCACATGAGTTCCAATACTCATTTGGTTTACGAGACCTCGTTCTACCCGATCTTCCGATTTAGGTGTCGATTTATTAACTAGCGATCCGTTTACTAGGTGCTATTTGATTTCCTTGGTTTACTCGAGCTTTGCTAGTTCATTAAGATCAAGGATACTTTGCACTTCGACGTGAGTACATAGTTCCCCTATTTTACTGTTTTCAATTGTTTTGGGGTGATTCATATGTGTTAAACAATTTCGATACTTTTAACGATGATTTCAAAAACGAATACTATGGTTTATATTAAACAATTAACGATTTCGATAATGTGAACAAACTTGTTGGACGTATTTACATAACGAATAACATTCATTAGTTTTGGCCGAACCGACCAGTATTAGGTTATGGTACCATAGGATCTGACAAATCCCGTTATTGGACTGCACCCATGGTTATGTGTGGGGGTTATGTGGATAACGACTGAACCTGTTAATTGTTAACTTACCCTTTGGTGGTTTGTTAATACGAGTTAAACGATGGACGAGAAACGAAGGTTTGAATGTTATAAGAGAGACGACCAAAAGTAGTTTTCACAATTTAAAACGAGGACGATTTGAACGAGAACGATTGAACGATTTTGAACGACTAAAACGATTTATACGAGTTAAACGAATTGAACGAACGATTGGTTTTTGGTTAGTGTTTAGATAACGGGACTGGTGTAATGTGATAAAAGCATGGCAGATACGCCGCTGGTACTTCTTATAAATAAGTGTTTTTATCATATTACATACCGTGGCGTTATTTAGTTCACTTGGGCGAACGATTTGAAACAATGTCACACAAACGATGTTTACTAAACGATATAAACCATACGAGTTATTTTACGAGAACGATTTACGATTTGGGTTTACATAAACAAATGTTTTGAGTTATGATTCATGGCATCGAATTTTTATAAACTATAACCAATCTGTTTTGACTTGGTGATTCACTTTACAATACAAATGTTTTACAAAACAAGGTTTTCCAATATCGATTAATGAATTTGTTATTTAAACATGTAAACGAGCCATGAATCTGACACTCACACGAAACCTATGTGCTCGCCGGCATTTCTTTGCTGACTTTATTTTTACATATGTTTCAGGCGGTGTTGACTGATGTTGATTGATAGGATGCATGCTCACTTAGGACTGGACGAGGCCTTAGTGACTAAATAATAAACGATAGATGATGTTTAACTTGCTTGTTCAGTTTCAAAGACAATGTTAATGTTTAATATTTAATAAAACGGAACATTTTGAATCCATGGTTGTGAAACAATAATTATGTTGCTCCACTCCCCGACGTTTCCGCCACGGTTTTGTTATTTTAACGCGGTCGGGGTGTGACAAGCAATTGCCTGAAAACATTGATGTGACTTACTCCAAATTTGATGATGTTGGTGATTCAGAGGTGGTAAGTAAGGTTGTTGAAAGCGTTCTGAAAGAAGATTCCACCAAAATTAAAGTTTCCAAATCACAAGATAAAGATGAAGAAAGTTTTTGAAAAAATTATTTGAAAAATTCAAAGTCTGAATCTGATACAAAAATGAATGATGATCCAATATTATTGGCATATCTCATGGTTGGATCTGACAAATTGTTTCAGATAACAAATTTCCGATTCATAATGTGATTGTGGAAAAGGTTAAAAAAGTGTTTAAATCGAAAAATCAGAAATTGAAAAGCTTGCCGGAGAAACAAGAAAGTTAAGAGGCAAGAAAACTTTTTATAACAAACCAGGGTACAAAAAGAAAAACACAAAGGCTGGGTTGGGTTACAAAAAGAAAACAAAATCAAAAGAAAAGGGTTGAAAAGTCAAATCTTCATAAAAAGATTAACTTTGTTCAAGGAACAAGTTCAGAAGAAGAGAAAGAAATCCGATTTAGTCGACAGACTAATGAGGAATTATATGCTCATAAGAAGAAACAACAACAGGCCAAAGATGTTTCAAAGAAAACATGTTTTAAATGTCAACAAATTGGACATGTTGGTCGCAAATGTCCAAATCTGAAGACTGTTGATGTTGAAAAAGAGAAAAGGAAATATGAGTCTGTGAAACATAAGTCATCCAAATTTGAACCAAAACAAATTGGGAAACCAAAGGCACCCAAGTTTGAGCCAAAACAAATTTGAACACAAAAGGTTAATACGTCAAAACTAAACCAAATTTGGAAACCAGAAGTTGATTTGTCAAAACAAAACATTCAAAATGATCCAAGATTTTATAAAAAGAAAGTTTTAAAAGGACAAATTTGGGTGGTAAAGAAACAAAGTACTTCTATAAATGAAAAGGGAAAATTGATTCGACCAAGAAGGTTGAAAATAAGAATGAAAAAGTGTTTGTGAAACACGACAAAGATTTTCCAAAGTTGAATGATTCTTATTGTGTCAAAATACCCAAGGTCAAACAGGCATGGGTTGCATTATTCAAGTAATTGAGTTGGTTACATGTGCAGGTGTTCCAGAAGTCATCTGAAAGTCAACATGGACAGCGGAGCAGCCTAGCACAGGAGGAGGATTCCTGTGGTTGAAAACAAGAAGTGATGGTTTAATAATAATAATAAATAAAACATATAAATAAAAATAAAAAAATGGAAAAATGAAAAAAAAAATGTTTATTTTTTAAATTGTCAAAAAATCAAGAATTTTGAAAAAAAAATGTTGAAGGAATATGCTGAAACCCTCACTGCTGAACAAACAAAAATGATTTCAAAATCTTAAAATCAAAGTTTTTGTTAATCATGGAGGTGCTTTATTCTAAACAGAGAATGTGAAGCAGAAATGGATGGCCAGATGAGGCTATCTGCATCGGTTTGTCAAATTTTCTTTAAAATGTTTTGGATTTTAGGGGGAGTAAACATTTTGAAAATACAAAAACATTTGAAAATTTGAAAAAGTACAAAAACATGAAAAAATTCAAAAGAGTTTTGTGTAAAAAGAGGAAATGATAGTACATCAGTAAGACAATCACGGCATGCTAAAGAAATGAAATGTTACAATGCGATAAACGGTCTCACTGATGATATGCCAGTAGGTTTTTACACATTTGGTAAATTGATTTCGAGATATAAACCTAAATCAATAACTTTCTTATTTCGTGGGGAACATCTCTCGGATATATGGACTTAGTACTCTGAAATTTCGTTTGAGAGGTTGCCTGATTCTGAGATATAAAGTCTTTATACTTATTGATATCTGGGTATTATACTTGGTCTTCTGATTTTGCGTCAGCAATGGCCTAGTCCTCGTATAATGCTTTTGCGCTTAAAACTTTCCCTCTGCATAAAAATTGAGAAAATATCGAAAGCCATATATCAAGTGCAGTTGTAAAGAAGATTCCTAAGTGGAATACACCTTAAGTCAAACCTTCATATCTTTGACTGACTGGAAGTTCTAACCTGAGCTCTCAAGGCCTCGCACTAACCCAGAGAGATATATCAATTAGGTATATTCACCTGTAAGACTAAATCTAGGGAATCTTGATACGGGAGTATATTCTGAGGTGGGAAATGCGAATAAGTTAAGTTCTTAAAACATTAATCTCGTATCTTGAATCAATTGAAGTTTGTGTGAAAACATTTGAATCTGGGCTGCCAACTCCTTCAACAATTTAGGCTGGTAGATTGGTTTCTTCATTTCGGTTGTTTTCTTCTTCTTGGGCTGGTGTTCCTTGTGTTGGCCTAGTTGGAATGTCATTTTGATTCACTAGTTCGTCAAAAAATTCCCATTTCTTTGGAAACTTGAAAACCTCTTCCCCATCTAGTTCTTTATTAACAGTAGCAAATGAAAAAGTTCCCTCCAAAAACATTACATCTCTTAAGATAATAAGTTTTCCATTTTTTGCATCATAAATTTTGTAACCATTGGTTCCCATTGGGTAACCAATGAAAACACCCGGTTTCCCTCTCATCAAAAATTTGTCCCCTTTAGTTTCGATGTTTCTATAATATGCCAAACACCTAAATACTTTTAAGAAGTCATAATCTAGCTGTTGGTTATACAAAATTTCAAAAGGTGTTTTTTTCTTTGACTTCCGATGGTAGTCGATTAATCAAGTAAGTTACCGTTAGTATGCATTCTCCCCAAAGTTTGGTAGGTAAATTGGCTTCAAATCTCAATGCGCGTGCCGTTTCAAGGAGGTGTCTATGTTTTTCTTCCACCACCCCATTATGTTGAGGTGTGTGTGGACACGTAGTTTTGAGAATAATTCCTTTATCGGCATAAAAGTCGATCATGCGGTTTGATGTAACCCCCCCCCCCCCCCATTGTCATATCTAACCCTCTTAATATTCTTTTCAAATTAGGTGCTTAGCATTTTATGGAAAGCCACCAAACACCTATTTGCATCACTTTTATGTTTAAGAAGGAAAACCCAAACCACCCTACTATAATCGTCTACTATCGTGAGAAAATAACGTGCACGTGAAAGGGATGGGGTTCGATAAGGCCCCCAAATGTCACAATGTATCAATTCGAAACAACCATGAGTTTTAATAGAACCAATAGGAAAGGGTGATCTTGTGTGCTTAGCCTTAGCACAAGAGTCACAAAACCAATGTTTATTCTTAACAGAAACATCTTTAAAGAAATCAATATGGGAAAGTTTTGAACTTGAAGCGGGACCTAAACGATTGTGCCAAACGTCAATAGTTGTCATCATAGCTTGTCTTTTCTCTTCAATTATCCCCATTTGGTAGAGACCGTCCTTGTACTTACCCGTTCCAATCAATGTCCTCGACTTCAAGCCTTGCATAACAAAGAAATCCAGAAAAAGTGTTACAACGCATTGAAGGTCTTTCGATATTTTGCTAACTGATAACAAGTTGCAATTAAATTTAGGGACATGTAAAACCCCTCTTATTTTCCTTCCATTTTTCAAGGTGTATTCTCCTCTTCCTTCTACGGCTATTTTTCGTCGTTCGGTATTATAACCGGTGGTTGGTGAGTTCCTTTGGTTCGATTTTCAAGAATAGAGGCCATGTGAGTGATATGGTCCGTGGCACCTGAATCTACGACCCACTACTTCTTCAATCAAGGTTACCTGTTATGTTTGCACTAGGAGTAGCCGATGCCATATTAGCTACTGGTGCAACACCAGTCTTTGACCCTCTTTCTCCTCCTCCAAACATGTTCAAAAACTAGTGTCACACCCCGACCACGTGAGACAACGAAACGTGGCGGAAACGTCGGGGAGTGTTGTAACAGAATTAATTGTTTCAAGTCCATGGCAATTGAAGTTTCGTTTTATTAATCAAACATGAAAGTTTACATTGTTTTAAACAAGAACCAAAGAGTACATAACATGAATTAACTAGTTCTTGTCTCGTTTTAAGTCACTAAGGCACAGGTCCGCCTAAGTATGTCTTGATAAGTCCTATGCATCATCTCCTGAAAACACATGTGAAAATAGGTACGTCAGCATAAAAATGCCTGTGAGATACATAGGTTTTGTGAAAACAAAATTCATGACTTATGTTTGAGAAAATGTCTAGTCATGAACCTTGTAATTTGCTTTGTCTTGTAAATCATTTGAAAAACGATAAGATCAGATGATATGTATAAATAAGAGAATAATGTATGGTTAAATGAATAACCATGTAAAATGAGTTTGTATAAGATAAGTTGTTTGTAAAACAATGTCTTGTGAAAAGTATGTTATTTGTATACAATGTTATATGTCTCAAATTGAAATGATTCAAATAACGCTACAATATGTGATATCATACAAACACTTATATATAGGAAGTACCAGCGGCGTATCCACCGTGCTTGTATCATATTACATACGCCTCGTTACTTAAATCACTTACTCAAACCAAACCATCAAGATGAAATGTTTAACAATTGTAGAAATGTTTATGTATAGTCAAATGTCTAATGTCAAATGTAAATCATGTCAACAGATACACATGGTTCACACGGTTCAATAGTTATAAACGGTTCATATAATCAAATGGTTACAATGGTTCAAAATGTAATATAATGTGTTCATATGCTGGATGAGTATATGCAACAAATTGTAATGTAAAACAATGTACTAAGTATGCACACAATGGGCGTACATAGCATGAAATGTATTGAAATCATGTACTATAATGTACTAACGAACATAGCAGGTATATGACGTGAAAACAGGAAAGCATGAAAGTAACAGGTAGGCACATGTGTTTCACCCCAAAACAGTTTGAAAAAGGTAAAAGAGGGGTCTATGTACTCACTTGAGATCGCTCAGAAGTCCTAAGATAACCACCAAGCAATGCTAGAGATCACGGAATCAAACGGCACCTAATATAGGTAACTATGTTAATAAACCGGACCTATATCGGAGGATCGGATAGAATGAGGGTTCGTAAACCAAACGAGTATGGAGACTCGTGTAATATGGTTTAACAAAGCCTACATACTAAATGAAACCTAACCTAAGTGCTTTCGACCCATCGCGACCCATTAAGGTAGCTTATGCTACTTTAACGTGTCGTGCGCGCAAAAGCGCACTCGAGACGTCTAACTAGCCCTATGACAAGTGTTATATGCCTAAACATGTTACATAATCAGTTATGTGACAAAATTTTAGGTTACATATGCTTAATTACCAATTATACATGAAAAGGGTATTCTGGTAATTTACCTAAGGCATATAAACTACCTATCATACAACTACTCAAACGAAGCGACCATAAGGTATAACCTCGGAAGGTTATTCCCTATACACTATGGTCACCTAAGGTATTTAGTCGGATCCTAATGATCGACCAAATGGGTTGGGTTCGAAGGTATAAGCGATTTATTAGATCGCTTACCCTTACGACCCTAGACAACGTGGTAATCAGTAGGCATAGTCACAAGGGACTATAACCATCGTGATTACAATCACGTTGCGAAGTTCAAACGAACTTCGCATTGACCATAAACTGGTCAATGCAGAAAGTCAAACAAAGTTTGACTTTCGGACTTGAAAAGCAATAAAAGAACGAAGGAATACTTACAAAGGGTCCCTGAATGCTTTGATTTCTCAAGTATTCTCAGGTATGAAGTGGTTTCACCTCAACTTAGAGAACTCTCAAGAAATCAAGTGGGTTTTGCAAGAAGTGGGGTGGGGTATTTATAGTGTTTCCCGAACCGTTAGGATCGTTTCTTGGAAAACGTGATCGAATCCTATCCGTACACTTGTTGGAAAGTTGTGGTACCTCATTTGGCCACCCACCATAAGGTATCAACAGGTGGAAATGGGTTTATGGGTGCACAACAGCTGCAAACAGCTGGACAGAAGCTTCTGATGTTCTGGGGACGGCTTTCGCACCGTAACACTCCCAGTGTTGAGGTGCGCAAGGACCAACTTTGGCAGAATGGCAGATTTGGTCCCTGTTAGTGTTTTGAGCTATTTCCGACACGTTTAAGGCCCGGTAACCCCATTTCAAAGCTCTAAAATGAAGTTAAAGTATAGGGAACTTAAAATGTGCTCAAAAATATCTCGGATCTCGGTTCGTTTGGCCGTACGATCGCAATGTTCGGTTAATTACGACGAAATGCGAATAAGCGCGAAAAACGATCCAAATGACGCGACGAATGGATTTTCTTATGCCAAACACTAAAATAAAATATTTTAGTGCTTACATAAATTTTTGGATGTCCGGATGTATTCAGAACGTAAGTTATGCGCAGAAATGCAAACTTGTGCACTTTTTGACGTTTATAGTCCTTGAATGACCCAAAAGTTTATTTTAGCACACCGAACATCTCAAAGCCTATTACTAAGCTATGAAAAGGATATTTATGGTATGTTTAACTTATGGTCATGTTCCGAAATGTCTGTTATAGTTCAAATTGGCATACTTTCACAGTTTGTCAACTTTAGTCCCTGTAAGCGATTTAACTCGATTTTGCCATACCAAAGCCTTCAAAACTTATTTATAAGTTATGTAAAGGTTATTTAAGGTATGTTAAGCCTATTTCACTATTCTAGAGTGTTCGTTGCATTAAACTGGTTATATCTACGCATCAGAGCGCGTATAACCCTCCAGAAAGCGATTTAAAGCTTGAAATCGAACAAGAGTTGATATGTGCAAACGATTCACATATTTTTACAAATCCCAAGTATGAAATACAATATTTCATTGGTTTGGCATTTGTTTGATGGTTGAAGTGACACAGGTGTCACAACTAGTGGTATTGTGTAAGACCCTAACACGTTTTGATCGAAAAGTCGCAGCGGAAATACGTGCCATAAAATTTATTTCTTAAAACGTTCCTTTATACTTGAAAATCATTTAAAACATCTTTATGTAAGGAACTACATTGTTTATCTTTCATTAACGTATCGATAATAACATACTAATACAGATTACATGACCACCCACTCCGTACAATCCATGTCTCTATCACTCGATCTTCAATCACTATCCTTCCATCATGTTGATCCATGATTCTGTACCACCTGCACCCACCACATACATTCGTAACATTAGCATAATATATAAACAAGATTCATAATCTTGGAGTCTCGTTACGTGCTATCCTCATATACTTTCCATTCCGTTATCTTTCTAATTTAAGCATTTCATCTGGGTGTCTAATCCTTGGTGAGACTTCAATAATGTACATGCATTACATTTTATTCTCAAGGCACACTATTAGTAATGTAAATACCCAACGTATTGAAACCATGTATACATACATACATGCACCATTCTATATGGGCGATAATTCCTACTTCGTGCATACGTACATTCACACGTATATTCATACATACATACATACATACCTACATACAAATATATATACATACATGTGGTGTGCGTTAGGTGTGTTATGATTTTATTGATATTTTAAGCCCATTTTACGCATTAGTCAAGTTTTAAATTTATAAAACACGATATTCTACTAACACTAAACACACACATGAGCAAGTGCACCCATCATCAGCATAGTATAGCGTTGGTAAGATACCGAGTTCATCCAAGGACACAAGAGCTTTTAATACCGGTTTATCCTCAATGTCTAATCAAACTAAAATTTTTGAAAAAAGGATTTTAAACATGAAAAATAAAAACTAGAAATGTTGAAAATATAAATAAAAATAAAACAAATAGACAAGATGAATCACTCGGATCCGACTTGCCTTTAATGTATCCTTTGATGATTTCCGCACTTTTGCACTTTTTAAGAGATTATCTTAGTTATAGTAGTAGGCTCCTCTTTTGAAGGTGACGTTGCCCTCAATCCAGTGGTTTGAGTCAGCAAGGATACAATCCCAAAGAGTCGGAATATTGAAAGATAATTAATTAACTTATTAGTGCGAAAAGTGGTAGGCCCCTCTTTTGAAGGCGACGTTACCCTCGGCTAAGTAGTTTGAGTCATCAGGGATACAATCCCAAACAGCCGGTTTAATGTATTAATAGTAGTTTACATATGAGGGGATCAAGCCATTCGCACCCCCGCCATCCAATACCAGTGGGTATTAAAGGAGGTCCTAGCAAGCTTGACCCAGGTCCTTGCAGGATCTATACACTGAACAAGGCAAGGACCTTACTAAACCATTCCCTTAACCCCCGACCAGGTAGCCAACATATCTCTATATAGACCATAGAGATATGAATGGTGAAAATCTTTTACTTTATATAGACAGTAAAGTAATGCCAAGACACCACGGACAAATGATAAAGAAGTTTCACCTTCAACATAAGAAACTAGTTATTAAAGTAATTAATATAAAACCAAATAAAAAGTGCGAAAAGATTAAAAATCAAAAGTAATACATTAAAGACTTGTCTTCACCAAGTGATGTAAGAGACGTAACCAAACATGGCCTTTGATTGACAAGAACTCTTACGATCAATCTTGGATCCCGAGACTACTACACATACTCTAAGGTGGATGATGGACGATGGTGGTGAATGTGGGTGTTGTGGTGGTGGAGTGGTGGCAAAGTGGGAGAGAGGTGGTTTGCCAAGAGATGCCTTTGAAGTGAGCCAAGCACCCCTATTTATAGCCTGACCAGTAGCCCGGCCACGGCCCCGTGTCCGCTGGGCACGCCCCCGTGGCCAACCATTTTCTCTTCCTTCATTAATTGCAATTGTCTGCATTAGGCTCCACACGGCCTCGTGTTCACTAGGCACGGCCCCGTGTGCAGAAGCGTATCTGTACTACCAAGATTTGCAAGATTCTGCGAATCTTAGCGTTGACCATACCCCGTGCTGAGATGGGCACGCCCCCGTGGTGGGCAATGGAAGCTTCTACAGTTTTGTCTCTTTCTGCAGACACCTGACCATGCCCTCGTGTCCAGTGGGCACAGGTCGTGGTCAGCCTTTAGTTTCATGTTTTTGCTTGTGGAGATGTTGTTGAGGGGTCGGGCATGCCACGTTTATTCCTTTTCTTTGTATTTAGGTTCGTTTTTGTTGCATATTTGATCCTTTTGCTCATTTAAACTCAATTGGTCATGAAAATACAAAAGGAAGCCAAAAGCACACTTTTTCCAACATTAGTACTAAAAAAGGGTTAGTTTTATGCCTCATTTTTAGACTCTAACTCTCTACCTAGAATTTATAAAAAAAATCATTTACTAAGCAGCAATCAGATTCGTCACTTTCTGACTACAACCCACGGAAAAATTCATTTAAAAATCTTCAATTATCCGGTTGACATAATTCCAGTTGGAGATTTGCATAACATCCTGAAGCTATCTACTGTAAAATTTTGAGATCATAACTCAATTCCTAAATTGAGTTATAACATTCGTAATGGGTTGCAAATTCTGCCAGAAAACGCAGCCTGAACCTTCGATACGGAAAAATTCATCAAACGTTCATTTTTCGTCGAAAAAATGCAATTCTAGTTGGGTTTGAAAAGTTTTTCCTGGAAGGTCATCAAAAACTCAATAAACATCATTTTCTTACAAGATTTGGCCCGGTTACAGCCGATTAAATTCGGCTGTAACTTTCTGGACAGATTTAGTTTCATCAAATCTTTTCAAATA
The DNA here is from genome assembly GCA_030545235.1 of Helianthus tuberosus. Classification (NCBI taxonomy): domain Eukaryota; kingdom Viridiplantae; phylum Streptophyta; class Magnoliopsida; order Asterales; family Asteraceae; genus Helianthus; species Helianthus tuberosus. Next base: position 19,686,386 of record CM060381.1, read on the forward strand.
ATCTCACATTCTAACTTCACCTAGACATTTCATCAAACACTTGGAGTGCATACAACATAATAAGCATAATGTACAACTCATTCATGCCTTAAAGTCCCACTTCTTGCATTCATCTTATCAACACAACTAAGCATCAATAAATTTCATGCTATATTTCAACCAAACTAACAAGAATTCATCACATACAACATAATCAATCGAACTTGCACATGATTTAGACATGGGTGATACACTCATGTTATCATCTTCATCATCACCAAGTGGGTTTCATGTCAAAACATCAAATTACTTGAAATTGTTCATAACACAAATTCTATTTGGTGATTCTAACACCTTTACATGCTTAATTTCATACAAATTCATGGATTGATCATAAACTCACTTCATACAAAATCACTAAATTAACTTCTACAACTTACCTCATGTGTAGTAAGTCTAGATGATCATGAATTTGAGTCCATGCATTAGATTTGAGCCGAATTTCCTTTTCAATTTGAAGATCTTTTATGAATTAGGGTTTGCACCCCTTTCTCCTGATCGTTTACACCCACACACACTTAGTGTGTTTGTTGGGTTTTAGTTTTAAGCAAATTCAAGCTCCCTTTTTTGGCAATCTTAGCCCTTCAAGTTTGTTACTTGATCACAATTGTCACCCAATTCATCCCCTTACTTGTTTTGCTAGGCATTTAACTAGGTTTAATAACCTAGTTATTATATTTCATTCTATTTAACATGGTACCATACTAGCAAATTTAATAATTCGTGTTTTGGTGCGTTACAAGCCTACCTCCCTTAAAGAAGGTTTCGTCCCTGAAACCTTTCTCATTCCTAATAGACCAATTATATTCTTACTCTTGAATTAATTCATTCCCTTTACTTACATTCATTTGAATTAAACGTTATCACTGGATAATTATGATTTCATTCTCGCTTATCTAGAGCAAACCACTACATTCCATTACTAACCTTGCTCCTAATTTCTTTCATATCCTCATGGGAGGTGAGCATATAATAGTACGCATTACCGTAAACATTCAGATATTAATACACTAATATAACCACCATTTTCATACTCACTTATCCATACTCGTCATGAGGATTAAGCATCAATCTACATTTTCTACCGTTACTTGAACTACTTACAACTTTAAGTCTAGCCTCAATTTAATCATTCGCATCACTTTATTATTAGCTCTTTGCATGCACTACTTATTATACTAACCGGGTATGTCGTGCAAGAGCATTATACGAGCGTTTAACCAATTAGTCTGAATTTTCATTCAAGGCCTTTAGATCTTTCTCTTAATGACATAAATATTTTCTGATGCTGACCATTACAAGTCGAACATTTCATACCATACCATAATTATCCTACCATTCATTTCGTTCACACATACTAATCAATTTACAGATTCTTACTTATCAATCAAGAACTAAACATTTTACTAACCTCGTCTTCATTGCATAGATCAGTGATCCGTAAGCTGGATCGATCCGCTTCTTTACGAGTACTCACCGTACCAGACCAGATTTCATTCATCCGTGTAATGAGCTCCCGCTCGCGCGCATCCTTTCACCAATTCGATTGGTTTCGTCACATCAAGAGTTCTACTACTATCCTTTACAAAATTGGCGGTTAGCACATTTCATTCAAACATTCATTCTACTAGGTGATTATTCACCTATAATTCTGTTACAAACCTTTCCTACGTACACGCTATAACATATCACTCATTCCATTTCTTACATACAATTCTTTCATTTTGTTAGTAATTTCATCAACTTTTTGCAGTTTGACTTTTCAAGGTCAAACTGGCATTTCTTACTTATCGTAGATGTACTGGAGTACACATTCGTACTTCTTTCCATTCATGCTTACTTGCAAAGACTTTATTACATCATTTCAATATTCTTACCAAAACCTCCCCTTCCGGTCCATATTTAAGTTATTGTCCGAGTCGTAGCCCGTCATTCATTCTGACTCCCAAGAGTCACTTACTAACACATCTAACACGTAATTTATTCAATACTTCTTTCTTTCAACTAAAATTTAGTTTTGCGTGCCAATTACGGTCATTCTTTTGTCATACTATCGCCATTTACTTTATACTTACTTATATGACCCGTTTAGCTCAATCATGGTCAAACGGTCAACACATTCTTACGTAGGTTAATTTCATCCTTTTTATGTTTTAAATCTGTCTCGCGGTTTCAAACGTATCATGCACACCTTTCATTGCTTCAATGTTATGAATCTGTCTCGCGGATTCAAACATATCATTCATACTTCTTATTACTTCTATGTTTAGAATCCGTCTCACGGATTCAAACATATCATTCATACTTTTCATTCCTTCTATGTTTTGAATCCGTCTCGTGGATTCAAACATACCATTCATACTTTTCTTTCGTATTTAGTACTCTCAATTTCTTGAGAGTCTTACTACTCCTTTCACCCACACGTCCACCTACTACCCAATTCTACCAGACATACCTTCAACAATTATCACGGTCTCACGAACGTCATATGCTTCTTGCGTACTGGCCAGGTGCGCAATCCACATGCTAGTTTTGTGCCTTCACGTAATCATCACCTTATGTCCGAAGAATTAGGTTTTGGCACGTATAACATTTTCAAAACTTTATCTCTATATCATCATTATCTTTCATTTAAAATTTTCCTTCCCTCGGGAGGTTTTACCATCACTGGTACCCACACACTGAATTTACGTACCTGGGGTCAATTTGTCTTATTACATCCTTTGGTGTCGGTCCTAGACTGCATTCGCGGATCATCCTCTTCAAACAATTATGCTTACCTTACACATAACATACTATTAGTTTCTGTATATGCATATTTAAGTACATACTTACATTCGTGTCTACCTTTGGATCTTGATCGAGTCTTGGATTGTACGGGTTCCTTGTCACAAGAGCACACGGGTTTGAGTAAAAGTATTTACCTCCTCATACTTAATTTCTCTCAAACCAGGGCTCTGGTACCAACTTGTAAGACCCTAACACGTTTTGATCGAAAAGTCGCAGTGGAAATATGTGCCATAAAATTTCTTTCTTAAAACGTTCCTTTATACTTGAAAATCATTTAAAAACATCTTTATGTAAGGAACTACATTGTTAATCTTTCATTAACGTATCGATAATAACATACTAATACAGATTACATGACCACCCACTCCGTACAATCCATGTCTCTATCACTCGATCTTCAGTCACTATCCTTCCATCATGTTGATCCATGATTCTGTACCACCTGCACCCACCACATACATTCGTAACATTAGCATACATTATATATATATAAAAGATTCATAATCATGGAGTCTCGTTACGTGCTATCCTCATATACTTTCCATTCCGTTATCTTTCTAATTTAGGCATTTCATCTGGGTGTCTAATCCTTGGTGAGTCCTCATATACTTTCCATTCCATTATCTTTCTAATTTAGGCATTTCATCTGGGTGTCTAATCCTTGGTGAGACTTCAATAATGTACCTGCATTACATTTCATTCTCAATGCACACTATTAGTAACGTAAATACCCAACGTATTGAAACCATGTATACATACATACATACATGCACCATTCTATATGGGCGATAATTCCTACTTCGTGTATACGTACATTCACACGTATATTCATACATACATGCCTACATATAAGCTCTTGCATACTATTTACAATCTCATATGATTATACTAACATATATCCCAATAAAAAAAACATTCATATAAATAAGTCTCATACGTATTGACCTACGTACGTATTCATTTCTAAACATGCTTACCTATGGATTTCATTACTAACATGGAGGTAAATCCATACCCATACTTGTACGTGCCTTTAGACTTATTTCATTCCCTCTTAAACTTACGTACGCGCTCATCGTATCTCATAAACACTATACAATGAGTTTGGAACACATTCCGGGACTCTTTAAAGGTCACGGGATAAGTTACTATAACGCCCCAAATATAAATCATTCGACCAACATGTTAAGTAAAGAAATCTTGATAAATTTTGACAACTTTTTAACAACATAACATTTTCATAAACAACCTTTCGAAACAACCTTTTTTATTTTCATAAACAACTTTTCGACAACATAAACCTTTCATAAACAACTTTTTAACAACATAACATTTTCATAAACAACCTTTCGACAACATAAACCTTTCATAAACAACTTTTTAACAACATAACATTTTCATAAACAACCTTTCGACCCAAAAGTAGACATGTCTAACTTGTTTTAACCCAAGACGTACATGAACATTATAACTATAAAAGTTTTACATTATCGAAGTTTCGTACTTAGGATTTATGCACCCGATACCCGGTATACGTTAAACTCATTCATCCCATTCAATTATACGTAATCGAACTTTGTAGTACAATTTCCATACGTGAATTTGTTTATCCATTTAATCATAACTCACAACTGAGTCCTTTGAGTATTAACCCGCATCTCCATTTCTCGGTTAGCGTGCTTGTACGCAATTCTACCCATTACCCGATTATAATACCGTAATCATTACTTATGCAACCATTCCGGTATAGCAATAAGACCTCATTTTGACCCGTTCGGTCTACTAGCGAAAATCATCGATTTCGTACAACCAAACCTTATTTGACTTCGATTATCATGCTTAAATTAAATAATGGTACATAACTTTACTTAAACAAATTAAGAAGTGATTCCGAAAATTACTTACCTAATGCATCTGTGTTCGTATCCGCTTCCTTGACTCCTCTTGACCGTTAGCCTTTCGTGCTTGAGTCCATCTCGACATGATCCCTATACTTTCATGTCATCAAAATCACATTCTTGTTAGCATACACAATTGTACATGTTAACGATCATATCAAATTCATATTCCACATTTGACTTTCATTAGTCAATTCATTCACTAACATGCGTAGCTCAAATTCACTGAAAATAGGTTGTTTTGTGACGTTCGTTTACTGTACTTGCGAGCTTGTAAAAATTACGATCTTTTTATGTCGCGTGCCCCTCGGAGGGGTTATCCTTGTGTTAAATTTTTAGAGTCTAACTCTCTACCCAAAATTTATAAAAAATCATTTACTAAGCAGCAATCAGATTCGTCACTTTCTGACTGCAGCCCACGGAAAAATTCATTTAAAAATCTTCGATTATCCGATTGACATAATTACAGTTGGAGATTTGCATAACATCCTGAAGCTATCTACCGTAAAAATTTGAGATCATAACTCAATTCCTAAATTGAGTTATAACATTCGTAATGGGCTGCAAATTCTGCCAGAAAACGCAGCCTGAACCTTCGATACGAAAAAATTCATCAAACGTTCATTTTTCGTCGAAAAAATGCAATTCTAGTTGGGTTTGAAAGGTTTTTCCAGGAAGTTCATCAAAAACTCAATAAACATCAGTTTCGTACAAGATTTGGCTCGCTTACAGCCGATTAAATTCAGCTGTAACTTTCTGGACAGATTTAGTTTCATCAAATCTTTTCAAATAATCTCACATTCTAACTTCACCTAGACATTTCATCAAACACTTTGAGTGCATACAACATACTAAGCATAATGTACAACCCATTAATGCCTTAAAGTCCCACTTCTTGCATTCATCTTATCAATACAACTAAGCATCAATAAATTTCATGCTATACTTCAACCTAACTAACAAGAATTCATCACATACAACATAATCAATCAAATTTGCACATGATTTAGACATGGGTGATACACTCGTGTTATCATCTTCATCATCACCAAGTGGGTTTCATGTCAAAACATCAAATTACTTGAAATTGTTCATAACACAAATTCTATTTGGTGATTCTAACACCTTTACATGCTTAATTTCATACAAATTCATGGATTGATCATAAACTCACTTCATACAAAATCACTAAATTAACTTCTACAACTTACCTCATGTGTAATAAGTCTAGATGATCATGAATTTGAGTCCATGCATTAGATTTGAGCCGAATTTCCTTTTCAATTTAAAGATCTTTTATGAATTAGGGTTTGCACCCCTTTCTCCTGATCGTTTACACCCACACACACACTTAGTGTGTTTGTTGGGTTTTAGTTTTAATCAAATTCAAGTTCCCCTTTTTGGCAATCTTAGCCCTTCAAGTTTGTTACTTGATCACAATTGTCACCCAATTCATTCCCTTACTTGTTTTGCTAGGCATTTAACTAGGTTTAATAACCTAGTTATTATATTTCATTCTATTTAACATGGTAACATACTAGCAAATTTAATAATTCGTGTTTTGGTGCGTTACATATTGCTCATTTCTTAGTCCCGGTATGGGGCTGACTTCAGAATCAACACATGCTGCAGTTCTCGGCTTGACCCTTTCCCGCTTTGTTCCCTTCCCCGGCCACCACTCCGGGTACCCAATCCGTTTAAAACAGCCATCCCGATTGTAACCACCTTTGTCACAGTGAGTGCAATGTTCAACTTGATCTCTGGTGTTTCTTTTGCTTTCTCTTTGTCACGTTTTGTTCAGTTGCTGTTTTGAAGGGACGAAAGCCTGAAAAGTTGCAGCATCAACAGTGGGTCGCTTCCTGGTTACCACACTTCTCTGTTGTTCCTTTTCCGAGACTAAGTGATAGGCCTTTCTTAGGGTAGGTATGGGATTCATAGCTAGAATTTGAGTTCTGTTGGTTGAGAATGCACCATCCAACCCGAGCAAGAACTTATAAAGTCTTTCCTTCTCCTTTATATCGACCAATTCCTTCCTTACTCCGCAAGAGCATCCATCACAGGAGCATCTTGGATTGGGAAAAACTTATTGTAGTTCATCCCACAAGACACGAAGTTTTGTGAAATAGGTCGAAACAGAGGCTCCTTCTTGTCGCGTTGTTGAGAGCAACTGCTTTAGTTCATATCCCCTAGGGGCACTTTTCTTTCCAAATCTTTCTTTTAGATCTTTCCACATCTCTTCAGCCATGCTCACGTATTTGTCGTTGTTCCGGATCTCTTTCTCCATGGCTGTTTTCAGCCATCCTTTAATCATTGCATCACATCTCATCCACCCATATGTTCAGCAACGGAAGAACTCGGCTTCTTAATGGTTCCATCGATGAAACCCATCTTGTTCTTGGAAAAAAGAAAATTGGTCATTTCTTGAGACCAATCAACGTAGTTGCTGTCGGTGAGCGTCGCGTTCACGTGCATTTGCTGGGATAGTATGAGGGATGGATGTAATATGGTGAATCATGATTAAAGGTGGCTACATCCTTTTTGTTGGCCTCATTGGATTTGTCAGACATGGTGAGGGTTTTGAAGAGGTATTTTTTGGGTTTAGGTTTCTTTGGTTGTAGCCTGCTCTGATACCATGACCAAGTCGGTAATCAGAGAAAGAATATTTCTGTATATATTTTTACAAAGACACAACCATCTCTAATATACACAATGAGAAATAATGGAAAGGTAAAAAGGCTCCACTGATCTAGCCTAGTATTACGGGAGTAAAAGAAACAGAATATATGGTCAAAATAAAATGGAAAAATTAGAGGATTCTAATACTAATATCAATATTCATTTTTCTGGTTTTTCGTTTCTATAATTACAGGTACTGGTACCACTTTTTTCAGTAATAGCAATTTGAATACCGAATTCTGGTTATAATTGTGAAGCGTCTTTCGGTAATCCAGATATGAATAAAGTATCATCAAACTTGTAGCTAAATACTTATACATAAGTAAGTTCTTGGTTCCTTTAAGTAGATATTCAAGCTTTTGTTGATACTTCTTTTCCAAAGAGCTTCAGGATTTCCATTCTAGTAGCCATTTCAAGTTGGGTCAAAAAAATAAAACAAAAGGAAAACAACAAAGCGGTATCAAAACGGTAAAGTATCGAAATCCTCGTACCAATACTGATAATTTCGATACGGTATTCTGTTGACATTTCACCCATTTCCAGTATCGGTAAAATTCAATACGATACCAGTACCGGTCTCATTTCTATCCTCAAGTAAATTCACAATCTATTCTTGTTGTCCCTTTTTAACTTTTTAAGTGTTTGATTATAGCTTTTTAACCAATTATGATAGGGGCCATTTTGCTTATCCATATCCATGAAAGTAAAAGATTGAATTTTCTGCCCCACCCCTAGTGGTGTGGTGGTAAAGGGTTTGTTTGTCTCCAGCAAAGGGCTGGGTTCGAGCCTCATAAGAGGCAAAAAGGGTTTGAATTTAAAGGGGGTAAGATTTAGCTGTTCAAAAAAAAAAAAAAAAAAAGATTGAATTTTCTAATACTTAAAAGGACGATTTTGTGTAGATTGTTTTATTTTTATCCAATAAAAAGATCAATGAAATTGAAAGATAGTGGGGATAATGGCATCAAGGACCAGGGGTATAAGGGTAATCAGGTTAAAGTTAACACAACGTCATGTTTTTCTTTAAGGAAACCTATTTGCGTGAACATGGTATTTTCCTAATACTATTGATATTGCCCTCAAAAGAATAAAAAACCATATATTAATAAGATTATGTGTAGTGAGGTTGAAGGGGAAGCAACGTTACCATTTGTTGAAAAAATATTTTCACTGTCTTTCAACAATAAATGATTGTATTTATATGACTTATATAGATAATTATTTATAAGTTTTTTTCTACGATGTGAGAGTTTCACAGGTGCACCAAATCACGTTTAAATTAGAGCTAATATAAATGAGATATCGATGCTCGAAATTGAGTGATTGAAATAGATATTTCTAAACTTTGTTGAATCTAGTTGAAATTTTTATTTGTCATGAAAGAGTTATTTTGATTTGACTCTTTCAAGAATTATTATGGAACTTTTTATTGTGTCTCATAGTTTTGTTAATTTTAAGATTAACATGCCATGAATTAAATAAAGGTTTTATTTGATTCATATCATTAAATAAAGAAATTAAATATAGAGTTTTGTGATGAGTATAAAAGTGACCGATTCATTTTTATATACAAATGAGAAAAAAGAGATGTGAAAGAAAGAAGAGAAAAGAGATATGCCAGATAAATTATTTTGTCAAAAAGTTTCATAAAATTTAGAGAATGGAACTCTCTAATTCTTCAACCCTCATCAACTTCATCTTTTTTATTTTTCCACATATATCGAGAACACTAAATAACCCAGTGCTATCTCGGGTACAAGAGCCATCTCTACAGTACGACTACCGTTTCGGTTGTTGTATCCTGGAAATTGAAGCATTCGTCTAAAAAGAGACACGAAATCTCTTTTAAGAGACCCGTGTCTAACAAGATTTCTCAACCAAAAACCGTCAATATTTAATTGTGATAGTAGTTGCAGTCAATGAGCATAGTTGAAAACTCAACAGGGTAAATGCCCTAGTAAAGGATACTAGAAATATACGGTTGAAGCACCCACCGAAGACATGGTTTGAATTAGTTTGGTATATACAGTATTGTACTAGTCGTTTCCTACGAATAATGAAAGTATCATTATTGTATCTCTTGTTATTAATTTTAATAGAAAAAGGTGAACCTAATTTCTACACCTTTTTCACCCCCAAACACCGTTACACTTGATTTAAAGGGGTCACTATATGTGGCTTAGTTAGCCCATTGACGGTCGTGACTAGCGAGGTAAGTGGGGCCCATCTTTTTCCAACTAATGACTATCTTTTTTTCTTTTAAATACAAACAATGAATTAATTTTTGGGTTATAGTTAAAATCACTACATCATTGTAAAAGTGTGATTTAGTTAAAGGCTTCTTGCCTGCCTAACACTTTAACTAGAAAATTTGACACAAACCACTATACATAATCTAAGAAAATAAAATAATATTACAAGGTTTATATATCTTTAAACCCAAATGTTACCATAAATCCAAAGCCATTAGTAAAAAAAACGACCATAAAAATCATAAGACCATGTTTAGTGATCAAGTCTCATGTGAGGTTATGTAACAAGTGGTAAAACAAGTGAAATATGGGTTTTATATAACATGTGTGTAATGAATGGAGCCCCCTTACCCCCTACTAATGGTCCAAAACATCAAACTCGACAATAATACCGTTATAGTCATCGCGGGCCTCAAACTTTTCAGCCCATAGCGCCCGGGGGGCAGTGTACCCCGGCTCTATGAGGCGCGATGTTCGACATGAAGCCCGGATGGCGCTCCACTACACAGCCTAAAACACCTACTAATCTCTCTATATATAAATGATAGCAAGAACCTTGATAGCTCTCATTTTATATACGCTCTAAAATAGCCTTTTCTTCTATTTGCTCTCACGTACATTTTTTGTTTTATTCTCATTCTCATGCAAGATGATTCTAAGAACCAAATCCCCCTTTACGGATATGTTGTTTATATGTTCATCAAACTTTATTAAAAAATAAAGGATGTAATATTTTTGTCTTGGGAAATGTTTACTCTTAACATTCAAAGATATAATGATAAAATTGATAATTGATAAAGTTAACAAATTTAAGACAAACTAAATAAAGATAGATATACCTTTTAATTAGAAAACAAATATATGTTAAAGTGATTATCAAATTAGCCTTTGTGGCCCTTCTTAAGCAAGGATAGACAAAAAAAGATGCTCTAAAATAGACAACCAATGTACACTTGATTTTAAGTAAACAAATGTGAGTTGCAAAGTGTGAATTAGGCTAAAATACATGATAAATGCGTTCAACGTAGTGTTTTTAGAAAATCATATTAATGAAACCAAAATAACGAAAGGATTGGATGAAAAAACATAATTTCATATTTAAAAAAAAAACAATAAATACTTGAAACTTAATTAAGTAAATGTTGAATCCAATTCTCTTCCAAACATATTCCTTATTGGGAAAATTACAAAATGCTCATTGACGAAAAACTATTTTTAGATTTGTCCACCCCATGCGTCTTTGTAGCGACGCATCATGCACGGGATGCGTCTGGAAGTGTACGGGATGCGTATTTGGAAATCCCTCATTTATCCTTTTGGAAGGGCATGGGATGCGTCTGGAAAGCATGAGATGCGTCTTGAAGGGCATGAGATGCGTCTAGAAGTCCATGGGACGCGTATGGGCCCACCTGCAACATTTAAAACGCCACGTGTCCAATTTTTATTGGACGCTTCAGGTGCTTGAGAGGTCGCTTCAAGGATGCATGAGGTGGTCTTTTTTGAAAGTCATAGGGGTCAACGGTTATTTTCGTAATTTTCCCTTCCTTGTATGTATCATAGAAATTATAGAAGTTATACTGCAAGATGTGATAATGCGTCTACAGTTTCATTGAAGTAATGCATGTCTTCACGAAACCGTTGTGCAACCGGTCAATAGAAGAGTGTTCTTTATATGCTTTATGTGTGTTCATCAATATTAGAATAGAATAGAATGGAGCAAAACATACGTATGTATATATTGTGAAGGCAACATGTTAGTTAATTAGTAATCTCCTTGATTATTCAAATTATTTAGAAGATATGGTTTGAAAGTCTTAATATTATCCCTCAAAATCAAAGGTTTTATTAAAAATGCATTTATACTAAAATTTTGTAAATCCTATATCCTAGGTAGGGGTGTAAACGAGCCGAGCCCGAGCTCGACTGGGCTCGAGCTCGGCTCGTCATGTTTTTATAAAGCTCGAGCTCGGCTCGGTTCGAGCCTACTTATTTGAGCTCGAACTCGGCTCACGAGTAAAACCCAAAGCTCGAGCTCGGCTCGACTCGACTCGAGCTATTTTGAGAACAACCTCAGACGAGCTAAAAACTCGACTCGAACTCGCGTCAATATCGCTTAAATGAGACAAAGCTCGGCTCGAGCTCGGCTAGCCAATGTTATCATCACTATTATTATACTATATATAAACTAAATAATTTTTTGTTCGGGATCGTTTAGGCTCGCGAGCCTAAACGAGGTTTGTATTTCAGGCTCGGGCTCGATAACTAAACGAGCTCTATTTCAGGCTCGAGCTCGGGCTCGGGCTCGTTAAAGCTCGGCTCGTTCGAGCTTTTAACCGAGCCGATAACGAGTAGCTCTCGAGCCTCTGGGCTTGTTTACACCCCTAATCCTAGGAATTGAAAAGAATATGATTAGATTCCTTCTCACCATATGGCAATGGGGCCATGAGGTAAGAAATTCTGAGGAGTGTAAAGAGCATGGTACACTTCTTAGGCCATTCAAAATTAGTGGGAAATTATTAAAGGTGCAAAGAGCCCAAATCCAAAAGATGGGACCTAATCTCAACCACTACATAGAAAAAGGTGACCCAACACAACTCCTAAAGGGTGTTTCACTTCAACATGAGGTCATTCCCAATTTGGGTAGTAGGCTTGTGCATCTAAATTGACAAACCGATTAATCCCAACATGATTAGAAGCGCTCTACTTTTCGTTTCGGTTCAGTTTTCATTTAAAAATAATTTTAAAATTTGATATTCAGACGGGTTGGTTCTTAAATCAACGTGCTTTCTTTGTAGAACTTGTTTTTCAAGCATCAAAAGTCATTTTATGTTTATGTTTTTTTCTAACTATGACACCCTAAATTTCTATTCGGTTAACGGCTCGATTTAGGACTAGACGAGTTCTAAACCAAAATGGCTGGTAATGAACTAGGTTAGAAAAACTATGTTATTATAATACTAACCTAACCATTTAAGAAACAAAAAAGTTACATAAACAACTTTCGATCGGTATCAGTTTGATTCGTTATTTATAGCATCACAAGCAATAGTAAGCTTTCAGTTTCTTTGACTTTACCACAAAAGTTTTAGTTTCTTTGATGTTTCCACGAAAGTTGTTTTAATTATTTATTCGAATTAAGATTCGTAGTTGATAATAAAGTGCTAACATTTTTTTGTCAGTTAAATTGTAAACTACCTTTCAAAATGAAATGCATATTTTATTTGTAAATTAAAAATAAGAACGTAGCTTAAAAGCTTAAATTTAACTATTTAACATTTTATAAAAAAATCTTAAATGTTTTTCCCTTTTATCTAAATAAAATTCAATAAAAAACAATCGAACAAAATACGTGTCAATACCTTTTAGACTTATTTTTTTAATATTTTTTCTTTTATTGAAATTCAATAAAAAAAAACAATTGAACAAAATACGTGTCAATACCTTTTGGACTTATTTTTTTATATTTTTTCTTTTATTGTTTATCTTAAATTTAACTAAATAATACTAAATGACCGTATTATATATGTACAATAACGAATCAAACTGATATTGATCGAAAGACCGCCACAAAGTGCGGAAATACCACTAGTTTGAATTATGAGTAAATTACATAGATTGTCCTTTATTTACACCCCAAATTTCAGTCCTTGTCCTTTGTGTTTAATTTGTACATTCCATGTTCTTTAATTAACAAATTTGCACACATCCTGTTCTTTTCTCTAAACCCCATCCACCTACCCAGTTAAATGCACACATGTGCCCCTCACGTGAGGGGCAAAATTGTCAATATCCCAGCCCCTCACTATTTAAAAACCCCCTGCTTCTTCACTTTTACAAAAAAATAGGGCTTGTTCTTCAAGCTAAAAGCACAAAATCATGGTACCAGCTTCTTCATTCATCGAAAACCAGTACCGATAGATGAGTGGGCGAAACTGTGTGCATTATTGAGCGAATTAGGGTTCGAAGGTCATGATGCACTTGATCCAGACAGTTTTGAGTGGCTGTTTCAGTACGAAGATGCTCGTCTGATTCTTGATTGGATCTGCTCCGGTCTCCGTCCATCTAACGTTCTCTCCCATTCCGAACTGAAACAGTTACGTACTTACGTCTCCGTTTCTGTATTTAGGTTGCAATTTCATGAGTTTTAGAGTTGTGTGTTAGTTTATTGATGTTATCAGATCATTTTGTAGAGTTTATAGTGTCAGGCTGCAATTATGTGATGTATTTTGCACTAATTTATTAGTTGTGGGTAAATTGCTTCTGCTTTCACAGTTACGTTGTCGTTTTTCTCTGTAGATTGTGAATTTGTTCGCTTCTACTTTCATGGTTTTCGATGAATGAGATGGTAAATTTGTTCGGAATTGGAGTGACGGAGAATTGCAGCCTTCTCACATCTACAGTATACCATGATTTCGTGCTTTTAGCTTGAAGAACAAACCCTAATTTTTGTAAAAGTGAAGAAGCTGGGGTTTTTAAATGATGAGAGGCTAGGATATTGACAATTTTACCCCTCACGTGAGGGGCACATGAATGCGTTTAACTGGGTAGGTGGATGGGGTTTAGAGAAAAGAATAGGGTGTGTGCAAATTTGTTAATTAAAGGACATGGAATGCACAAATTAAACACAAAGGACAAGAACTGAAAATAAATGACGAACTGTGTAATTTACTCTTGAATTATTTTATCCAACTACAGTTAATACCTCATCAAAATTTGATAACTATTTATTATTGTACTTTTATCACAAACTGTTACTAAGCCACCAAATTTATATCTTTAACAATACAATCTCATATCTCATTTATATTAAAATAATAATAATGGGTAAGGATAGTGTAAAAATGGCCTAAAGTGTGAGAAGTGTATTATAACACTATATATAATACTATATAACACTATATAAACACCGTATAACAATATGTAACACCATATAATACCATATAACACTATGTAACACTATATAACATTATATAACAAATATAACACTATACATCTATTATAGACATGCTATCAGACAACCTATAGTGTTATATTTGTTATATAATAATATATAGTGTTACATAGTGTTATATGGTATTATATGGTCTTACATATTGTTATACGGTGTTTATATGGTGTTATATAGTATTATATATAGTGTTATAATACACTTCTCACACTTTGAGCACTTTTTACAGGATCCTCTACCAATAATAATAATAATAAGATTAACATTGTAATAATTACATATCAAATGCGTTTAACATCACCAAACAAATATACAGAAAATCTACGAGAACAGAAGTTTGACCTTGTACAACCAACATATTAGCTCTCTATCAATGAGGTCTTCAAAGAATTTTGGAGGTAACAAGTGAAGGGAGATCAACACCACAATGCTACTGTGCTAGACAAAACAAGCACATAGAATTATGGAATTATCATTAAACATTAATGGGTCAAACCAACAAAACTAGCTTAGAAGCAAACGGGTCAAAATTCATCCAAAGTGTACATCAGCCCTCCTTACCCAACATACATTATTATCAATATACAAGTTTCATAATCGTATTTGACTCACTAACTATATATATACTATATAGTATTGTAAAATCTTTAGAGAAAAACTATTGATCAACCCAACCCGTTCTGTTTCGACCATTACAATTACCTCTTCACTCTTTCCACTGATAAGGAGCACGATCTACAACCAGATAGTCTCCACGTATATCTTTAGCAACCCGAATATCATCATCCAAGTATACTGAATCAAACCTGATCCAAGATACAAGAATCAGCACCAATCTTAATAATTGACAAAAAAGAAAAGGTATACTTTGACCTTTGAAGTCAAACAGGCTAGTTTATAAACTAATAATGAAACTAATCTTTACGTTTTATGCAACAGATTATGAACTTGTCACGTTAAGTTTGAATGGAAATCCATGCCGATTTTATGTTTTACTACAAGAATGAATCTTTCTTTATTGATATGGCATAGTCATTGATGAGTAATGGAGTAAATATGTAAATAGTTAACCTTTATTCGGTCCAAGAATAAGGAGCGCGATCAACAACTAGATAATCCCCTCTAATATCCTTAACAATCCGTATCTCTTCATCAAGGTACACAGACTCAAACCTACAGAAACATAACGACTTAATTTTATTCACAAAAAGACACAAGACTCTAATAAGGACTTCACACCAAATAAGAGAAAGGAAGTTTAATATGAATCCTTAGTTATAAACTGACACATTGTTTCAAAGAAATACGTGAGTTCTTTTAATCCAGATCAACGTTGTAAATTTTGCATATCTAATGAGTATGCACATACGACACAATTATTAATCTGTGAGACAGAAATCTGACAAAAAGTCATAAGTAAAGGGAAAACAAAACCAGTAAGCAGAAGCAAACAACCAACCAAACGTACACAGTAGAGAAACATTGGTAGTTATACCAGAAAACGAATCAGCTAAAAAATTAAGTAATCTCTGTAATTAATGACTTTGATACAACATCAAAATCATAATCGTATTGTTACGATTTGACAGTCTCAAACAAACATGGACAGCAAGCGCAGGCCTAGAACTTCAGAGTTACATATGTATAAGCACATGCCCACACACACATATATAAAGTTCGTTCAATAGATAATCAATTTAAATAGAGAACATCATAAACACCTGTATTTACATGTGAGGCGCTTACAACATGAAAGACCCTCTGTCTCTCTCCCATTATAAATGGCAAGCACTACGATACTCAATAGATAATCAATTTAACAGTGTTTATGCAGTTCTCGCGGTTCTTTACTTAAAATTGGCTTTGTATTAAATGTGCCCCTTTATATATACATATATCATAAATCCATATAGCAATGTGTCTAAAATTATTAAATACATATTTTTACTATTTTTTCCAACAACCGATACTCACGAGGAAGAAAGGACATTAAATAACTTCAACTTTAAAACTTAACAGAAACATAAGTATAACAACCTTTAAGGATATCCTACAAAAAAAAAACTTAATGTTAACCTTTTTCTTGGAAATTAAACCTAGACTAGAAGCATGAATGGCACCTTGCAAATTTCATTGTTGTTCATCACATGCAAACATAATAAAAGCAGAAACATAATAACAAAAAAGGTTGATAAAAACTCACCATCCTTGACCAAATGGTGGCAACGGAAACTCCCAGCCTTTTCCACGTAAAACAGCACTTGTAAACCTATAATAAAAAAACATGTAGACTTGTAAACTCCCATGAATTATGCATATGAGACTTCTATGGTCAAAGTCAAACCTTTTTTAGAGATCCAAATTAAATATGGATTATGTTCAATGTCAATATTTTCACATTTGCAGTGTTACAATGGTTATAAAATATTTAATAAAGAAGCATAAGTAAAAACCAACTTATCATTCATTAGTTTGACCTCAAAAGTAAATTCCAAGGACAACACAAAATCAACTTGCAACCCAAAAGACTAGTCTGGTGGGTGAGGGAGTCCATTTGGTCTATAAACCCCACATCTACAGCCGATGTGGGAAAAGTCCCATACCTTGCGATGGTTTCAGACGTTCAGTCGATAACACATACTCATATAAAATCCAATCATATTCTCACCCAAAATTGGGAAAATCATGAAAATGAGCATGTTGACTGGCTAGTTTAGCAAAATAGGCATTGACTTTCACAATTCTCAATCTAGTCAAGCCCGAACCAACCAATGAGACGATGACAAGTAAGCCTTTCCAGCAACCTCAACATCACATTGGTCGGCACATAAGACTCAAAAGCTACATCTAGGTCCATAGCACAACAAACCAGAAGATGACACCCCACATACACAGCGCCGTTGGACAGAAAATTAGGCCTTTTTGTCACCGGTGACAACACGTCAGACCAACATCTGAGCACGTTTCTGTACCGCTGATGCTCAAGACTGTGGCATGTTCCATCATGACAGATGACAGATTCGGCTTCATCTGATCTGGCTTGGCTCGGATATAAACCTGCTGGACTCAAACATGTGATGGCTCAAACAGTGCCGCATGAAAGCGTCCCAATTTATGTTGTAGTCAAGGTAACGTAGGCCCAACGAGTGTCGATTCATACCGGCCAAATGTGTGCCCATTGCAAACTAATACAGGCCCAATCAGTATCATTTTCCAACGACCCATTTTTTGTCGCTATTAGTAACACAACTGCCCAAATCCTACCGTTTTTGTAGCAGCACAATTTGTGTCGGCGCAAAACTACGTAGGCCTAATGTATGTTGTTTCGTTACGACCCATTGTTTGCCTGTTTCAACGGCGCTGTGTATGTCGGGTCTGACACGTGTCATCTTCTAGTTGGTTGTGTTGTGGACCCAAATGCAGCTTTTGATTCTTATGTGCCGGCCAATGTGATGCCAACGTTGCCCCGACGTTGCCAGAAGGGGTTACTTGTCATCGTCTCATTGGTTCATTCGGGCTTGACTAGCTTGAGAATTGTGAACGTCAATCCCTATTTTGCTAAACTTGCCAGTCAACTATGCAGTTAATATCGGTGATATATTGGTCCCCTAGTGAAATATCGGTCAGAATATCGGTACCGATATTGTCTACGATATGTTGACCGATATAACCGATATATCACTGAATTATTAGTGTTAAATTGCTATATATATAAATTCTACATTATATTAAAATTACCGATATCCCACCGATATCTCACCGAGATAAGTCTATATCTCAAATATTGGTCCTTGACCAATCTCCGATATTTTACCGCATTAACTCCATAGCCAGTCAACAAACTCATTTTCATGATTTTCCCACCAAAATCACTTTAATCAAACCTTAAAGAGTGTTATTCTCTTAATTTCAACCTAACTTTCGAATTCAAAATCCACATAAACTCTTAGATTTTCCAAGAAATTCCTACTTATCAAACTAAAACTATAATGGTTCTAAACTTAATTGCAATAAAGAAAGCTATCTCTAAAGGCATAACAATATGTACCAGAACCTTAAATCACCAATTTGACCTCAAAAAAAGTCAAAGTAGAAACAAACAAAGAACACAAAATAATGCCAAATCAATCAATCAATCAAATACCTAAAATTAACACGTTGAGAAGAAGCAATTTCCACATCAGATCTCACAAAAAACACACCATCAGGAGGAAACGTAATAACATTATTCAAACTCCCTTTCTCCACATCAATAACCTGCAACACATCTCCAGCTTTCGTTCCGAAAAACCCCGCATTCTCAACGATAAACAGCTGTTCTTTCTCGGTGGTCCAGAGCAACCGCCAGGTACCAGAGAGTGAACTATCGGTTGTAACCTGGTCACGGTTGATTGAGGCGATTGTGTCGATTGCTTCGGTGATTTGTAACAGCTTTTGGGGGTCAGATTGGGTGGTGATGCCTCTGTTTTGATCGGAGATTAGATTAAGGAGGGTGGATTTAGCGGAGGTGAGAGATTGGGATGTGAGAGATGATCGAGCGGTTAGTGTGTTTCGTGTTTTTAGGGTTTGGTTTGAGGGGTTGAAAGGGGTGAAGAAGGTGTTGGAAATGGCGGGAAGAGATGATGGTGCCGCCATGGGAGTGGAGGGAAGGAGATGGTTATTGTGTGGTGGTTAGGATTTTGATTGTTTTATAGGACCAATATAATAATAACTAGAGTTACCACCCACACCAATCCAGCATGGCGTAAAACCTTGCCGAATAGTACCAATATTACACCACCGCCAGTGACAAACAATATTGAAATTCGAAATTATGACTTGTTAACGCGAAGAAATTAGACTGCAACGTAAAACATAGAAAATAATAATTAAGTCGATTTAGGACTCGCACGTTGTAATTAACCTGTTAAACGGGGAAAAAAAATAGACGACGTAAAAATGGTGAACCACATATTAACTCGCAAAATCTAGTGCGAAGCGCAAAACGAAACTTAAAAACATTGAACCACGCACGTACGTTACGTTGTGTTAACTCGCAAAATTTAAAAAAAAAAACTGCGAAATATGAAAGTATGAGGGGTCAAAGTTGAAAGTAAAAAGGTTGTTAGGTTAAATTGCAAAAGATGAAAACTTTTGATTTAAAAGTAAAAAGCCAAATAGATTTTGGGTTAAAAGTGTAATATCAGTTTTTTTTTTTTAACTCTCAAAGCATTTGAGTACAACACCTATATGCACAATTATGTTGCTAATTTATAGTTTGTTAATGTTAATTAGTATCGGAGTCGTAAAACCGTGTCAAGTAGCATCAATGTCATACCGTCGCCAGCTACTGCTATCACTGGAAAATTTCGTAAAACAAAAGACATAAAAAACGGAAAAAAATAAACGAAAAGTAGGGGTAAAACGTTGAACCATGCACTCCCGTTGTGGAGTGTTAATACGCAAAAATATACGAAAACGTAGAATACAACATAGCCGTTAAACGGGAAAAATAGAGGTAAAAATGTAAATAACGTATGTACGTTGCGACGTGTTAACTCGAAAAATTTATACCAATACATAAAACGGAAAACGTTTAAAAGATAAAAAATGTTGGGACCAAAGTTGAGAGAGAAAAAGGTGTTTGAGTTAAATGTAATAATAATTGTTTTATAGAATTATACACACTAAGCAAGTGTATCCAAAAAAATCCACTAAGCATCATATACAAAACTCACTATGTAGAAACAACATGCAAATCAACACTATTATATATATAGAAACGGGTTCAGGAGAAAACGGAAAAAAGTGTGAGAACGGTGAGAACGCATCCTGTCCCAACACGTGGCGCGGGGCATGATCAGGGTCCGAGGGGGGTTTTGGTCATTTTATCTTTCGCTTTTCCAATTTCTTTTTTCACAATATTGATTTATTTTTGGCGTTTAAGATTTTTTGGCGTTATCCAAATTCAATAATTTTATGGCGTTTTCAATGGTTTCATTGTATCAGTATTTTGGCGTTTATGGCGTTATTCAAATCGTATGCCATTGGAACCCCAAGGGATCAGAATATCTCTGTGAATGGCTTCATCCATACCAAGTATGGCCAAGACTTTTTAGGATGACGCCGCATTGTTTGTTCTTAGATTCAAGGCGTTTTAGACAAGATGGCCCATTGTTCTATTATTTTTATATACATTTTGGCGTTTTGTGGTATCTTGGTGTTTTACAATTGGAAGATTATATTACAACCACAGTGAAAAAAATAGATGCGAAAAAAATAAATTAAAAATCCTAATCGGATCTCTCTTCACAATCTTCACTGTCATCAGTCTATCTCTTCACAATCTTCACCAGATATTTGGCGTTTTATGTAAAACTTAACAAACCCATCGATTTGATTATTTTGTCTGCTCGTCTGTTGAAGCGGCGTTTTGTGGATGTTTTTGGGGATATAGATCTTTGAAGATGAAGATCAAGTTGAAGAACCTAACGAAAAACCCACCCACACGTCATCCAAGCCTTCTTCAAGAACAAAGAACACAAAATGACATTGACTGTCATCAGTATCTTTTTCTTGAATTTTTGTTCATCTCGTGCAGCAAAATCCATTCAGTGAAAACTTCACGAAGAACAATACTGAATATCCAAGAAAGCATATTAGCCATCTTTGATTTTTTTTTAATTTTTTGGCGTTTTACAGTGAGTGGTATTTAGTAGTATTGGCGTTTGTTTTTTTGTTTGATCAAATGGAAGTTGCTAATTGGTATCATTTTATAGGATGTCTTTTTTGGCGCGTAGGTTAGGCGGTGCATTATTATAATAAAGTATTCGTCGTTTTCAGTTACTGTTTGTAATTACTGTTTTGATAAGCTTTATCTCTGAAGTCTGTAACACGTCCCATCTTTCAAGTTTGGTGTTTTAGTTTTACTGTTTGTAGTTACTGTTTTTAGTTACCATTTCACGTTTGGTTTTTAATTTTTTATGGGTTTTTTATAATACTTTTCCAAAGTAATTTTATTATAGCTTGGGAGTTTTTGGGGCGTTTTATGGCATTATGGCGTTTTGACAAACATTTATCTGTGTGGCGTTTTTATTATAAATGGCGTTGTTATTTATATAACAATCAACTGAAAAAGAAAAATAGAAAAAAAAATATAAACAATTGATCTTTCAAATCTTCACTGTCAGCAGTCTCTTTCTTCTTTTGAAGTATCTTCACTGGCTGTTTCGACTTTCGTATGATTCATTTTAATTTTTATTTATCTTCAGCCTCTTTTTCTTGAAGATTTGTCCATCTCATGCAGCAAAATTTTATTGAGCTAACAATCCATTCGAAGAAACTTTTCCCCGTAGAAGAATATTGAATTTTCCAATGAACGATGTTTGAGTTTTTAATTTTGCCGTTTTATCGATAAAAAGAACGCCACCAAATAAAAGCACTTTTAAACCTCAAAATTTGATCATGCTAAAATCAATAATATTTTGTTGTATAAGATGGACAACATTGTTAATCCTCGGTTAAGAAAGATAACTGACAATGTTGTCCACCCCATACAGCTAAACTTTATTGACAACAAACCTCAATAATGTTTTTGTATGTTTTGGCGTTATAAATTGGATGGAAGTTGAGGATATGGCAATAAGATTTTACTCAATGAAATGGACAATATCCTCACTTAAGGATTTTGTCTATTACATTGAGCGAAAGCTTACAGACAAACGAACTGAATTTCAAATAAACGTTTTGGTTTAGAAGATATTTGATGTTTGGGTTTTTTGGCGTTTCTAAGACGAATGGTATATATTAAATATGGCGTTTGGGGTTTTGTGTGTGTTTTTAATTGAAAGTCTGAGATGTTGTATATACAGGATTTTTTTGGCGGTTTTTTTAGGTGGGATTTTATTATAATTAAGTTTGGCGTTTTATATCTAATGGCGTTTTTTGTTAGAACTAGTGAAATTTCTCCCGCACTTCACGGCGGGAAGTGGGTTGGTATCTGTTCTTTTCGTTACGGTACCAATATTCGCAATAGCCTAAGTAATCGAAAGAGAAAACCTTACATCGAAAACAATAAAATCGAATATCCGATACTGGTACCGATGTTGTTTAATTAGTATTGGGTTGGTTGGTTTGCGTTCGATGTTTATTTATTTTTTTCAACATTGCGATATAAATTTTATTGATAACGAATATTGTGCGGCTACAATACCAACCTGAATTGAAACCTACTAAACAACAACTGTATCGGTGACGTGTTTTTTTTTTTCCTTTCGATAAACTGACACTGTATCGCTACCACACCGTACCGAACCGAACAATATCGTTTTCGGTACAACAGTTTATTTATATTGTTTTTTTCTTTTGATAAGCTGACATCGTATTGTTACCGTACCATACCGAACATCGGTACCGATATTTATTTATTTTTTGGTTTTTGGTTTCAAAACATTTTCATTTATACCACTCTATCTATTAGGATAAATGAATAACGTTACCGATACCGTGACACTCTGAACCGATTGGTGTTGTACGAACATCGGTGCCAGTACCGGTGTTCGTTTTTATCGTTTTCGGTAATGTAAAATTGTGTTGAATTCTGTACCAAACGCATGTATCGTACCGATATTGTAACAAATTGAATAAGTACCGATCTAATTATTAAAATGCTAATTATTCTTTATTATTAAATAAATAAATTAACATATGCTTATAATCAATTACTAAATTTCTCACCAACATCCAATGAATCAACCATCTTCTTCTATAATAAAATACTTAATAACTATAAAACTAATAGAATAACTAAAACTCATGCACTATTTATCAAGAGTCTAAATTCATATATATAATGGTGTTGTATTTTTGTTTGGCGTTTTATTTCATGATATGACGTTTTGTGTGGAGATGTCAAAAGACCCTTTTACCCTTAACGAAGCGTGTCCATGTAATAAAATTGATGTTATTTACGAAAACGCCACCTCGCCAATCTAGTCCATAGATTGTTTTGATCGGACGATCCATAAGCGTTCTCACCGTTCTCACACTTTCTACCGTTTTCTCTAAATCCCAACCCTATATATATATATATATATTATATATATGATATAACAGCTCTCCCGAAACCCTTAACATGCCCTATACGTCCTAAAATACACCTCGTATACGAAAAAACGGACCAAATATACCTTTATTCTAATAAAAATCAAATAAAAACAAAAACAACGGGTCCTGGCGGGGCGCGACCCACTTAAGGAAAGGAGTCGTGGGCCGCGACTACATGACACCAGGCGAGCCCATGAGCTGCCACGTGTCCCTGTCGTGTTAAACCTACACCATTGATTCACCATGCCTATAGCCTACCCCGTGTCGCTTGCGGGCCGCGAAGGCCATAGCCAACTGGGTCGCGGGCCGCGACCCCCTGTTCGATCAGCCCTATAAAAAGGGTGCTCGACTTCAGTTGAATTCGTTCAAAAACTTTTCTTTCTCTCTCAATATATAATAGCTAAAACTCTCGGGTATTATACCCCTAAAAAGCGAAGTTCTGCCTCGTTGTAAGTGTTATAACCCCCGATTACGTATTAGTTACTCTGCCCGATTGATCTAGAGCTTCGTAACGCATGTCAAGGCTCTGCCTGACTCAGTCGTTGGAGTTCTGTCTCGGGGGTATAACTAATGTAAATTGGGTTATCTTACTAACACGTGTGCATTGTTTAATTTTAATAGATTATAACCAGGAAGTCACCAGAAAGCAGTAGTATTACCTAAAACAGCAATGTGAGCCATGCTCTTTTTATAAATCTTTTGTAAGTCAAAATATTTTACCAAAACCTCAATGGTTTTAAGCAGTGATTGAGTCTATGTATTCTACAATTACTGTCGGTATGTTGAGGTTTTGCATACATTACTTGTTACTACATTGTGAGTAGTAGCATGACCACAAGTCTGGATTGACAGTACCATCGATGGTAATTGGGTAGATATAAACATTGTAATCGCTCTCAATACTATAAAATGATAAAAGCTTGTTTTGATTAAATTGGGATGCACTCACCAGTATTTCTTGCTGACAAAATCTTTTTAAAACGCGTTTAAGGTAACAAAATGTAAAAAGCCAATTAGAAGCCAGCTGGAGAGCACTGAAGGCTTGGAAAAGTGGCTATAAAAGTTACCTAAATAAGAATGAAGTTTTATTTCAAATAATTAGGGTTTATCCCTATAAACATATTGTAATGGAAACTTGGGTTTTTCCCATGTATTTATTATTTATAAAAGTGAGGTGCTTTAACTCTGATAAACTATTTCCTAATTACGGTACTGATGTAAATTTCCGCTGCCAAATTAATTAACACCGATACCACTAATCTGGATCTCGCGACATCGCTCCCGGGGTCGGGGGTTGCGACAGAGAGTGGTATCAGAGCTACAGCCACTGATTTAAGCCACATAAGTGTTCTGCTGACACCAGTATTTTTATTAATTGTGTTAGGAAATAATCTATGTGAATATGTGTAAATATGTATATTATTGTTTTGTGTTATTTGACAATCTATTAGTTTACAGTATGAGTGAGCAAGGTACGTCTGACGCCTACCGTCATCTAGAAAGTTCCCCCAAAAGTGAAGGAACCTCGTCACAGCCTACTCCTTCGGGGTATTCTGCTGATACGGAAGAGGGAATTTTCATCTTTAAGGCGCAATCCGAAGAACTGTTCCCTCCGAAAAAGAGAGGATGGTTCATTAGGGAAGCACATGAGAGGCGAAAGAGGATGAAAAAGTTACAACAGCAAAGAGCGTTAGCAGCAACCAATAGGGAAGTAAATGCTCAAACTCAGGAAATAGTTAATAGATAGTTGGCAGACTTTCATATGCTAACCACCACTGCAGCAGATCCAAACCTTGATCAGATGATGGAACCACAACCGTAGCCACTATTTCCAACCCAACCAATGGAGATAGAACTTAACCCAGTAAATCAATTTCCCATACCAGCATTTTGCCCTGACGAAATACCTAGAATCCCAGCACCTAATCCTTTAGCGTGTGATCCATGGGAAGATGACCATAGGGATTATCAGGAGCTCTACCCACAGGAAGAACCAATACCAAATCCCATAGCACAGTATACCAACCTTAATCCTATAGATCCATATTGGGATAACGATCAGTATGTTCAGCAAATATTAAACAACCAGTACCCATATGGAGAACCAATACGTCAGTACCCTGACCCAGTACCCGCACCACGACCACCCATGAGTGAAGAGAATGTGCAGGAACTCCGCACATATGGCGAGAAACTAGTAGAAGGAGGAGATAGGATAAGACAGATAGGAGAAAAGCTCGTGTGGAAATACGACGAGCGAGATTTGCAGTTTTGGATGAATAACCCATAATAATAATAATAATACATATATATATATAGGGGACCGCTAAAATGAAAACCACCTCCAGTTGTAAGAACCGCGAGAACCACTTTCTGGCCATTAGATTTTCAAAATGTATGGATGAGATTAAAAGTAGTTAAAAGTAATATTAAATTCTTTTTGTCTTATTATGTCTTTAATATTTTAATCTAAAAGGGTATTTAAGTAATTTTGTTTTTTTGTCTTATTAATTTAATGTTTTTTATAACATTTTTGTCCTATTTGCATTAATTGTTTTTTTCTAAATCAGATTTTTTTATTAAACAATATTTTGAAATCAGATTTTTTGATAAAAAAAATTACACGCGTTTTTTTACGACCCGTTTTTGACGCGCGTTTTTTACGACCCGTTTTACGCTCCGTTTTTTCACGCCGTTTTTGCGACCGGGTTTTTAAGTGCGGTTTTTTATGACCAATTTTACGCACCGTTTTTTGCCGCGCCGTTTTTTACGTCACGTTTTTTACACGCCGTTTTTACACCCCATTTTTTACGTCCCGTTTTTACGCGCCGTTTTAGCGTCCCGTTTTTATGTCCCGTTTTTACGCGCCGTTTATACGGCCCGTTTTACGCCCCGTTTTTTACGCCCCGTTTTTTTCACGCCGTTTTTGCGACCGAATGTGTTTACGTGCGGTTTTTTATTCCCGGTTTTACGCACCGTTTTTAGCGTCACATTTTTATGTCCCGTTTTTTCAATTGACATAAAAAAGTTTTATGTTTTACATAGAAGTTTACGTTTTACGTTTAAAGTTTACGTTTTACATTGTACGTTTTACAGGTTACATAAAAAAATTTACGTTTTACGTTAAAAAGTTTTTATGTAAAAAAGTTTTACGTTTTGCTTTAAAAATTTTTTACATAAAAGTTTTCGTTTTACGTTAAAAAGTTTACATTTTACGTTTTACGTTAAAAAGTTTACGCTTTACGTTTTACGTTTTATGTTAAAAAGTTTACGTTTTATGTTTTACGTTAAAAAGTTTACGTTTTACGTTTTAAGTTTACGTTTTACGTTAAAAAGTTTTTACATAAAAGTTTACGTTTTACATAAAATTTTTATAGTTTTACGTTTTAAGTTTACGTTTTACGTTAAAAAAGTTTACATTTCAAAATACAACAATAAACCAATCACAATTATCAAACAACCCCAAACCCACATAATCGGCGTCATCGAACCGAGTTGA
This sequence comes from Helianthus tuberosus, assembly GCA_030545235.1. Classification (NCBI taxonomy): domain Eukaryota; kingdom Viridiplantae; phylum Streptophyta; class Magnoliopsida; order Asterales; family Asteraceae; genus Helianthus; species Helianthus tuberosus. The sequence continues at coordinate 19,713,569 of CM060381.1, forward strand.
CCGGGTCTGGTTTTGTCCCGACATCGAACCGAGTTGACCGGGTTTGACTAGTTGACCCAAATTGTCACGAACCACAATCTGACCCGTCGAACCACACCCCGAACCGCGGCTGACCAGCTTTGACCGAGACCCGAAACCGAGCCGAAAACCCGACAAAATCTGAAGTGAACCCGAACCAAAACTCAAACCATCACTGTCTTCATCATCTCATCGGTTATCAACTATTAAACATCATCATGGATCTGGGAAAAAATCTTAAAGGAAAAAAACAAACCCGAACCAAACCATCACTCGTGCAGAGCCGAACCCGAACCAAGCACCACCACTGGTGAACTAATACTTGAATCTGAGTCTGACCGAATCGAAATAAAGACGACTGAATCGAAACTGACCTGAAGTAAAATCGAACTTAGACGAGACTGAACCGGCAGACCTGAGACCCGAACCTGAGCCATCGGCACCACCGGCATCACCATCTACACCATCTTCATCGTCGGGCCAGAACACCGCCGCAGGGGCTCCGCCGCCGCCGAAGGATTCGTCGCTGGTTTTGAAGCTTCGTGTGTTGTTTCTGGTGTGAAATCTTCACACTCCAGCCATCATTCTCTGCAATCTGAGCCGGCGAAGGGGGAGGGTGCCTTGTCAGAGTTCGTTCGAGAGGGATTAGAGGGCGTCGTTGCTGGAATCAACCACCACCGTGAGTCGGGTCCGCCGGTGGTCTCACCGGTGACGAAACAGATAGGGGGTGTCGGCTATGATGAGAGGTGTGTGAGTATTTGAGAGTAGTTTAGAGGGTTTAGGTTACACTTTTGAAGATGAAGGAGAACAGGAGGGAACATGATGCGGCTGAATTGGGGTTTCTTCATGTGCAGAGAGATTTTTTGAACAAGAAAGATGAAAATGAGAGAGGAGAGAGGTATATAAAGAGGAGAGAGGTATATTAAATGAAGAGAGAGGGAAGATATGACATTTGAGGTAAAAGACCAAAATACCCTTTAGGTTGGCATATTCTGATTGGCTGAGAGTGATTCTCGCGGTTCTTACAACTGGGGGTGGTTCCTATTTTAACGGCTCCCTATATATATATATATATATATATATATATATATATATATATATATATATATGTGTAGTTTAAAAAAAACAACTAAAATACATAATCTAATATCTACGGATGCATAACTGGTAGTGTGTTTAAATTTCAGTTGTAGACTGTAATATATATATATATATATATATATATATATGGTAAGGTTCATGCGAGAACCACCTTTATTGCGAGAACCGCGAGAACCAATGTGAACACAACCTAAAATAGCTAAAAAAACCTAACCCCCCCCCCCCCAAGCTAAAATGCTAAAAACTAAACCCCAAAAAAACCTAAAAAAATAAAAAACACACACAAATTTTTTTTAATCTTTTTTAAGTTAAAAGCGCTACTTTTAGTAGGAAAAAAATTTTAAAAATAAAAAAAAAAATTTGGCTACTAAAAGTAGCGATTTTTTTATAAAAAATATTAAAAAAAAATTTTTGTGTGTTTTTAGCTATTTTAAGGTATTTTTGTTGTGTTCACATTGGTTCTCGCGGTTCTCGCAATAAGGGGTGGTTCCTAACGGATCTTTGTCCTATATATATATATATATGAAAAGAGTAAAAGTCGCAATGTACAACGTTTTTTATCAGTTTGGTTGTGTAATTGTTTGCATTAAATCTTACTGTATGATATTAATACCTGATAAATGTTTGTAAATCCAGATGAATAACGAAGTAAATCAGGAAAACCAGAATAATGATAATAATGGAAACCAAGTAGATAACAGTGCCATTCAACATATAGTAGTACAAGGAATTATAGATGCTATGTCATATATTATCAAGACTGTTAAAGAAGCAGAAAATAATAAAACTATAAGTGGAAGTAAACGACAACCCACTGAACCTAGTCACAACGTGAATAATGGACCGCTACTCCAATTTCCTATTTCAAAAAGAAGAAGAACCATGCCATATGGTTGTTCTTACAAAGAATTCTAGTCCTGCAAACCAATAGAATTCTCAGGCAATGAAGGAGCCATTGCAACTTTACGTTGGATAGAAAAGACAGAGGCGGTCTTAAAAATAAGCAAATGTGTAGATGAAGATAAGATTATGTTTGCTTCTAATCTTTTTAAGAATGCAGCCTTAGAATGGTGGAATATTATTCTCCAGTCTAGAGGAAGTGATAAAATTTATAATATGGAGTGGACTGACTTCAAGGACATAGTCGAAAGGAAATTTTGTCCTCCTCATGAAAAAGAACAAATCGCTAACAAGTTCTTAAATCTTAAAATGACTGGAATAGACTGCAAGGGTTACACTACCATATTTTTCGAGTATGCTAGAATAGTGCCAACCTTAGCCTCACCAGAACCAGTATTAATCTCCTGTTACATCTGGGGATTAATCAGTGAATTTAGACACGTAGTCAATGAAGCTAGACCAAAAACCATAGAAGAAGCAGTAGAATCAGTCAATACCTTGACTGATGAATTGGTACGTACGCAAGAAGAAAACCAGAGAAAGAACCTATCCCAAAGACTTATCCAAGAATTTCGTTATGGAAATAACTACCGTGGGAAAAGTACAGGTTCTACCTCTGCACCTTACTGTAAGTACTACAAGAAGAAGCATTCGGGAAGATGTTCAATATACTGCAACTTCTGCAAAATATCTGGGTACAAGGAAGAAGACTGCAGGAAGAAACCCAGCAACAAGCTATGCTTTAACTGTGGAGAGACTGGGCATATCAAACCGAACTGTCCGAAACTAGCTCCAGCAACAACTAGCAAAACTACCAAGAATGCCTGATCATTTGTTCTGACAGATGAAGAAGCCAAGATGATTCCGGACGTGATTGCCGGTACGTTTTTAGTTAATGATATTTTTGCTAAAGTATTATTTGACTCTGGTGCAAACCAAATTTTTATTAATACTTCGTTCTGCAAACTTCTCAATCAGCCATTAGCTAAACTTCAACAAGAATGTCTAGTAGAAACAGCAAATGGAGAATCCATTAAGATTACTGAAATCCTGCAGGAAGCAAGAATAGAAATTTTAAACCATAATTTTATTGCTAACCTTTATCTAATGAATCTGGCTGGATTTGATATCGTATTAGGAATGGACTGGTTAGTAGCCAATCACGCCAGTATTCTATGTGATCAAAAGTCAATCCAAGTAAGTTCACCAAAGGGTGACAATATCACAATTAAAGGAGATAAGCCATCCAAGTCCACAAAATTCATCTCTGTGATGAAAACAGCCAACTATGCAAGGAAAGGTTCACTAGTGTATATGATTTTCATAATCATTAACACTAAAGGAAAAGAATTAAAAGATATTCCCGTAGTATCTAAATTCTCATATGTTTTTCCAGAAGAGTTACCTGGATTACCGCCAGATAGAGAGGTTGAATTAAGAATTCACCTAATACCAGGAACAACACCGATTGCCAAGGCACCTTACCGTTTAGCACCAACAGAGATGTAAGAACTGAAGAAACAGTTGGACGAACTTCTGGAGAAAGGTTTCATACAGCCGAGTTCATCACTATGGGGAGCACCAATTTTGTTTGTCAAGAAGAAGGATGGATCGATGCGTATGTGCATTGATTACCGAGAATTGAACAAGGTTACGATTAAAAATCGGTACCCATTACCAAGAATCGATGATGTGTTTGATCAACTGCAAGGAGCTCGATTCTTTTCTAAGATCGATTTGTGCTCAGGATATCATCAACTGAAAGTACAAAAAGAGAGCATTCCTAAAACTGCTTTCAGAACAAGGTACGGTCATTATGAATTTACAGTCATGCCATTTGGTTTAACCAATGCCCCAGCCGCATTTATAGACATGATGAACAGAATATGTAAAACATATCTGGATAAATTCATAATTATCTTTATAGATGATATTCTTATTTACTCTAAGAGTAAAGAGGATCATGCAGAGCATTTGTTTATACTTTTAAATTTGCTGAGAAAAGAAAAGTTTTACGCTAAATTTTCAAAATGTGAATTTTTGTTACAAGAAGTGCAATTCCTTGGACATCTGGTTAATCATGAAGGAATTCATGTGTATCCCACAAAAATCGAGGCGATTACTAAATGGAAAGTCCCTGAATCACCGACAGAGGTGAGAAGTTATCTTGGATTAGCAGGTTATTATAGACGTTTTATTCAGGATTTTTCTAGAATAGCTATTCCCTTAACGAAATTAACCTGCAAATCAGTTAAGTTTGAATGGGGACCAAGACATGAGGAAGCTTTTAGGATTCTGAAGCAAAAGTTAACCAATGCACCCATACTCGCGTTACCAAAAGGAACAGAAGACTTTATAGTCTATTGTGATACCTCTAAGTTAGGTTATGGATATGTGTTGATGCAACGTCAAAAGGTTATAGCCTATGCCTCTAAACAACTTAAGAATCATGATGAGAATTATACGACCCATGATCTAGAATTAGGAGCTATAATATTTGCCCTTAAAATTTGGAGACATTATCTTTATGGTAGTAAGTTTATTGTTTTCATAGATCATAAGAGTCTAAGATATGTTTTTGAGCAAAAGGAGTTAAATATGAGACAGAGACGCTGGATGGAGATTCTTAGTGATTATGATTTCAATATCCAGTATCATGCAGGAAGGCTAATGTAGTAGCCGATGCTTTAAGTCAAAAGTATCATGAAAAGCCAAAACGAGTACATTCTCTCAAGTTAAATCTACAGATAGATTTAAATGAGCAAATTAGAGAAATACATGAATCAGTAATCAAGGACGATACTGAAAAATTAAAAGGAATGATTAAGGAATTAGAACAAGGAACGGATGGAATTTGGAGATTCCATAAGAAAAGAATCTGGATACCCAAACAAGGAAACCTACGCCACCAAATTTTAGAAGAAGCCCATAAGTCTAAGTATACGATACATCATGGTAATGATAAAATGTATCAAGACTTAAGAAAGAATTTCTGGTGGATAGGAATGAAAAAGGATATAGCAACCTATGTTGTTAAGTGTCTAACCTATTCACAGGTTAAAGCTGAACATCAGAAACCCTCAGGTTTATTGCAGCAATTAGAAATGCCTATATGGAAATGGGAATTGACAACAATGGACTTTGTTACTAAGTTACCCAAAACACAAAAAGATAATGATGCAATCTGGGTGATTGTAGACAGATTAACCAAATCTGCTCATTTCTTACCAATGAATGAAACTTTCAGTATGGAACAATTAGCCAAGTTATATGTGTTTTGGTCAAAAATCACACAAGGATAATGTAACCAAATCTGATTTTTGTGAGGTTAGATGCTTGGTTAATTGAACACATGTGTAAACAACAAATGAATGAAATGAATGATGAACACAAAGATTTATACGAGGAAAAAGCCCTTGATCAATAAATGATCTCCGGCATAAAAAACCTCAGGTGATGGAAACTACCGATCACCAACTATATTAAACAAAGAAAGTTTACAACTTTGGATGATAACAAGCTTGGTACAATGATTGCTAAAGTGTTAGTGCGTGTAATCGCCAAATGTTTGCAGAGAGTTCAAGTTCGAGAGTTATCTGTATGTGTGTGTAACTGAATTTCTAATTTAAGCTTGTTATCCCCTTTCAAAAATAGAAAAATCTAGCTAACAAACTATCCAAAATTTGTGCTAGTCTTCCCACGATCACCACAATGGTCATGGAGCCATTGCACGTACAAAAATGTCAAGCATATTCCCCTAGAATCTCGGCAGGACCAAGTCTACTGCGAATACACCTGCAAAACAAACTAAAAATTGATGGAAACAATTGTTAGTTTAGGATAATAATGAGGATCCTGGATCCTTAGTCTTTCTGCAACATCTTCTGAGGATCCTTAATTCAAACTGAACTGAGGATCCGTGATCCAGACTATACTTGAGGATACGTGATCCATATGCTATAAAATTTCATCCCTAACAATTGCCCCCAAACATGACTAGTTGATATCCGATTAGATAGTCATGTTTCAACAATTTTCGGACTAGCCGTTGCAAATGGATATAGCCGTTACAGTGCTGATATCAGCGATAGTCATCTCCTGCAACAATAATCATTATAAATAGGTTAGAGATAAGGATTGAAATCTGCATTTATATTCTAGATCCTCCCTTTAAATCCTCATTAGAAGATCTCATCGGGTATTTCCTTCTTCCTTCTCTCTAATCTTCTGCTATCTGATCCTCTGTTCTTCGAATATCCATGGCGAAAATGAGTACCCGTTCTTCTCCCGCCAAGAATCCTGATCATAATAGCTCATTAAAGAGTCAGGGTTTAACTAAAAACCCTTCAATGGAGCTTTGCCGATTCACTGATCCTGAAGTTGATCAGTTACGCCCCTGTTTTCCTGATGGTACAATTTTTCGGCCCTTTGATTCTTCAACCAAGAGCGATTGTGTATCGGACACCTGGATCATCTTCCCTGCAGCCCCTTTTCAAATAGGGTTCACATATCCTTTTCCTGTTCTCACACAGGGCTTCTTCACACTGACTGGTTTATGCTACATCCAAGCTATGCCGATGGTGTGGAGAGTTCTATACACACTTGAGCACATTGTAGAACATGAAGGTATTGACATAGGCATGTCCGAGTTGAGCCAACTGTACAATCTTGTAAGCCAAGGTTCCTACCGATATCTCTTCAAGTCCAAATCCCAGCAGCCTCATCCCATCCTCAAAACCACCAAGATTGACACCAACTGGAGGAATCAATTCTTCTTTGTGAGAGGGATTCCATTCCAAACGGAAGTCATCTTCCCAAAAAATGGAATGCAGACGGTAGGATATAGGATCCTTAGATTAGGACAACGGTAAGAATTTTTCTCTTCTGTTGAGGATAACTGATCCTTTATTCTTGTCTATGCAACTATCACCCTGTCACGCATTCAAGAATCACAGGTCACCAAAGAAAGAGTTGAAGCTTTCTGGAAGCTTGATCCTGCCATCAGAACATTTCCACCAAAGTTAAAGGATCCAGAAGAAATTTCATCCACTTCCTACACCATGTCAAGTAAGTATCCATATTTGTGCATATACAAATAGTTAATAAAATTAGAATATGAATACTTATCTGTGTGTTATGCTTATAGGTGCTGGTAAATCTTCCAAGTATGCTTCCAGGTTCAGCGTTGCTGATCTCCAGGATATTGCATCCCCTCGGTCAATCAAAACGGAGCTGGCTGCAAGCCAAAGCAATCCTGAGCCTAAGGGTATGAGCACCAGGGGTAAGGGAACCAAAAGGAAGAAGCCCACTGAATCCTCTGAAGGGCTGCCTCTGATGGAACGTTAGCTTCATGACTATGTCTTCGAGGTAAGGATACCATATCCTGAAATTTTATTCCTTTTGAGGATAAAGGATCTTGATTGTTGAATTCTTCTTGTGCAGAAATTTGTTAAAGTTCAGATCCTCCTGGACCAACGCCTGGCTGAAGCTGAAGAGAAAAACTTGGACCTCCAAAAGATTGCCCTTGCCAAGGACAAAAAGATCTCCTCACTAGAGAAAGACATCAACACCCTGCAAAAGGAGCTGATTCTTGTTGAGATCACAGCCAACAACGAGAAGACGGAGATCATGGATGGAGCCAAGATGTCTGCTGCTATCGCCATGCTGAAGATCAAGCTCCAAATGGCCAAAAAAGATGCTGATCCTTCTTTTGACAGGTCTGAATGGGACTTAGAGGCTTGGGCAAAGAGGCTGGCTGAACTTGGAGATGAGGATGAACCTGAGGAGGTGCTAGCTCTTGAAGTCGGAGGCAGTTATGTCAAGGATCCTGAGGGTGCGGCAGCTGGTGGCAGTGGAAAAGGTGGTGAAGAGAAGGTGGACGAGGCAGCGAAGGTGTGAGCTGCACAAATGGGCGATGATGGATATTTCTAGACGTGGCCGGAGCCCATTTTTTTTGGTTTGGTAGTTTGTTTTATGGTTATGGTATTTTGAACAATGTTGGTCTGTAATAACTTTGAACAATAGCTGTTAGGGTTAAGGATCGCTGATCCTTAGGACAATAGGGGGTAGCAAAGGTGGATGGGTCCTTCTGTTTGTGGAGGATGAAGCCTTTGATGCCCCTCACCTTTTGATTTCCTTCACTTAATGAACCTTGTTAATATGGATACCCTTTGCCGACCCAAGTGGACGGGCCACGTATTGCTGGTAGAAGCTTGGGTTGGCAATTTTGACAACCTTTTAAAGGGTTAATCTGTTAAATAAATAAAACTTTAACCTTTGGTTATCTCTTGTGTTGTTGATTTTGTCTTTAAATTTTATACATTTATTTGTCAATTCTTATTCTAAAATCTTAGGATTTATAACTGTTAGAATATTAAATGTATATTGAAATTAGCTTAAGTCTAAAGATAAAACACTATACGATCAAGGATCATATATCCTGTTGTCAAAGAATAAGGGTATAATTAACAAACCAAAAATAAAGTTAATAAGCATCATACCAGAGAATCCAAGTTAGGATTCTATATCCTTAACACTTACAACTGTACCAACAAAGGATAAAATCTGATAGAAGGTTAGGATCCTGGATCCTTAATTCTTTGGCTTTGAAAACCTGCAATAACATATCACTTGGGACTAAGCCAACTGTCAAAGCAAGTGTTAGTATCTGGGGACAAGCCCAACAATCTGGGGACAAGCCCAATAAACTGGGGACAAGCCCAACAAACTGGGGACAAGCCCAAAAACTGGGGACAAGCCCAAAAACTGGGGATAAGCCCAAAGGATCTTGTGTAAACTGGAGTATGGCCCAAACTGGCGACTATCCAAACTTCGTGACATGAAGATGCCAAAACCTTGGCTAACGTGAAAACGTTAGAAACCTTAGGAATGGATGTATGGTACGTCTACCATTATACTTAGGATCCTAAATACAGCCAGTACAATGAAATTGTCAGCCCCTAAAGCGGGTACTGGTCCCATTGCCTTAAACTGTACTAGGATAATCGTGCGGAACTGGCGAAGGTGTAAGAACCTAATTCGTAGAAGGTAATAGATACCTTAAACTGGGGACAAGCCCATAAACTGGGGATAAACCCAAAAACTTTGGAGATTTGACTGAATACTTGATCCTTTGTCAAAGATACACCAACTTCTGCAAAACTCAGAACTTAATGAAAAAGGATAAAGGGTGCTAATACCTTTTCCTTATAATCAAATGAACTAAAGAATTAGAGAAATAATAATGAAATCATTACCAGAATGAGGATCATATATCCTCTGAGGATCCTTAATATGTACTGGGTATGAGGATAACCAAGGATCCTGGATCCTTCTTACATGAAATACTTCTTCAAATGGACAGCATTTCAAGCCCTTGGTAATAGATCACCTTCCATTATTAATAAACGATATGCACCCTTTCCTGCCTCAGCTTCAGTTAGATAGGGGCCTTCCCACTTTGGTGCTAACTTGCCATCAGCAGGATTTGTGGTATTTTGGAATGCCTTCCTCAACACCATGTCACCAACTTGAAACTTTATGATCCTGACATTCTTGTTATAAACTCCAGCCATCCTTTGTTGATAGCTAGCCAATCTTATCCTTGCTAAATCCCTGAGTTCTTCTATGGTATCCAAATCTTGAACCAAGTTTTCAACATTTCCTTCAGGATCACGGATGCTTGTTCTTGCAGTAGGGACTAACATCTCTGTAGGGATCACAGATTCAGCTCCAAACACCAAAGAAAATGGAGTCTGACCGTAGCATTCTTGGGAGTTATTCTATCAGCTCATAACACATAAGGTAGCTCTTCTGCCCATTTCCCTTTCTTGGATCCAAGCTTTTTCTTCAAGTTGTTAATGATGATCTTGTTAGATGATTCTGCTTGACCATTAGCTTGTGGGTGGACTGGTGTTGATGTGCTCATCCTAATCCCCCAGTTGTCACAAAAGCTAGTAGTTCTACTGCCAATGAATTGGGATCCATTATCACAAATAATTTCAGAAGGTATGCCAAATCTAGTAATGATATTTCTTTTAATAAAGGATATCACTTCCTTTTCTCTTACTTGTGCAAAGGCTTCAGCTTCTATCCATTTGGAAAATTAATCAGTCATAGCAAGCATAAACACTTTTCCTCCTGGTGCCTTGGGAAGTTTTCCAACTATATCCATTGCCCATCTCATGAATGGCCAGGAATAGGATATAGGATGCAGGAGCTCCACTGGTTGATGAATGATATTGCTATTTCTTTGACAAGCATCACATTTCTTTGCATATTCCACAACATCCTTCTTCATGGTGGGCCAATAACATACTGTTCTAAGGATCCTTGAGAATAGTGCTTTGCCCCCAGTGTGGTTTCCACAATCTCCTTCATGAAAATCCTTCAGAACTTCTTGAATTTCTGGATCCTCGATGCACCTTAGATATGGAACTGCAAGAGATCTTTTATATAAAATATTATTTAGTATTGTAAACTGGGATACCTTGACTTTGAAAGCTCTAGGATTTTCTCCAGTAGTAATCTCTCCATGTTGTATATATCTCAGGATTGGAAGGATCCAGGATCCTGAACTTGACTGTGCACCATCACTAGGTATGATTGCTGAATCCTCCACTATCTCCATGGCTATATTATCCTCTATAGCAGGAGTTAAGATATGTATAATTGGTATCCTAACGTCCTCTGGAATCTTTAATGATGATCCAAGGTTGGCTAAAGCATCAGCTTCTGCATTTTCTTCCCTGGGTACCTGTGTCAAACTAAAAGAAGCAAAACAGTCTGCCAATTTCTTGACTATCTCAAGATATTTGATTAGTCTTTCACTTTTAACAGCATAAGAACCATTGTAGTGGTTAGTAATTAACAAAGAATCTATAGGTGCCTCAAGATACATGATCCTCATGTGCTTGGCAATTTGCAAACTAGCAATTAAGGCTTCATATTTAGCCTCATTATTAGTAGTTTGAAACTCACAAGCAATTGAGTGGGGTATAATGTCCCCTGTGGCGATTTTAGTAGTATGCCTAGTCCAGTTCCCTTGATATTTGAAGTCCCATCTGTGAAGAGTATCCAAGGATCCTTAGTCTCTTCAAGCTGTTGAACTTCCAATTCAGCTTCCCTTTGTAGATCACTACTGAAATCAGCCATAAAGTCAGCCAAGGCCTGAGATTTAATGGCAGTTCTTGGTTCATATTTAATATCATATGCACTAAGCTTGACTGCCCATTTTTCTATCCTTCCTGACATTTCAGGTTTCCTGAGAACATTCTTGATAGGAAAGTTAGTCTTAACAGATGAGTCTCAAAATAATGACATAATTTAGTAGATGCCATGATTAAAGCAAGAATAAGTTTCTCTAAATGAGAATACCTGGGTCCTGGACTCAGCATCAAGTAGACTTTTACTTACACAATATACAGGATGTTGATTACCTTCATGATCCTTAACAAGGACTGCACTTACTGCCTTAGAAGAAACTGCTAAATATAAGGATAATATCTCCCCATTCTCTGGTTTCATTAAAGCTGGAGCTGAGGATAGGTAATCCTTAAGGGCCTATAGGGCATTTTCATGCTTTTCAGTCCACTCAAACTTTTTATTCTTTCTCAGGATGTCATAGAATTCTTTGCATTTCTCTGATGACTTTGAGATGAATCTGTTCAAGGTTGCGATCCTCCCTGTCAATCTCTGCACATCCTTAGCATTGGCAGGGGACTTGATGTTCACAAAGGCCTTGATTTGTTCTGGACTTGCCTCTATCCCTCTTTTTATCACTATATAACCTAAGAACTTGCCAGCTTTTACACTAAAGTGGCACTTGGAAGGATTCAATTTCATGTTGTAACTATCAAGGATATCAAATGTTTCCTCCAAATCTATAAGGTGATCCTCAGCTCTCTTGGACTTAACCACCATGTCATCAATATAGACTTCCATTGTGTGTCCAATTTGTTCTTTAAACATCATATTTACTAGCCTTTGGTATGTAGCACCTGCATTTCTTAGTCCAAAGGGCATAGCAATATAACAATAGATACCAGTAGGGGTCATAAAGGTTGTATCCTCTTGATCAGATGGTTCCATCTGAATTTGTTGGAATCCAGATGAAGTATCCATAAAAGTTAACGATTCATGACCCGTTGTAGCATCCACCATGGAGTCAATGTGGGGTAAAGGGAAAGGATCCTTGGGATATGCCTTATTTAAATCAGTAAAGTCGACAGATACCCTCCACTTTCCATTCTTCTTTTGAACAACAACCACATTGGCTAACCATCTTGGATACTTTACCTCTCTAATCATACCTGCATTGAGCAGCTTATCTACCTCCTCTTGGATAATGGCATTTCTTTCAGGTGCAAGACCATCGTGATGACTGTTTTGGTTAAAAATCACACAAAGACAATGTAACCAAATCTGATTTCGTGAGGTATGATGCTTGGTTAATTAGATAAATGTATGAACAAGAAATGAGCGAAATAAATGTTGAACACCAGGATTTATACGAGGAAAAAGCCCTTGATCAACGAATGATCTCCGGCATAAAAAACCTCAGGTGATGGAAACTACCGATCACCAACTATATTGAACAAAAAACGTTTACAAATCAGGACGATATCAAGCTTGGTACAAGGATCACTAGTGCGCAAAAATGTGTAATCGCATAGAGCTTTTTTGAGTTCGAGTGTTGTGCAGTTGTGTTGCTAATTCTTACTAAATCAAGCTTGTATCCCCATTTAAAAATAGAAATGTCTAGCCTAACTAACTATCCGCAAAAGGTGCAACTCCCCCAAGATCACCATAACAGTCAAAGAGCTCACGCACGTGCAGAATCATCAAGCATGTTCCCCTAGAATCCCGGTTGGACCAAGTCCTATTCGAATACACCTGTAAAATGAGTTCAAAAATGACAGAAACAATTGTTAGTGTTAGGATAATAATGAGGATCCTGGATCCTTAGTCCTGCAACATCTTCTGATGATCCTTAATTCAAACTGAACTGAGGATCCGTGATCCAAGCTGCATTTGAGGATCCTTGATCCATAAGCTGTGAAATTCTATCCCTAACAATTCCCCCCAAACAAGACTAGTTAATATCTGATTTGATAGTCATGTTTCAATTTTATTCGGACTAACCGTTACTAATAGATATAGCCGTTGTGATGCTGATGTCAGCGATAAGACTTCCTGCAACAATCATCATTATAAATAGGGTTAGAGGTAAGGATGAAAATTGCATTTAAATTCAAGACCCTTCCCCTTTAAATCCTCATTCGAAGACTTCATCAGGTATCTCTTCTTTCCTCCTCTCTGAATCTTCTTCTTTCCGGTGCTCAGTTCTTCGTTTAATCCATGACAAAGATGAATCTCCGATCCTCCCCTGCTAAGGATCCCAAAAAAGAGAGCCCTCCAAAGAGTCAGAGCATAACTAAAAATCCTTCAATGGAACTCTGTCGCTTTACTGATCCCGAGATTGATCAGTTACGTCATTGCTTTCCGGAAGGTACCATTTTTAGACCCTTTGACTCTTCCATGAAGAGTGATTGCGTTTCTGATGTCTGGATCACTTTTCCTGCAAGCCCTTTCCAGATTGGCTTCACATATCCTTTCCCTTTCCTAACCCAAAGCTTGTTCACACTCACCGGTTTGTGCTACGTCCAAGCCATGCCGATGATGTGGAGAGTCTTGTACACGCTCAAAAATATTATTGAACAGGAAGGGATTGATATAGGCTTATCTGAGTTGAGCCAGTTGTATAATCTTGTCAGCCACGGTTCTCATCGTTTTCTTTTTAAGCACAAACCTGGTCAAGCACATCCAATTATGAAAACCACTAAGAACGATTCCAACTGGAGGAACCAGTTCTTTTTTGTAGGAAAGGACTCCATCCCAAATGGGAATCATCTTCCCACGAAGTGGATCACCCAGGGTAGGATATGGGATCCTTGGACCAGGACCATGGTAGGGTTCTTCTTTTCTGCTAAGGATAACTGATCCTTCTTTTTGTTTTTGTTGTGCAGCTATCTTATTCTCTAGCATCCAAGAATCTCATGTCACAAGAGAGAGGATTGCTGCTTTGTGGAAGCTTAACCCTGCTATAAGAACAGTTCAAGTTCAAGCTAAAGCAAAGGATTCTCAAGAAATCTCCTCCGGTTCCTACACAATGTCAAGTAAGTATCCACATTTATGTGTAAATAAGTGTTTAAATGAATATAACGTATGAATACTTATCTATGAATTATGTTTGTAGGCGTTGCCAAATCTTCCAAGTCTGCTTCAAGGTTCAGTGTGACTGACATCTAGGAATATGTCTCCCCTAGGTCTCTTAAGAAGGAGCTGGTTGCATGCCAAAGCGTCCATGAGACCAAAGGAGTCAGCACCAGGGGTAAAGGAACCAAAAGGAAGAAGACTGCTGAACCCGCTGAAGGCCTGCCTTTGATGCAACACCAGGTTCAAGAATATGTCTCCGAGGTAAGGATTTCATATCCTAAAATTCGCTTTTCTTTTGTGGATATAGGATCCTGAATACTCAAATCTTCTATTGCAGAAATTCGCCAAAGTCCAGATCGTCATTGACCAACATGTGGCTGAAGCTGAAAAAAAAGTGCCTTGACCTCCAGGCCATTGCAGTCGCCAAGGATAAAAAGATCTCCCAGCTGGAGAACGAGCAGAAGGCACTGCGAAAGGGCCAAACACTCTGTTGTTGTCGTGATGATGAAGATCAAACTCCAGATGGCTAAGGAGGCTGCTGATCGTGCCTTTGATAGGTCTGAGTGGGATCTGGAAGGATGGACCAAGAGGCTGGCTGAACTTGGGGATGAAGATGAACTTGAAGAGGTGCTAGCTCTTGAAGGTGGTGGCAGCGAGGTTAAGGATCCTGCGGAGGAGGCAGCTGGCAAAGGTGGTGAGGAGAAGGTTGAGGAAGCAGCGAAGGTTTAGGCTGCATAAATGGGCGATGATGGACATTTCTAGACGCAGTCGGAGCCCATTTTTTATGGTTTAGTGGTTTTATTTGATGGTGTTTTGATTCTGAACAATTATGGTCTGTAATAATTTGAACAATAGATATTAGGATTAACGATTAGTGATCCTTGGAACAATAGGTAGGATGATAGTTGGTGGAGGGATCCTCTGTTTGGGGGATGAAGCCACTATTATCCTGCCGTCTTTATTTTCCTGCACTACTTAGAACTTGTTAATATGGACACCCTTTACCTACCCCAGCGGACGGGCCACGTATTGCTGGTAGATGCTCGGGGTAGGTAATTTTGACAACCTTTCGAAGGGTTAATTTTGATAAATAAATAAAACTTTTAACTTTTGGCTATCTTGGTGTTGTTCATTTTGCATAAATTTATTTGTCAATTGTTATTGTACAATTTAAGAGTCTACAAGTTATTGATGAAAGTATAAAAATCAGTTTATGTCAAAAAGTTTAGGATATGATCAAGGATCAAGTATCCTTTAATCAAAAAGTTTGAGAAGTGAGATAATTTTAGGATCATATATCCTGTTGACAAAGAATAAGCGTAGCACTGATAAACCAAGAATAAAGTTAAAGTAAATAAGGATCATACTAGAGAATCCAAGTTAAGATCCTACGTCCTTAACACTTACAATTGTGACAATCAAAAGACAAACCCCTGTAGAAAGTTAGGATTCAGGATCCTTAACTGTATAGCTTTGGAAACCTGAAACGAGACATAACTTGGGACTAAGCCAACTATAAAAGAAAGAGGTAGTATCTGGGGACAAGCCCAACAATCTGGGGACAAGCCCAATAAACTGGGGACAAGCCCAAAAACTGGGGACAAGCCCAAAGGATCTTGTGTAAACTGGAGTATGGCCCATACTGGCGACTATCCAAACTTAGTGACCTGAAAATGCCAAAACCTTAGCAATGTGAAAACATTATAAACCTTAGGAACGAATGTATGGTACGTCTACCATTATACTTAGGATCCTAAATATAGCCAGTACAATGAAATTGTCAGCCCCTAAAGCGGGTACTGGTCCCATTACCTTTAACTGCACTAGGATAATCATGCGTAACTGGCGAAGGTGTAAGAACCTGATTCGTAGAAGGTAATAGATACCTTAACTGGGGACAAACCCAAAACTGGGGATAAACCCAAAAACTTAGGAGATTGTATTAGATACTGGATCCTTAGACAGAAGTCTACCAACATCTGCAAAACTCAGAACTTAGTAAAAAAAGGATGAAGGATGCTGGATCTTTCTCCAAGTAAATAAACAAATTATGGAATTAAAAAAAATAAGGAAATGATTACCAAAGTGAGGTTCACATATCCTTTGAGGATCTTGGATCCTTAACCATAATTTTGTCTTAGCTAAGGATCCTCGATCCTTATCACATGAAGTATTTTTTAAGATGGATAGCATTCCAAGCCCTTGGTAATAGGTCACCTTCCATGGTTAATAAATGATATGCCCCCTTTCCCGCCCCAGCTTCAATCAGATAGGGGCCTTCCCATTTTGGTGCTAACTTGCCATCAGCAGGATTTGTGGTATTTTGGAATGCCTTTCTCAACACCATATCACCAACTTGAAATTTCCTGATCCTAACATTCTTGTTATAAGCTCCAGCCATCCTTTGTTGATAGCTAGCCAATCTTATCCTTGCTAAATCCCTGAGTTCTTCTATGGTATCCAAATCTTGAACCAAGTTTTCAGCATTTCCTTTAGGATCACGAATGCTTGTTCTTGCGGTAGGGACTACCATCTCTGTAGGGATGACCGATTCAGCTCCAAACACTAAAGAAAATGGAGTTTGACCAGTAGCATTCTTGGGAGTTGTTCTATCAGCCCATAATACATATGGTAGCTCTTCTTCCCATTTCCCTTTCTTGGATCCAAGCTTCTTCTTCAAGTTGTTGATGATGATCTTGTTAGATGATTCTGCTTGACCATTAGCTTGTGGGTGGACTGGTGTTGAAGTTATCATCTTAATCCCCCAGCTATCACAAAAAGTTAGTAGTTCTATTCCCAATAAATTGGGATCCATTATCACAAACAATTTCAGAAGGAATGCCAAATCTAGTAATGATGTTTCGCTTAATAAAGGATATCACTTCCTTTTCTCTGACTTGTACAAAGGCTTCAGCTTCTATCCATTTGGAAAAGTAATCAGTCATAGCAAGCATAAACACTTTTCCACCTGGTGCCTTGGGAAGTTTGCCAACTATATCCATTCCCCATCTCATGAATGGCCAGGAAGAGGATATGGGATGCAGGAGCCCTGCTGGTTGATGAAGGATATTGCTATGTCTTTGGCAAGCATCACATTTCTTCGCGTAATCCACAGCGTCCTTCTTCATTGTGGGCCAATAGTATCCTGTTCTAAGTATCCTTGAGAACAATGCTCTGCCTCCAGTGTGGTTTCCACAATCTCCTTCATGAAAATCCTTGAGGACTTCTTGGATTTCTGGATCCTCAATGCACGTTAGATATGGACCTGCAAGAGATCGCTTATATAATATGTTGAAGTTATCTCTTGCCTCCAAGACATCTCTTGAAGGATACTTTAATTGCTATTGCTCCCTTGGTCTTGAGACCGGCTTCATTGATGAGGTATAGCAGTTTTTAGCCTCCTGTTGATCACTCTCAATTTTCACCACTCCCCAAGGACTTGAAAGCTTTACACATTGATGATAAGTGGATGGGACCGCCTTCATGTCATGTATCCATGGCCTGCCCTGGATAACATTACAACATGATAAACAATCTATAACACAAAACTTTTGATAAGAATGCAATCCTTCAATATAGATTGGGAGTTTGATGTCCCCCAATGTATTCTTTGTTTCCCCACTGAATCCCACAAGTACTGAGGATCTTGGGATGATATCAGACTCCGGGATATTCATATTCTTGAGAACATCAAGCTGAATGATGTTCACAGAGCTTCCTCCATCTATAAGGATCCTGCGAACAAAGTGGTTAGAAATAAACAATGTAATTACAAGACCGTCATGATGAGGATCCTGGATGTCAACACGATCATCCTCATCAAAAGTAATGACTTTATCCTGGGTGACAACGGAGGTTCGGACGGGTCTATCTCCATTATCCATCTTGGTTTCCTTAGCATGTCTTTTTGCTGCTGAAAAGGATGTACCACAGATATCTGATCCACCGGATATGAAATTTATGACTTGTGCATCTGCTGGAGGAGCAGGAGCCCTTTTCGGGATCCTTTCAGGATCCTGGACCCTTGACTTCTTTCGTCCCAAAAGCTCTTTCAAATGCCCCTTGCTCAACAAGTAACCAATTTCCTTTCTAAGTGCAATGCACTCTTCAGTGAGATGCCCGAAATCCTCATGATATGCACACCACTTGGACTTATCCTTTGTAGCAGCTGGTTTATCGCTTTTCCTTGGCCACCTAGCTTTCTCACCTAGATTCTGCATTGCAAGGATTAGTTCGTTGTTATCAACAGAAAAACAGTATTCAGAAATAGGAGGATAATCCTCATCATCCTCTTCTTGTTCCACTGCATGCACATTCTGGTTGTCAGATTTGTGGTAGGACTTGGATTTGTTGTTCCTGAAGTAGGATCCTTGCTTATCCTGTTTTGAGGATCCTGTCAATCTATCCTGGATCCTTTTGTCATCCTCTAGGCGGATGAACCTAAGGGCCCTAGTTCTTACTTCATCAAGATTCCTGCAAGGTGTCATAACAAGATCATCATAGAATAATGAATCCCTAAGTAATCCCATTTTAAAGGCTTCTACAGCCGTAGCAATATCCAGGTTAGGAATATCTAAGGATTCTTTACTAAATTTAGTGATGTAATCTCTAAGTGATTCATTCTGACCTTGTGTTACCCTATATAAATCACTAGTTAACCGTTCAAACTTTCTACTACAAGAGAATTGACTATTGAACAAGTTAACTAAATTAGCAAATGAAGTAATAGAATAAGGGGGAAGACTTAGCAGCCATTTAAGAGCAGATCCTGTAAGTGTGGATCCAAATCCCTTGCATAGACATGCTTCTTTTAACCTTTCAGGAATTGGATTGATCTCCATCCTCTCCCTGTACTGAGCTACATGCTCTTCTGGATCCGTTGAACCATCATACAACTTCATTGATGGTATCTGAAACCTTTTAGGTATCTCAGCATCACATAAAGGTGGTGCAAAACGAGATATCCTATGGCTACCATCCGCAATTTCAGGAATGGATTTAACCACTCCTGGTACACTGGATATCATATCCTTAAGCTTCTGTAGCTCCCTAGCCATGGCCCGATTGATACCTGTATCCTGCATTAAGCCATGGTTAGCGTTGTATGAATTATTAAAAGTGTTACCTCCCGGAGGATTCATGTTTGGAATCGCAGATGTGAATCCATATTGACGAGACTCTGGCATGATTGAAGGACCAGAGGAAGCAATGGTTTGCATTGGTATGAAGTCTCCTTGATGAACGTCCGAGTTCTGAGGCTGCATACTTCTCAAGAGTCCTTGATCCTGAAGGACGTTGGATCCTTGGAGTTGAGATGATCCTTGAACCTGAAAGGATCCTGGGACAAGGGAGAATCCTGGGACCAGAGAGGATCCTGGGACCTGAGAGGATCCTGGGACCAGAGAGGATCCTAGGGCAAGGGAGGATCCTTGTACTTGGGAGGATCCTTGGACCTGGGAGGATCCTTGGACCTGGGAGGATCCTTGTACCTGGGAGGATCCTTGGACCTGGGAGGATCCTTGGACCTGGGAGGATCCTTGTACTACATGCATTCCCAAATATCCTCCAAACGTGAAGTATCCCTGATGCTGAGAGGAGGATCCTGATGGTTGAGAAGAGGATCCCTGAGGCTGGAAGTAAGAGCCAAATGCCTGACTCATAGTTGTTGTTCCATAACGCCTTCCTGGTAATTCACCCAAGTATTGCACGTCCGGAACTGCTGAGTGTTAGAAAGTTATGACCGGAGTGTCGAAGTTCAGCGACCTTGGCATCAGAGGGGAGTGATCCTCCACTGATTTCTTCTGTTTCTCGATTTCATCGATCTCCCGGAGGATCCTTTCGTTGGTTTTATCCTGCTCTTGTGCATGATTCCTCATCTGCAAAATCAGAGCATAAAGATCATTAGTAGTTGGATTAGTTGAAACAGAAGAAGTTGGTGGTTTTTGGAAAATGGGGGTTTGTTTCTTCGCAGCATTCTTAGCATTCTTTTGGGATCCAGAAGGTGGTGGAGGCAAAGGAGGAACGCCTTGTGAAGAACTGAATGAGGGCATCAAACTTAAAGTATTCTTCGCTGAGGAAGCCATCTGTTTGGTTGTAGCGAACCGAAATGACCACGGAAATATGAATCTTTCTAGGAATGAAGCACCACTTGCCCCACGGTGGGCGCCAAACTGTTTTGGTCAAAAATCAAGGAATGACAATGTAACCAAACTTTCTGTTGTGAGGTATGATGCTTGAATCAATGAACAACACTAAGGATCACTATGGAATGTAATGAACAAGTGACACAAAGATTTATACGAGGAAAAAGCCCTTGATCAATGAATGATCTCCGGCATAAAAAACCTTGGGTGATGGAAACTACCGATCACCAACTCAAATTAAACAATAAATGTGTTACAACTTCGGATGATAGCGAGCTAAGTACAAGGATCACTATAGTGTATTGTGTATAAAAGTGTGTAATCGCCAAGTGAGTAAACGAGAGCTGGTGAGAGCAGTTGTAAGAGTGTGTGTGTAGCCAAAAATAGCCAAGTGTTTTCTAATTAGCTCGCTACCCCTTTAAAAATGGAAAATATCTACACTAACTAACATTCCGCAAATGGTGCAAGTCCTCCACGACTCCACAACGTCCACTTTTGGCCAAGCACGTGCGGAATATACATAGAATATTCTCCAGGAATATCGCCAAGACCAAGTCCAAATTGATACTCCTGTAAAACAATTTCGAATTCAAAGTAGACAGTCGTTAGTACAAGGATCCTTATAGTGATCCATGATCCTGATCCTGAAACACTTCTGAGGATCACTCAACTTAAACAGAAGTAAGGATCACTAAGCCCAACGGCCAATGAGGATCACTGATTATTTAGAAATCCACCCCTAACAATAACCTAGGAACTTGCCAGCTTTTACCCCAAAGTGGCACTTGGAAGGATTCAATTTCATATTGAATTTATCAAGGATATCAAATGTTTCTTCCAAATCTCTAAGGTGATCCTCAGCTCTCTTGGACTTAACCACCATGTCATCAATATAGACTTCCATCGTGTGTCCAATTTGTTCTTTAAACATCAAGTTAACTAGCCTTTGGTAGGTAGCACCTGCATTTCTTAGTCCAAATGGCATAGCAATATAACAATAGATACTAGTAGGGGTCATAAAGGCTGTATCCTCTTGATCAGATGGTTCCATCTGAATTTGCTGGAATCCAGATAAAGCATCCATGAAAGTCAACAACTCATGACCCACGGTAGCATCCACCATGGAGTCAATGTGGGGTAATGGGAAAGGATCCTTGGGACATGCCTTGTTTAAATCAGTGAAATCGACACATACCCTCCACTTTCCATTTTCTTTTGAACAACAACCACATTGGCTAACCACCTTGGATACTTAACCTCTCTAATCATACCTGCTCTGAGCAGTTTATCTACCTCCTCTTGGATGATGGAATTCCTCTCAGGTGCAAACTTTCTCCTCTTTTGATGTATAGGCTTGAAAGACCCGTCAATACCAAGTTTATGAGTAATAATATCTTTAGAGATACCTGTCATGTCCTCATGGTTCCAAGCAAAGGTAGCTTTTCTCCTCTGTAGGAAGGATACTAGATCCTGTTCAATATCATCGAGGATCCCGGATCCTATAAAAACTTTGGATTCAGGATCCTGAGGATCCATCGGGATATCTTTCACATCTTGTTCTCTTGCCTCCAGGACTTCCCTTGGAGGATACTTTGATTGCTATTGCTCCCTAGGTCTTGAGGCTGGCTTCATTGATGAAGTATAACAATTTTTGGCTTCTTGTGGGTCACTTTCTATCTTCACCACACCCCATGGAGTAGGGAGTTTCACACACTGATGATATGTAGATGGAACTGCTTTCATATCATGTATCCATGGCCTGCCAAGGATAACGTTGCAACAGGATAAGCAATCTATGACACAAAATTTTTGAAAAGAATTAACTCCCTCTATATAAATGGGAAGGTTAATGTCCCCCAATGTGTTGTTGGTTTCTCCACTGAATCCTACAAGAACTGATGATTATGGGATAATTTCTGATTCAGGGATATTCATCTTCTTGAGGACATCAAGTTGAATAATGTTCACTGAGCTTCCTCCATCTATAAGAATCCTGCGAACAAAATGGTTAGAAATAAATAATGTAATGATGAGATCATCATGATGAGGATCCTGAATATCCACGCGATCGTCCTCATCAAAGGATATAACTTTATCCTGCGTAAGGATTGAGCTTCTAATAGGCCTATCCCCATTCTCCATCTTCGTCTCTTTAACATGCCTCTTGGCCGCTGAAAAGGAAGTGCCACATATGTCTGATCCACCAGAAATAAAGTTAATAATTTGTGCATCAGCTGGAGGGGCAGGAGCTCTTTCCGGAATCTTTCCAGGATCCTAGATCCTTGACTTTTTTCTTCCGAATAGCTCCTTTAAATGTCCTTTGCTTAACAGGTAACCAATCTCTTTCCTGAGTGCTATGCATTCATCAGTGAGATGACCGAAATCTTCATGATAGGTGTTAGGGGTGGATTTCTAAATGATCAGTGATCCTCAATCGTTGTTGGGCTTAGTGATCCTTACTTCTATTTGAATTGGTGATCCTCAGAAGTATTTCAGGATCAGGATCATGGATCATCATAAGGATCCTTGTACTAACGGTTGTCTACTTTGAATTCGAAATTGTTTTGCAGGAGTATCAACTTGGACTTGGTCTTGGCGATATTCCTGGAGCATATTCTATGTTTATTCCGCACGTGCCTGGCCAAAAGTGGACGTTATGGAGTCGTGCAGGACTTGCACCATTTGCGGAATGTTAGTTAGTGTAGATATTTTCCATTTTTAAAGGGGTAGCGAGCTAATTAGAAAACACTTGGCTATTTTTGGCTACACACACACTCTTACAACTGCTCTCACCAGCTCTCGTTAATTCACTTGGCGATTACACACTTTTTTACACAATACACTATAGTGATCCTTGTACTTAGCTCGCTATCATCCGAAGTTGTAATACATTTCTTGTTTAATTTGAGTTGGTGATCGGTAGTTTCCGTCACCCGAGGTTTTTTATGCCGGAGATCATTCATTGATCAAAGGCTTTTTCCTCGTATAAATCTTCATGTCACTTGTTCATTACATTTCAGAGTGATCCTTATTGTTGTTCATCAATTCAAGCATCATACCTCACAACAGAAAGTTTGGTTGCATTATCATTGCTTGATTTTTGACCAAAACAGTTTGGCGCCCATCGTGGGGCAATTGGTGCTTCATTCCTAGAAAGATTCGTATTTTCGTGCTCATTTCGGTTCGTTACAACCAAGCAGATGGCTTCCTCAGTGAAGAATACTTCAAGTTTGATGCCCTCATTCAGTTCTTCACAAGGCGTTCCTCCTTTGCCTCCACCACCTTCTGGATCCCAGAAAAAATGTTGGGAATGCTGCGAAGAAACAAACCCTCATTTTCCAAAACCCACCAACTTCTTCTGTTTCAACTAATCCTACTACTAATGATCTTTATGCTCTGATTTTGCAGATGAGGAATCATGCACAAGAGCAGGACAAAACCAACGAAAGGATCCTCCGGGAGATCGATGAGATAAAAAAACAGAAGAAATCAGTGGAGGATCACTCCCCTCTGATGCCAAGATCGCTAAACTTTGACACTCCAGTCATAACTTCCCTACACTCAGCGGTTCCGGACGTGCAATACTTGGGTGAATTACCAGGAAGGCGTTATGGAACAGCAACTATGAGTCAGGCATTTGGTTCTCACTTCCAGCCTCAAGGATCCTCTTCTCAGCATTAGGGATACTTCACGTCAGGAGGATATTTGGGAATGCATGCAGTACAGGGATCCTCCCAGGTCCAGGGATCCTCCCAGGTCCAGGGATCCTCCCAGGTCCAGGGATCCTCCCAGGTCCAGGGATCCTCCCAGGTCCAGGGATCCTCCCAGGTCCAAGGATCCTCCCTTGTCCCAGGATCCTCTCTGGTCCCAGGATCCTCTCTGGTCCCAGGATCCTCTCTGGTCCCAGGATCCTTTCAGGTTCAAGGATCATCTCAACTTCAAGGATCCAACATCCTTCAGGATCAAGGATTCTTGAGAAGTACGCGGCCTCAGAACTCGGACGTTCATCAAGGAGACTTTATACCAATGCAGACCATTGCTCCCTCTGGTCCTTCAATCATGCCAGAGTCTCGACATTATGGATTCACATCCGCAATTCCAAACATGAATCATGTGGGAGGTAACATTTTTAATAATTCATATAACACTAACCATGGCTTAATGCAGGATACAGGTATTAATCAGACTATGGCTAGAGAGCTACAGAAGCTTAAGGATATGATATCCAGCGTACCGGGAGTGGTTAAACCCATTCCTGAAATTGCAGATGCTAGCCATAGGATATCTCGTTTTGCACCACCCTTGTGTGATGCTGAGATACCTAAAAGATTCCAGATACCATCTATGAAGCTGTATGATGGTTCAACGGATCCAGAGGAACATATAGCTCAGTACAGGGAGAGGATGGAGATCAATCCAATTCCTGAAAGGTTAAAAGAAGCATGTCTATGCAAGGGATTTGGATCCACACTTACAGGATCTGCTCTTAAATGGCTGCTAAGCCTTCCCCCTTACTCTATTACTTCATTTGCTAATCTAGTTAATTTGTTCAATAGTCAATTCTCTTGTAGTAGAAAGTTTGAACGATTAACTAGTGATCTATATAGGGTAACACAAGGCCAAAATGAATCACTTAGAGATTATATCACTAAGTTTAGTACAGAATCCTTAGATATTCCTAATTTGGATATTGCTACGGCTGTAGAAGCCTTTAAAATGGGATTGCTTAGGGATTCATTATTCTATGATGATCTTGTTATGACACCTTGCAGGAATCTTGATGAAGTAAGAACCAGGGCCCTTAGGTTCATCCGCCTAGAGGATGACAAAAGGATCCAGGATAGATTGACAGGATCCTCAAAACAGGATAAACAAGGATCCTACTTCAGGAACAACAAATCCAAGTCCTACAACAGATCTGATAACCAGAATGTGCATGCAGTGGAACAAGAAGAGGATGATGAGGATTATCCTCCTATTTCTGAATACTGTTTTTCTATTGATAACAATGAACTAATCCTTGCAATGCAGAATCTAGGTGAGAAAGCTAGGTGGCCAAGGAAGAGTGATAAACCAACTGCTACAAAGGATAAGTCCAATTGGTGTGCATATCATGAGGATTTTGGGCATCTCAATGAAGAGTGTATTGCACTGAGAAAGGAAATTGGTTACTTGTTGAGCAAGGGGCATTTGAAGGAACTCTTGGGACGGAAGAAATCAAGGATCCAGGATCCCGAAAGGATCCAGAAAGGGCTCCTGCTCCTCCAGCAGATGCACAAGTCATAAATTTCATATCCGGTGGATCAGATATCTGTGGTACCTCTTTTTCAGCAGCAAAAAGACATGCTAAGGAAACCAAGATGGATAATGGAGACAGACCCGTCCGGACCTCCGTTGTCACCCAGGATAAAGTCATAACCTTTGATGAGGATGATCGTGTTGACGTCCAGGATCCTCATCATGATGGTCTTGTAATTACATTATTTATTTCTAACCACTTTTTCGCAGGATCCTTATAGATGGAGGAAGCTCTGTGAACATCATTCAGCTTGATGTCCTCAAGAAGATGAATATCCCAGAGTCTGATATTATCCCAAGATCCTCAGTACTTGTGGGATTCAGTGGAGAAACTAAGAATACATTGGGGGACATCAAACTCCCAATCTATATTGAAGGATTGCATTCTTATCAAAAGTTTTGTGTTATAGATTGTTTATCATGTTGTAATGTTATCCTTGGCAGGCCATGGATACATGACATGAAGGCAGTCCCATCCACCTATCATCAATGTGTAAAGATTCCAAGTCCTTGGGGAGTGGTGAAAATTGAGAGTGATCAACAAGAGGCTAAAAATTGCTATACCTCATCAATGAAGCCAACCTCAAGACCAAGGGAGCAATAGCAATTAAAGTATCCTTCAAGAGATGTCTTGGAGGCGAGAGAACAGGATTTGAAAGAAATCCTCATGGATCCTGATGATCCTGAGTCCAAGATCTTCATAGGATCAGGGATCCTTAGCGACATTGAACAGGAGCTTGTATCCTTCCTTAAAAGAAGGAAAACTACATTTGCCTGGAAACACGAGGATATGACAGGTATATCTAAAGATATAATTACTCATAAACTTGGCATTGACAGGTCATTCAAGTCGATTCATCAAAAGAGGAGGAAGTTTGCACCTGAAAGGAATGCTATTATCCGGGAAGAGGTAGATAAACTACTTCGGGCAGGTATGATAAGAGAGGTTAAGTATCCAAGATGGTTAGCCAATGTGGTTGTTGTTCAAAAGAAAAATGGAAAGTGGAGGGTATGTGTCGATTTTACTGATTTAAACAAGGCATGTCCCAAGGATCCTTTCCCATTACCCCACATTGACTCCATGGTGGATGCTACCGCGGGTCATGAGTTGTTAACTTTTATGGATGCTTCATCTGGATTTCAACAAATTCAGATGGAACCATCTGATCAAGAGGATACAGCCTTTATGACCCCAACTGGTATATACTGTTATATTGCTATGCCGTTTGGATTAAGGAATGCAGGTGCCACTTATCAAAGGCTAGTTAATATGATGTTCAAGGAACAAATTGGACACACTATGGAAGTCTATATAGATGACATGGTGGTTAAGTCCAAGAAAGCTGAGGATCACCTTAAAGACTTGGAGGAAGCATTCAATATCCTTGATAAATTTAATATGAAACTTAATCCTTCCAAGTGTCATTTTGGTGTGAAGGCAGGTAAATTCTTAGGATATATGGTAACAAAGAGGGGCATTGAAGCAAGTCCAGAACAAATTAAGGCTATTGTGAATATCAAATCTCCTGCCAATGCTAAGGATGTGCAAAGATTGACGGGCAGGATCGCAGCCTTGAACAGATTCATATCCAAATCCTCAGCAAAGTGTAAGGAATTCTATGATATCCTGAGGAAGAACAAGAAATTTGAATGGACTGAGAAGCATGAAGGTGCCCTCAGAGCTCTTAAAGATTACCTATCCTCAGCCCCAGCCTTGATGAAACCAGAAAAATGAGATGTGTTATCCTTATACTTGGCGGTATCCTCAAAAGCAGTAAGTGCGGTCCTTGTTAAGGATCACCAAGGTACACAACATCCTGTTTATTATGTAAGTAAGAGCTTACTTGATGCTGAATCCAGTTATTCACATTTAGAAAAACTTATCCTTGCATTAATTATGGCATCTACTAAATTGAGACATTATTTTGAGACTCATGCCATTATTGTTAAGAATAATTTTCCAATTAAGAATGTCCTCAGGAAACCTGAAATGTCAGGAAGGATGGCTAAGTGGGCAGTGAAGCTTAGTGCATACGATATAAGATATGAACCAAGAACTGCCATCAAATCCCAAGCCTTAGCTGACTTTGTGGCAGATTTTAGTAGTGATTTTCAAAAGGAAGCTGAGTTAGAAGTCCAACAGCTAAAAGAAACTAAGGATCCTTGGATACTCTTCACTGATGGGGCCTCTAATGTGAAGGGAACAGGGCTTGGAATACTACTAAAATCGCCACAGGGGAACATAATACCCCACTCCATAGCTTGTGAATTTCAAACTACCAACAATGAGGCTGAGTATGAAGCCTTGATAGCTGGTTTGCAAATTGCAAAGCATATGAGGATCAGGTATGTTGAGGTACATGTAGATTCTTTACTGATCACTAACCACTTTAATGGATCCTATGGTGTTAAAGGTGAAAAACTAATCAAATATTTGGAGATAGTCAAAGAGTTGGCACTCTCTTTTGTATCCTTTAGTTTGACACAGGTACCAAGGGAAGAGAATGCAGAAGCTGATGCATTAGCCAATCTAGGATCATCTTTGAAGATTCCTGAGGATATCAATATCCCTATTATCCATATCCTGACCCCTGCTATCGAGGATCATGTAGCTATGGAGATAGGAGAAGATTCTGCAGTCATCCCTAGTGATGATACTCAATCTCATTCAGGATCATGGATCCTCCCAATCATGAGATACATACAACATGGAGAGATCCCTACAGGAGAAAACCCTAGGGCTTTCAAAATTAAGGTATCTCAATTTACAATATTGAATAATATGTTGTATAAACGATCTCTTGCAGGACCATATCTAAGATGCATTGAGGATCCTGAAATCCAAGAAGTCCTAAAGGATTTCCATGAAGGAGATTGTGGAAACCACACTGGGGACAGGGCATTATTCTCGAGAATCCTGAGGACAGGATACTATTGGCCCACTATGAAGAAGGATGCTTTGGAGTATGCCAAGAAGTGTGATCCTTGTCAGAGGCATAGTAATATCCTTCACCAACCATCAGAGCTCTTGCATCCTATATCCTCTTCCTGGCCATTCATGAGATGGGGAATGGATATAGTTGGAAAGCTTCCTAAGGCACCTGGTGGAAAAGTATTCATGCTTGCTATGACTGATTACTTCTCTAAGTGGATAGAGGCTGAAGCCTTTGCTCAAGTCAGAGAAAAGGAAGTTATACCCTTTATTAAAAGAAACATTATTACTAGATTTGGTATCCCTTCTGAGATTATTTGTGATAATGGATCCCAATTTATTGGGAATAGAACCACTAACTTTTGTGACAGTTGGAGGATTAAGATGATAACATCAACACCAGTCCACCCACAAGCTAATGGTCAGGCAGAATCATCCAACAAGATCATCATCAACAATTTGAAGAAGAAGCTTGGATCCAAGAAAGGAAAATGGGCAGAAGAACTACCTTATGTGCTTTAGGCTGATAGAACAACTCCCAAGAATGCTACAGGCCAAACTCCATTTTCTTTGGTATTTGGGGCAGAATCAGTGATCCCTACAGAGATGGTGGTTCCAACTGCAAGAACAAGCATTCGTGATCCTGAAGAAAATGCTGAAAACTTGGTTCAAGACCTGGATACTATATAAGAAATCAGGGATTTGGCAAGGATAAGGATGGCTAGTTATCAACAAAGGATGGCTGGAGCCTACAACAAAAAATGTCAGGATCAGGAAATTCCAAGTTGGTGATATGGTATTAAGGAAAGCATTTCAGAATACCACCAATCCTACTGATGGAAAGTTGGCACCAAAATGGGAAGGCCCCTATTTGATTGAAGCTGAAGCAGGAAAGGGGGCATATCGATTGCTAACAATGGAAGGTGATTTGCTACCAAGAGCTTGGAATGCTGTCCATTTGAAGAAATATTTCATGTGACAAGGATCCATGATTCTTACATGACAAGTATCCTTGAAGGATCCTTACAGAGTAGATGATCCTCATCTTGGTAACATTCTAATCTCAAACTATTTCATTCTTTTATTCTCTTATATAAGGATAAGGATCCTGTATCCTTTATCCTCCTTTCACTTGATTCTGAGTTTTGAAGGTTCAGGTATCCTTAACTAAGGATTGAGTATCCACAGAAGTATCCAGTTATTTGGGCTTGACCCCAATTATTTGGGCTTGACCCCAGTTATTTGGGCTTGACCCCAGTTATTTGGGCTTGACCCCAGTTTGGGCCTGTCCCCAGTTTCGCCAGTAGCGCACGATGATCCTGGTATAGTTCATGGCAATGGGACCAGTACTCGCTTTAGGGGCTGACAATTTCATTGTACTGGCTATATTCAGGATCCTACGTATAATGGTAGACGTACCATACATCCGTTCCTAAGGTTTCTAACGTTTTCACCTTAGCTAAGGTTTTGGAATTTTCATGTCACTAAGTTTGGATAGTCGCCAGTGAGGGCCATACTCCAGTTTACATACGATCCTTTGGGCTTGTCCCCAGTGATCCTTTGGGCTTGTCCCCAGTTATCCTTTGGGCTTGTCCCCGGTTATCCTTTGGGCTTGTCCCCAGTATATTGGGCTTGTCCCCAGAATTGTTGGGCTTGTCCCCAGTTACTAACTTTCATCTTATATTGGCTTAGTCCCAAGTTATATCCTATTTCAGGTTTTTGAGGCTAAATGACCAAGGATCCTTGATCCTTACCTTCTACTAAGGTTTGTCTTTTGGGTTATCCTGATAATAAGTTTTAAAGGTTAAGAATCCTAACTTGGATTCTCAGGTATGATCCTTAACTATTTTGATTTTATTCATCATTTATTTGAATAACCCTTATCCTTTGACAACTGAACTTATGATCCTTAAACTATATTACTTTTCAGAACTTATCGATTATGGGATATGTGATCCTTGATCATATCCTAAACTCTTTGGGGATATTTCTTAAATTTTTTTTCTTCATTTGATAAATTTAGACAAAATAAACATCACAATAATTGAAAAGTAAAGTACCAACAAGGATATCAACACAGGATAAGCCAAAAAGTTAAAGTTATTTTATTCACAAAAGATTAAACCCCTTAAGGTTGTCAAAATTACCAACCCACGTTTCTACCAGCAAAACGTGGCCCGTCCACATGGGTTGGCAAAGGGTGTCCATTGTTTAAGGGTCTTGGTAGTGCAGGAATTAAAAGACGGCAGGATCACAATGGCTTCATCCCCCAAACAGAGGATCCATCCACCATTTGTAATCCTACCTATTGTTCAAAGGATCCATGATCCTTAGCCCTAATCACTATTGTTCAAAGATACAACCCATCATTGTTCAACAAAAACATCATCAAAACAAAAACCATAACCAAACTTAAAAAAATGGGCTCCGGCTACGTCTAGAAATGTCCTTCATCGCCCATTCATGCAGCCTACACCTTCGCTGCATCATCATCCCCTCCAGCTCCAGTATCCTTCGCATGATCCTTGCCACTGCCACTAGCTTCGATTGCCAGAACCTCATCAGCCTCGTCTTCCTCATCCTCCAAATCAGCCAGCCTGGCCTTCCAGCCTTCCATGTCCCAGTTGCTCCTATCAAAGGCAGGATCCTGAGCTTCTTGAGCCTTCTGCAGCTTGGTCTTGTACATGGCTATGGCAGCAGAGACTTTAGCATCCTGTGTGATCTCGTGCTTCTCATAATCAGCGTTGATCTGAGTTGCAACTATCTGAGCTTTGGCATCATTGAGGTCCTTTTCAAGGGAAGCAATCTTGTGATCCTTGAGCACCGCCACCTTTTGGAGATCAGAGTATTTCTCCTCAAGCTCCTCAACATTCCCAACATAGTCCTCTATCTCAGCAAATTTCTACAAAGAAGACAATGTAAAGATTAGAGTCAGGTGATCCTCAAGTGGATAGGATAACTAAACTGAGTCAGTGATCCTTACATCATTAAAGTACTCGAGGAATTGATGGCGGATCAGAGGCAAGCCTTGAAGGTTGTCAGCTTCAGAGGTTTTTCTTTTCTTTCCACCTCTTCCCTTTGAAGTGGTAGCCTTGGGGATTACAATGGAAGGGCTAGCAGCAGACTTTTTCTTGGAGGATCGGACAGTGTCTAGATCAGTGACACTGAATTTGGAGGCAGACTTTGAAGATTTCCCAGCACCTACACACCCGGAACATATAAGTATCCTTATCCTATTTCTATTTAACTATTTATTTAAACATTTAATTATAAAAAGAACAGGATACTTACTTGAAATCGTGACAGAACCTGAGGATACCTCTTGAGAATCCTGGGTATTTGCTTTGAATGACCTTGTTGCAGGATCAAGTTTTCTGAAAGCAGCAAGTCTCTCCTTGGTGGCAGGTGAGGGTATAATATGTGAAACAGTGATAGCTGTATAAAAGAAACAAAAGCATGTTAGTAATCCTCATCAGAAACAAGCTTACTCAGTGATCCTTCTAAGGATCCTCTATCTTACCATGGGTGCTCCACTTCCTTGGCAGATCCTTTCCATCAGGAAGAGAATCCCTTCTGACAAAGAAGAATCTCTGTTTCCAATTAGTATCATTCTTAGTGGCTTTGAAGATGGGATGTTCTTCACCGGGTTTACGCTTGAATAGATATCGATGGGATCCAAATGTTGTGAGATCATACATCTCTACCAACTCCGACATTCCCAGAGCAATTCCTTCTTGCTCAATGATCCTTTCGAGGGTATATAAGACCCTCCAGATCATTGGCATAGCTTGAATGTAGGAGATGCCGGTGAGGGAGAAGAAAGACTGGGTGAATTCAGGGAAAGGATATGTGTATCCTATTGTGAATGGTGTGACAGGGAAGGCTACCCAAGTTTCAGAAACATAATCACTTAGAACGGTGGGGTCAAATGGCTTGAAATCGGTGTTTGCCGGAAAACAATGGCGGATTCTATCTATTTGTGGATCAGTGAAACAACACCTTTCATTCGCCAAATCTTTGATGATCCCCTGGCTCTTAAGAGGACTGTCCTTCTTGTGATCCTTAGCCGGTGAGGATCTTAGCATCATCTTGGTTATAGCAATAGAGAAGAAGATGAACAGAGAAAGAAAACGTAAAGGGAGAAAAGGAAAAGAGATACCTGCTTGATCGTCGGATGAGAAATTAAAGGGAGTTTCTCTTGAATTTGAATGCAGATTGATCCCTATCCCTAACTCCTATTTATAATGATGGTTTTGCAGGATAGTCACCTCAGTGACGTCATGTTCTTAACGGCTAGTCCGATTACAACGGCTAGTTATCCGTTGGTTGATTGTGGATAAGAACAAAATATAACTCATTTATTTACATAATTACTCCTTATATTTTGGGGGCAATTGTTAGGGGTGGATTTCTAAATGATCAGTGATCCTCAATCGCTGTTGGGCTTAGTGATCCTTACTTCTGTTTGAATTGGTAATCCTCAGAAGTATTTCAGGATCAGGATCATGGATCATCATAAGGATCCTTGTACTAACGGTTGTCTACTTTGAATTCGAAATTGTTTTGCAGGAGTATCAACTTGGACTTGGTCTTGGCGATATTCCTGGAGCATATTCTATGTTTATTCCGCACGTGCCTGGCCAAAAGTGGACGTTATGGAGTCGTGGAGGACTTGCACCATTTGCGGAATGTTAGTTAGTGTAGATATTTTCCATTTTTAAAGGGGTAGCGAGCTAATTAGAAAACACTTGGCTATTTTTGGCTACACACACACTCTTACAACTGCTCTCACCAGCTCTCGTTAATTCACTTGGCGATTACACACTTTTTTACACAATACACTATAGTGATCCTTGTACTTAGCTCGCTATCATCCGAAGTTGTAATACATTTCTTGTTTAATTTGAGTTGGTGATCGGTAGTTTCCGTCACCCGAGGTTTTTTATGCCGGAGATCATTCATTGATCAAGGGCTTTTTCCTCGTATAAATCTTCGTGTCACTTGTTCATTACATTTCAGAGTGATCCTTATTGTTGTTCATCAATTCAAGCATCATACCTCACAACAGAAAGTTTGGTTGCATTATCATTGCTTGATTTTTTACCAAACCAATACGCAAACCATTTGGATTTATCTTTTGTAGCAGCTGGCTTATCACTCTTTCTAGGCCATCTAGCTTTTTCACCTAAATTCTACATAGTAAGGATAAGTTCATTGTTACCAACAGAAAAGCAATATTCAGAGATGGGTGGATAATCTTCATCATCCTCTTCATGCTCCACAGCATGCACGTTTTGATTATCAGACTTGTTGTATGGTTTAGACTTGTTATTCCTGAAATAGGATCCTTGTTTTTCCTTCTGACAGTCTCTCTGGGATCCTCTTATCATCCTCTAAACGAATGAATCTAAGGTCCCTGGTTCTTACTTCATCAAGATTCCTGAAAGGGGTCATGACAAGATCATCATAAAATTGTGAATCCTTAAGTAAACCCATTTTGAAAGCTTCTACAGCTGTTGCAATATCTAAGTTAGGAATTTCTAAGGATTCTCTACTGAATTTAGTAATGTAATCTCTAAGTGATTCATTTTGACCTTGTGTTACCCTATACAGATCACTAGTTAATCGTTCAAATCTCCTACTGCATGAAAATTAGCTATTAAACAAATTAACTAGATTAGCAAATGAAGTAATAGAGTAGGGAGGAAGACTTAGCAGCCATTTAAGAGCTGATCCAGTCAGTGTGGATCCGAAACCCTTGCATAGACATGCTTCTTTTAACCTTTCAGGGATGGGATTGATCTCCATTCTCTCCCTGTATTGAGCTACATGCTCTTCTGGATCAGTTGTACCATCGTAGAGCTTCATGTTTAGTGTCTGGAATCTCTTTGGTATCCCTGCATCACAAATGGGTGGTGCAAAACGAGATATTCTATGACTTCCATCCAGAATCTCAGGGATGGGTTTAACCACCCCTGGAACAGTGGATATCATATCCTTGAGTTTTTGCAATTCTCTAGCCATAGCTTGGTTGATTCCTGGTTCCTGCACAAAGCCATGGTTAGTATTATAAGATGTATTTAAAGTGTTACCTCCTGATGGATTCAAGGTTGGAATTCCTGATGTGAATCCATATTGATGTGATTCTGGCATGATTGAGGGACCAGACGAAGCAATAGTTTGCATAGGTATGAAGTCTCCCAAGTGAATCTCGTAACTTCCGGGTTGTACACTCCTTAAGGATCCTTGATCCTAAAAGATGTTGGATCCTTGAAGCACCAAAGCTGGGGGCCTTGGAGGATAATCCATGGAACTGTGAGCCTGGGATGAGGATCCTTGAACTTGAGATGAGGATCCAGGATACTGGGAGTAGGATACTTGAATTGATTGCGTTCCCACATATCCTCCCGAGCTAGAGAAGAATCCTTGATGCTGGAAAGAGGATCCTTGAGGCTGAAGAGAGGATCTTGAAGGCTGGAAGTAGGATCCTAGAGCCTGTGCCATAGCCGATGATCCATGCTGCACGCTTGATGACCCTCCTTGATACTGAATATCTGAAGTCTTGGAAGACTGGACAGTCGTTGCCGAAGTATCAAAATTTAGCGATCTAGGCATCAATGGAGAGTGATCCTCCGTTGATCTCTTAAATTTCTTGATTTCATCGATTTCTCGAAGGATCCTGTCATTAGTTTTGTCCTGCTGTTGCATGTAATCCTTCATCTGCAAAATCAAAGAATAAAGATCATTGTTAGTAGGACTAGAAGAAGCAGCAGTAATAGCTTTTGTGAAAACGGGGGTTGGCTTCTTCGCAACATTTTCAGCATTCTTCTGGGATCCAGAAGGAACAGGAGGCAAAGGTGGAATGCCCTGTGAAGATGTGATCGCCGGCATGGAGCTTGAAGTGTTCTTCGCATGAGAAGCCATGTGATTGAAGGTAATGAACAGAAATGAATGAAATGAACACAATTTTCAAGGATGAAGCACCGATTTCCCCACGGTGGGCGCCAAACTGTTTTGGTTAAAAATCACACAAAGACAATGTAACCAAATCTGATTTCGTGAGGTGTGATGCTTGGTTAATTAGATAAATGTATGAACAAGAAATGAGCGAAATAAATGTTGAACACCAGGATTTATACGAGGAAAAAGCCCTTGATCAACGAATGATCTCCGGCATAAAAAACCTTGGGTGATGGAAACTACCAATCACCAACTATATTGAACAAAAAACGTTTACAAATCGGGATGATATCAAGCTTGGTACAAGGGTCACTAGTGTGCAAAAGTGTGTAATCACAGAGAGCTTTTTCGAGTTCAAGTGTCATGCAGTTGTGTTGCTAATTCTTACTAAATCAAGCTTGTATCCCCATTTAAAAATAGAAATATCTAGCCTAACTAACTATCCGCAAAAGGTGCAACTCCCCCACGATCACCATAACGGTCAAAGAGCTCACGCACGTGCAGAATCATCAAGCATATTCCCCTAGAATCCCAGTTGGACCAAGTCCTATTCGAATACACCTGTAAAACGAGTTCAAAAATGACAGAAACAATTGTTAGTGTTAGGATAATAATGAGGGTCCTGGATCCTTAATTCAAACTGAACTGAGGATCCGTGATCCAAGCTGCATTTGAGGATCCTTGATCCATAAGCTGTGAAATTCTATCCCTAACAATGAGGATCCTGGGTATCCACATGGTCATCCTCATCAAAGGATATGATTTTCTCCTGTGTAAGGATAGAAGT
Organism: Helianthus tuberosus; assembly: GCA_030545235.1. NCBI lineage: Eukaryota > Viridiplantae > Streptophyta > Magnoliopsida > Asterales > Asteraceae > Helianthus > Helianthus tuberosus. Next base: position 19,749,924 of record CM060381.1, read on the forward strand.
TCGAAGAGGCCTATCCCCATTCTCCATCTTTGTCTCTTTCGCATGCCTCTTAGCTGCTGAAAAGGAAGTGCCACATATGTCAGATCCACCGGAGATGAAATGAATATTCTGTGCATCAGCTGGTGGAGCAGGAGCCTTTTTGGGAATTTTCTCAGGATCCTGGATCCTTGATTTCCTTCTTCCGAACAGCTCCTTCAAGTATCCTTTGCTCAATAGGTAACCGATTTCTTTCCTTAGTGCTATGCATTCATCTGTGAGATGACCAAAGTCTTCATGATAAGCACACCACTTAGATTTGTTTTTTGTAGCAGCTAGTTTGTCCCTATTTCTCGGCCATCTTGCTTTATCACCTAAGTTCGGCATACCAAGGATTAGTTCATTATTATCAACAGCGAAACAATACTCAGAAATAGGAGGATAATCTTCATCATCTTCCTCTTGTTCCACAACGTACACATTCTGATTGTCAGACTTATTGTATGACTTTGATTTGTTGTTCATGAAATAGGATCCTTGCTTTTCCTGCTTTGAGGATCCTGACAGTCTCTCCTGGATCCTGTTGTCATCCTCTAAATGGATGAACCTAAGGGCCCTATTTCTTACTTAATCAAGGTTCCTGCAAGGTGTCATGACAAGATCATCATAGAATTGTGAATCCTTAAGCAAACCCATTTTAAAAGCTTCCACAGCTGTTGCAATATCTAAGTTGGGAATTTCTAAGGATTCTCTACTAAATTTAGTTATGTAATCCCTTAGTGATTCATTATGACCTTGAGTTACCCTATATAAATCACTAGTTAATCGTTCAAATCTCCTACTACATGAAAATTGGCTATTGAACAAGTTAACTAGATTAGCAAATGAAGTAATAGAGTAAGGAGGAAGACTTAGCAGCCATTTAAGAGCTGATCCTATCAGTGTGGATCCGAAAACCTTGCAAAGACATGCTTCTTTTAACCTTTCTGGAATTGGGTTGATCTCCATTCTCTCCCTGTATTGACCTACATGCTCTTCTGGGTCTGTTGTGCCATCATAGAGCTTCATATTTGGTGTTTGAAACCTCTTTGGTATCTCTGCATCACATATAGGTGGTGCAAAGCGAGATACCCTGTGACTCCCATCCGGAATCTCAGGAATGGGCTTAACCACTCCCGTGACACTGGATCTCATATCCTTGAGTTTTTGCAACTCCCTTGCCATAGCTTGGTTGATTCCTGGTTCCTGTACAAATCCATGGTTAGTATTATAAGATGTATTTAAAGTATTACCTCCTGATTGATTCGAGGCTGGGATTCCTGATGTGAATCCAAATTGATGTGATTCCGGAATGATCGTGCGACCAGATGAAGCAATAGTCTGCATGGGGATGAAGTCTCCCACATGAATCTCTGAACTTCTGGGTTGTTGGCTCCTTAAGGATCCTTGATACTGAAAGATATTGGATCCAGTATGCATTGGAGCTGAAGGTCTTGGAGGATACTCCATGGATCCGTGAACTTGTGATGAGGATCCTTGAACCTGAGACGAGGATCCTAGATACTGAGAGTAGGATCCTTGAACTGACTGCATCCCCATGTATCCTCCTGAACTAGAGAAGGATCCATGATGCTGGAAGGAGGATCCTTGAGGCTGAAGAGAGGATCCTGAAAGTTGAAAGTAGGATCCTTGAGCCTGTGTCATTGCCGATGATCCATAGTGCATACTTGATGATCCTCCATGGTACTAGACACCTGATGCTGTGGAACGCTATCCAGTGATCTAGGCACCAATGGAGAGTGATCCTCCGTTGATCTCCTCAATTTCTTGATTTCATCAATCTCACGAAGGATCCTGTCATTAGTTTTGTCTTACTGCTGCATGTAATCCTTCATCTGCAAAATCAAAGAACAAAGATCATTGTTAGTAGGACCAGAAGAAAAAGCAGTAGTTGCTTTTGTGAAAATGGGGGTATGTTTCTTCACAGCATTCTCAGCATTCTTCTGGGATCCAGAAGGAACAGGAGGCAAAGGTGGAATGCCCTGTGAAAAAGTGATCGCCGGCATGGAGCTTGAAATGTTCTTCCCATGATAAGCCATGTGGTTGTAGGTAATGAATAGAAATGAATGAAATGAACAAGATTTTTCAAGAATGAAGCACCGATTGCCCCACGGTGAGCGCCAAACTGTTTTGGTCAAAAATCACACAAGGATAATGTATCCAAATCTGATTTTTGTGAGGTTAGATGCTTGGTTAATTGAACAAATGTGTAAACAACAAATGAATGATGAACACACGGATTTATGCGAGGAAAAAGCCCTTGATCAATGAATGATCTTTGGCATAAAAAACCTCAGGTGATGGAAACTACCGATCACCAACTATATTAAACAAAAAAAGTTTACAACTTTGGATGATAACAAGCTTGGTACAATGATTGCTAAAGTGTTAGTGTGTGTAATCGCCAAATGTTTGCAGAGAGTTCAAGTTCGAGAGTTCTCTGTATGTGTGTGTAATTAAATTTCTAATTTAAGCTTGTGATCCCCTTTCAAAAATAGAAAAATCTAGCTAACAAACTATCTGAAATTTGTTCTAGTCTCCCCACGATCACCACAACGGTCATGGAGCACAAATGTCAAGCATATTCCCCTAGAATCTCGGCAGGACCAAGTCTACTTCGAATACACCTACAAAACAAACTAAAAATTGATGGAAACAATTGTTAGTTTAGGATAATAATGAGGATCCTGGATCCTTAGTCTTTCTGCAGCATCTTCTGAGGATCCTTAATTCAAACTGAACTGAGGATCCGTGATCCAGACTATACTTGAGGATCCGTGATCCATATGCTATAAAATTCCATCCCTAACAGTATGTAAATGAAATAGTTTCATTACATGGAATTCCTTTATCTATTGTTTCTGATAGAGATAGCCGTTTTACTTCTCATTTTTGGACTAGTTTTCAGAAAGCAATGGGAACCAAGTTAAAACTAAGCACAACCTATCATCCATAAACGAACGGACAAAGCGAAAGGACAATTCAAACAATGGAAGATATGCTTAGAGCTTGTGTAAATGATTTCGGAGGAAATTGGGACAATCATTTACCATTAATAGAATTTTCCTACAATAACAGATATCATACCAGTATCAATGCTGCACCATTTGAAGCACTTTATGGACGAAAAATGCCGAACTCCCGTCTGTTAGGCAGAAATTGGAGAAAAGCAATTATCTGGACCAGAGATAGTACAAGAGACAACTGACAAGATTATTCAAGTCAAGGAAAGACTAAAAGCAGCACGTGATCGTCAAAAGAGTTATGCTGATAACAGACGAAAACCATTGAAATTTCAAGTAGGAGATAAGGTATTATTAAAAGTTTCTCCATGGAAAGGGGTGGTAAGATTCGTTAAAAGAGGAAAGCTAAGCCCCAGGTATATTGGACCTTTTGAGATTATTAGAGGAATACGACCAGTAGCTTATCAGCTACAACTGCCAGAGGAAATGGCAGAAATACATGATGTGTTTCATGTATGCAACCTCAAGAAATGCTTAGCAGACGAATCATTGGTGATATCTCTTAAGGACATAGAGGTAAATGAGAAACTTAAGTTTGTAGAAAAACCGCTACAGATTGAAGATAGAAATATCAAGAATCTCAAACACAAGAGATTAGTTCTAGTCAAAGTAAAACGGGATTCCAAAAGAGGACCAGGATACACTTGGGAGCTCGAATCAGAGATGCGGAAGAAATATCCACACCTGTTCCAGTAGACCTCAAGGACGAGATCTAAAACAAGTGGGGAGGATATAACAACTCTCCCAAAACCCTTAACATGCCCTATACGTCCTAAAATACACCTGTATACGAAAAACGGACCAAATATACCTTTATATTAATAAAAATCAAATAAAAACAAAAATAACAGGTCCTCGCGGGGCGCGACCCACTTAAGGAAAGGAGTCGCGGGCCGCGACTACATGACACCAGGCGAGCCCATGAGCTGCCACGTGTCCCTATCGTGTTAAACCTACACCGTTGATTCACCATGCCTATAGCCTACCCTATGTCGCTCGCGGGCCGCGAAGGCCATAGCCAACTGGGTCGCGGGTCGCGACCCCCTGTTCGGTCACCCCTATAAAAAGGGTGCTCGACTTCAGTTTAATTCATTCAAAAACTTTTCTTTCTCTCTCAATATATAATAGCTAAAACTCTCGGGTATTATACCCTTAAAAAGCGAAGCTCTGCCTCGTAAGTATTATAACCCCCGGTTACGTTTTGGTTACTCTACCCGATTGATCTAGAGCTCCGTAATGCATGAGGAACCGATGCCACAGTACCCCGACCCTCTAGACCCATATTTTGATAATAACCAATATATCAGGGAAATCCTAGAGAACCCCTATCCACATGAGGAACCGATGCCACAGTACCCCGACCCAATACCAGCACCCGCACCACCCATGAATACTGAGAACATACAGGAACTCCGAACGTTTGGTGAGAAGTTATTAGATGAAAGTGAAAGGAAAAGACAGATAGGGGAGAGACTCGTCTGGAAATATGACGAGCGCAATATGCAGTATTGGATGGACCCCTACTAAGTAGTAATAATATATATATATATATATATATATATATATATGTGTGTGTGTATGTGTGACTCGAAAAAAAAATTATATATATATAATATTCCCTAAAAATAGACAATAGCTACTGATGCATACTAGTATTGTACTTTAGATTTTAGCTACAATTTGTAATAGACGCATATATATAAAATAGAGTAAAAGTCGCAATGTTCGACAATTTTGATCAATATGCTTGTTGTGTGATTGTTCACATTAAACACTGTTCTGTAATATTAATAATTGGAAATTGTTTGAAAATTCAGATGGCTAACGACACAAATCGGGAAAACCAGAATAATGATAACCAGATAAATAACAGTGCCCTTCGACACATAGTAACCCAAGGAATTAGAGATGCTATGCCAGCTATCATCCAAAATGTTAGGGAAGCAGAAAATAATAATAAAAGTAATAGTGGAAGTAAGCGATCACGTACTGAACCTAGTCACAGCATGAACAATGGACCATTACTTCAATTGCCAATTCCAAAAAGAAGAAGAACCATGTCTTATGGTTGTTCTTACAAAGAATTCTGGTCTTGTAAACCAATAGAATTCTCGGGCAATGAAGGAGCCATTGCAGCTCTACGCTGGTTAGAAAAGACTGAGGCAGTCTTAAAAATAAGCAAGTGTGCAGCAGAAGACAAAATCATGTTTGCTTCCAATTTATTTAAGAATGCAGCTCTGGAATGGTGGAACACTATTCTCCAGACTAGGGGAAGTGACAGGGTGTATAGTATGGTATGGAATGGAATGAGTTTAAGAATATGGTGGAAAGGAAATTTTGTCCTCCTAATGAAAAGGAGCAGATAACTAATAAATTCTTAAACCTTAGAATGACTGGAGTAGACAGCAAGGGTTACACTACTACATTCTTTGAATATGCTAGAATAGTGCCAACCCTAGCATCACCAGAACCAGTATTAATCTCCCATTACATCTGGGAATTAATCAGCGAAATTAGACATGTAGTCAAGGCAGCTAGACCACAAACCATAGAAGAAGCTGTAGAACTAGCAAATACCTTGACTGATGAACTAGTACGTACACAAGAAGAAAACCAAAGAAAGAACCTAGCTTAAAGGCTTACCCTGGAATTTCGCTACGGTAATTCCAACCATGGGAAAAATATAGGTTCTACCTCTACACCTTACTTTAAAGCCTGTAAGAAAAAGCATTCAGGAAAATGCTCCACCTACTGCAATTTATGCAAGATATCAGGACACAAAGAAGAAGACTGTAGAAAGAAACCCAGTAATGGAGTATGCTTCAATTGTGGAGAAAAGGGGCATATTAAACCGAATTGTCTGAAACTAGCTCCAGCCATGAACAACATGACTACTAAGAATGCTAGGGCATTTGTTCTGACAGCCGAAGAAGCAAAGATGATTCCGGGCGTGATTGCCGGTACGTTTTTAGTTAATGATGTTTTTGCCAAAGTATTATTTGACTCTGGTGCGAACTAAAGTTTTATTAATACTTCATTTTGCAAACTTCTCAACCAACCAGTAACTAAACTTCAACAAGAATGTCTAGTAGAAACAGCAAATGGAGAATCCATTAAGATTACTGAAATCTTGCAGGGAGCAAGAATAGAATTTTTAAATCAAAAGTTTATTGCAAATCTTTACCCAATGAATCTGGCAGGATTTGATATTGTATTAGGAATGGATTGGTTAGTAGCCAATAAAGCCAGTATTCTATGTGATCAAAAGTCAATACAAGTAAATTCACCAAAAGGTGAAAAGATCACAATTAAAGGAGATAAGCCAACTAGACCCATAAAATTCATCTCTGTGATGAAAATAGCAAGCTATGCAAGAAAAGGGTCACTAGTGTATATGATTTCTATAATCATTCACACTAAAGGAAAAGAATTAAAAGATATCCCAGTAGTATCTCAATTTTCAGATGTATTCCCAGAAGAATTACCAGGACTACCGCCAGACAGAGAAGTCGAATTCAGAATTCATTTGTTACCAGGAACAGCGCCGATTGCCAAAGCACCCTACCGTTTGGCACCAGCCGAAATGCAAGAGTTAAAGAAACAGTTAGACTGTCACACCCCGACCACGTGTAACATACAAAACGTGGTGGAAACGTCGGGGAGTGTTGTAACAGAATTATTGTTTCACAACCATGGCATACAAAGTTATATTTTATTTATTAAACAAGAGTGTTACATTGTCTTAAACAGGAAACAAATAGTTTATAACATAATTAAACAAGTCTATCTCCATTTTATGTCTCTAAGGCACAGGTCCGCCCTAGTGTCACGATCAAACATCCTACGGAAAAGCTCCTGAAAACACATGTGAAAATAGGTACGTCAGCATAAAAATGCCTGTGAGATACATAGGTTTATGAAAATAAGGTTCATGACTTATGTTTAAGAAAATGTTTAGTCATGAACCTCGTACTTTGCTTTGTCTTGTAAATCATTTGAAAAACGATAAGATCAGATAATATGTATAAATAAATGTAAGGTTAAATGAATAACCAAGAAAATGAGTTTGTATAAGATAAGTTGTTTTATAAATCAATGTCTTGTGAAGATAAGTTGTTTATGTAAAACGTAATATGTCAAATATTGAAATGATATAAGTAACGCTACGACATGTAATATCATACAAACACTTGTTTATAGGAAGTACCAGCGGCGTATCCACCATGTTTGTATCATATTACACATGCCTCGTTACTCAAATCGCTTACTCAAACCAACCATCAATGTAAATTGTTTATGTATAAATGAATTGTCATGTGTTAATGTGTAAACCATGTCGAAATGTCTATATCCAATGTAAACCACCAACTATGTATATCAATGTCAAAATGTTTATGTTTAATGTAGATCATGTAATGTGTAACCAAAAATGTCATGTATGGTAAGTGAAATATATCAACTAAACCATATGTATAATGCACAAAAACAAGGTATTGAAGTAAAACACAGTTTAAATCAAAGTTATGTTTTGTGTAACAAATGCATGCTTTACTGATACAAACATCTATGCGGTATTGTGAAAATGCATACATCCAAGCCTTGAGACTGTGGCGATAAACCCTTAAACAAATTAAAGGTTTATCTAAGTTATGTATATCGAATTCGGTCATTCCTTCCAATCCAAACAAACCCAGGATTTCAGGAACGGGAGTTGTCAATTCCTATGGTACCACTACCTACTAACGAATGGCGTGATCAATGTTAATGAATGTATTGTTCCATGTTAAACAAACCAAATGTCATACCAAAATGTAAGCATGTGAAAACGATGCACTAAGTATGTAATCAAATGAACATACATAGCGTGAAATGTAATGTAAAACGATGTACTAAGTAATGCACACAATGGGCACACATAGCATAAAATGTAATGTAAAACGATGTACTAAGTACGCACACAATGGGCACACATAGCATGAAATGTAATGAAATCATGTACTATAATGTACTAACGAACATAGCAGGCATATGATGTGAAAGCATGAAAAGCAGGAAAGTAACAAGTAGGCACATGTGTTTCACCCCAAAACAGTTTGGAAAACAGTAAAAGAGGGGTCTATGTACTCACTTGAGATTACTCAGTAGTCCTGGAGTGACAATCAAATAATGATAGAGATCTCGGAATCAAACGGCACCTAATATAGGTAACTATGTTAATAAACCGGACCTAAATCGGAAGATCGGGTAGCATGAGGGTTTGTAAACCAAACGAGTATGGAGACTCGTGTAATATGGTTCAACAAAGCCTACATACTAATTGAAACCTAACATAATTATTTACGACCCATTACGACCCGTTTAGGTAGCTTATGCTACTTTAACGCGTCGTTCGCGTGAAACACGTTCGGACCGCCTAACTAGCCCTATGACAAGTGTTATATGCCTAAACATGTTACATAATCAGTTATGTGACAAAAGTTTAGGTTACATATGCTTAATTACCAATTATACATGAAAAGGGTATTCTGGTAATTTACCTAAGGCATATAAACTACCTATCATACAACTATTCAAACGATGTGACCATAGGGTATAACCTCGGAAGGTTATTCCCTACCTACTATGGTCACCTAATGTAATTGGTCGGATCCTAATGATCGACCAAATGGGTCGGGTTCGAAGGTATAAGTGATTTATTAGATCGCTTACCCTACGACCCTAGACAACGTGGTAATCAGTAGGCATAGTCCCAAGGGACTATAACCAACGTGATTACACTCACGTTGCGAAGTTCAAACGAACTTCGCATTGACCATAAACTGGTCAATGCAGAAAGTCAAACAAAGTTTGACTTTCAGACTCTAAAAGACTCGAAAAGCAATAAAAGAACGAAAGAATACTTACGAAGGGTCCCCGAATGCTAATCTCGATTCAAGAATCTCAGGTATGAAACAATGGTTTCAACTTAGAGTTTCTCAAATCAAAATTCTAGTGATTTTAGCAATGGAAGGCATGGGGTATTTATAGTGTTTCCCGAACCGTTAGGATCGTTTCTTGGAAAACGTGATTCGATCTTGGCCATACACATCAAGAACATGGTATTACAAAACCATTTGAGCCCATAGTATTGAAAAATACCATGTGCATAAGTGAAATGGACCAGATTCAAAGTTTCTGCATGTTTTAGCTGTCTGTTAGTCTGAGGCGGCCCGCTTCAGGATTAGACAAAGCTCAGGCGGGCCGCATGGCCTTGTCTGATCAGCACAAATTTGCTGAAATTACAGTTTTGGTCCCTGCACGTGTTTAAGGCCATTTCCGACACTTCTAAGGCCCGTAAAGCCAACTTTAAGGCCCTAAAATGATGCCTAAACATTGTGGACATGAAACATGCTCAAAAATATGCCGGGTGTTGGCTCGTTTGGTCGTACGATCGCGATGTTCGCTTAATTACGACGGAATGCGCATAAGCGCGAAAAACGATCCAAATGACGCGACGAATGGATTTTTGGCAAGCCAAACACTAAAGAATAATATAGTCATGCTTACATAAATTTTTGGATGTCCGGATGTATTCAGAACGTAAGTTATGCGCGAAAATGCAAACTTGTGCACTTTTTGACACTTTTAGTCCCTGAATGACCCAAAAGTTTATTTTAGCATACCGAACCCCTCAAAGCCTATTTCTAAGCTATGTAAAGGATATTTATGGTATGTTTAACTTATGGTCATGTTCCGGAATGTCTGTTACAGTTCAAATTGGCATACTTTCGCAGTTTGTCAAGTTTAGTCCCTGTAGGCGAATTAACTTGTTTTTGCCATACCAAAGCCTTCAAAACTTATTTCTAAGTTATGTAAAGGTTATTTAAGGTATGTTAAGCATATGTTGATGTTCCAGAGTATTTGTCGCATTAAACTGATTACGTTTACGCACCAGTTTGCGTATAACTCTCCAGAAAGCGATGTAGAGTTTGAATTTGAATAAAAGTCAAAACATGAAAAATGTAAAACACAACCAAACAAAAATTGGGATCAAATAACATTGTTTTATTGATAAATGAACTATTCACAATGATTACAAGCACAGATGTTACATAGACGAACTATTGGAAAAAGGATTCATACAGCCAAGTTCATCACCATGGGGAGCGCCGATCTTATTCGTCAAAAAGAAAGACGGGTCAATGCGTATGTGCATTGATTACCGAGAATTGAACAAGGTCACGATTAAAAATCGGTACCCATTACCGAGAATTGATGATATGTTTGATCAATTGCAAGGAGCTCGCTTATCGACTTACGCTCAGGATATCATCAATTAAAAGTACAGGAAGAGGACATTCCTAATACCACTTTCAGAACAAGGTATGGCCATTATGAATTTACTGTCATGTCATTTGGTTTAACCAATGCCCCAGCCGCATTTATGGACATGATGAACTGAATATGTAAGCCATATTTGGATAAATTCATAATTGTCTTTATAGATGATATTCCCATTTACTCTAAAAGTAAAGAGGAACATGCAGCGCATCTGCATGCACTTCTCAAATTACTAAGAAAAGAAAAGCTTTACGCTAAATTTTCGAAATGCGAATTCTGGTTAGAAGAAGTGCAATTTCTTGGACATTTAGTTAATCATGAAGGAATTCATGTGAATCCCACAAAGATTGAGGCAATTACTAAATGGAAAGTCCCTAAGTCACCAACGGAGGTTAGAAGTTTTCTAGGATTGGCCGGTTATTATAGACGATTTATCCGAGATTTTTCTAGAATAGCCATTCGCTTAACAAAGTTAACGTGTAAGCCTGTTAAGTTTGAATGGAGACCAAAATAGGAGGAAGCCTTTAGAATTCTTAAGCAAAGATTAACCAACGCACCCATACTAGCGTTACCAGAAGGAACTGAAGACTTTATAGTCTATTGTGACGCTTCTAAGTTAGGTTATGGATGTGTGTTGATGCAACGTCAAAAGGTTATAGCCTATGCTTCTAGACAACTTAAGAATCATGAAGAAAAATTATACAACACATGATTTAGAATTAGGAGCCATATTTTTTGCCCTGAAAATTTGGAGACATTATCTTTACGGTAGTAAGTTTACCATTTTCACCGATCATAAGAGTTTAAGATATGTTTTTGGGCAAAAAGAATTGAGTATGAGACAAAGACGTTGGATGGAGATACTAAGTGATTATGATTGTAATATACAGTATCATGCAGGAAAGGCTAACGTAGTAACCGATGCTTTAAGCCGAAAATATCATGAAAAACCAAAAAGAGTACGTTCTCTTAAATTGAATCTGCAGATAGATTTAAATGAGCAAATTAAAGAAGTATAAGAATCAGTAATCAAGGATGATACTAAAAAATTAAAAGGTATGATTAAGGAATTAGAACAAGGAACAGATGGAATTTGGAGATTCTATAAGAAAATGATTTGGATACCTAAAGTAGGAAACCTACGCCACCAAACATTAGAAGAAACTCATAAGTCTAACTACACGATACATCCTGGAAGTGATAAAATGTATTAAGACTTAAGAAAGAATTTCTGGTGGATAGGAATGAAAAAGGATATAGCAGCTTATGTTGCCAAGTGTCTAACCTGTTCACAGGTTAAAGCTGAACATCAGAAACCCTCAGGTTTGTTACAGCAATTGGAAATGCCTGTATGGAAATGTGAATTAATAACAATGGATTTTGTTACCAAATTACCCAAGACACGAAAAGGTAATGATACAATCAGAGTGATTGTAGATAGGTTAACTAAATCTGCTCATTTCTTACCAATGAAGGAAACTTTCAGTATGGGACAATTAGCCAAATTGTATGTAAATGAAATAGTTTCACTACATGGAATTCCTTTATCTATTGTTTCTGATAGAAATAGCCGTTTTACCTCTCATTTTTGGACTAGTTTCCAAAAAGCAATGGGTACCAAGCTAAATCTAAGCACCGCTTATCATCCTCAAATGGATGGACAAAGCGAAAGGACAGTTCAGACAATGGAAGATATGTTTAGAGCTTGTGTAATTGATTTCGGAGGAAATTGGGATGATCATTTACCATTAATAGAATTTTCTTATAATAACAGCTATCATACCAGTATCAATGCTGCACCATTCGAGGCCCTTTATGGACGAAAGTGCCGAACCCCAGTCTGTTGGGCAGAAATTGGAGAAAAATAACTATCTGGACCCGAGATAGTGCAAGAAACAACAGACAAGATTATTCAAGTCAAGGAACGACTAAAAGCAGCACGCGATCGACAAAAGAGTTATACTGATAACAGGCGAAAGCCATTGGAGTTTCAAGTAGGAGACAAGGTATTATTAAAAGTTTCTCCTTGGAAAGGAGTGGTAATATTCATTAAAAGAGGAAAGCTAAGCCCCAGGTATGTTGGACCCTTTGAGATTATTAGAAGAATAGGACCAGTAGCTTATCAGCTACAACTGCCAGAAGAAATGGCAGGAATACATGATGTAGTTCATGTATGTAATCTCAAAAAGTGTTTAGCCGATGAAACATTAGTGATACCTCTTAAAGACATAGAGGTAAACGAGAAGCTTAAATTTGTAAAAAGGCCTCTACAATTTGAAGACAGGAAAGTCAAGAATCTCAAACATAAGAGACTAGTTCTAGTCAAAGTGAAATGGGATTCCAAGAGAGGACCGGAGTACACTTGGGAGCTTGAATCGGAAATGCAAAGGAAATACCCACACCTGTTCCAGTAGACCTCGAGGACGAGTTCTAAAATAAGGTGGAGAGGATATAACAACCCTCCTAAAATAATTCCGACACTCCTAAATATATCCTAAATTATTTAGAACATCCCTATACACCTTAAAAGACACCCCGTATACGAGAAATGACCCCAAATACCTTTATTTTTATAAAAATAAAATAAAAATCAATTTTATAGTCTCTCACGGGCCGCGAAGACTTTTTCTTCATCTTACGTGGGCCGCAAGCGAGTGGACATGAGGCAAGCCCCGGAGCCGCCACGTGTCACACGTGTCAAAGCTAGATCGGTGACCGGGCCAAGCAAGGGCCTACCCGGCCTACGTCGCGGGGCGCGAAGGACCCTTCTGTTACTTACGCGAGCCGCGAGAAAGCCAGAATCAACTCCTATAAATTGGGAGCATCGGCAGTAAAGCCGTTTTCAAGTGTCTTTTCACATATCTCATGATTGGAGACGTTTTGCAGAAGTTCTAGGGCGATTTTTGGCTTGTGCAAGTGTTTTTGAACAATTCTAAACATTTTGGTTTGTGTTTTGATTCGTATGAACTCTAAACTTTGTGTTATGATGATTCACCAAACAATGTCCGGCTAAACTTTCGGTGATCATCTTAGGTTGAAGGTTTTCCCTATGACTTTTGTGTGTTTATCCGTATTTCTAGAATAATGAACTTGGTATGTTTGCTATGTTTATTATGATGCATGAATGTTTGATTGTAAATTGTTAATTGATGTCTTGATCTTAGTCTAAACTGTACGTTCTTGGTGTCGTTGACAATCGAGATATCACGGGAGGGGTTAGGGTTGGATATTAGTTAATTGGTCATCGGATAACAACCTCGCGTTTCTCTAATCCGAGTACTTAGTTCCCTTTTATCACAACAAACGTTTATGCATGAGTCATGTCTATGTGACTCTTTCTAGTTGGATTTAGACACAATTGTTAAAGGAAACGGGAAACCTAAGATGGTTATTTTCTCTTAATCTGCTTTAACAACCAAATCTTGATTTGCAATTAGTTTAGTAATTTAGTTCTTAAAACCAAACAATCAAACTCTTGAATTTTAATTTCTGCATTTTTAGTTTAATTTTAGTTAAATACAAAACTACATAATCAACATACTTTCCACAAACTCCCTGTGTTCGATGCCCACTTACCGCTAGCTCTCTAGTCGTATTTGGATTAAATTTACGTGAGACCACGACATCACGTCATCTGCTACAATTTCGGAGAGGCAGGGCATTTTAAGCCAAATTGCCCTAAATTGGTCAAGACAGCTGACAACAAAGTAAAAGCGTCTGATGGAACTAATAAGAAGAATGCAAGAGCTTTTCAGCTAACGACACAAGAAGCAGATCTGATTCCGGACGTGATAGCTGGTACATTCCTTGTTCATGACGTATATGCAAAAGTATTATTTGACTCTGGTGCAAACCAAAGTTTTATAAATACTTCATTCTGCCAAGCTCTTAAGCAACCCTTAACCAAACTTAGCCAAGTTTATACTGTAGAAACGGCAGAAGGAAACTCGGTCAGTTTAGATAAGATACTTCAAGAAGGAAAAATAGAACTTTTAGGTCATAAGTTCTCGGCAAACCTTCTACCTATGAATTTAGCAGGATTCGATGTTGTGTTAGGAATGGACTGGTTAGTGGCCAACCATGCTCGAATCCTATGTGTTCAAAATTCCGTAGAAATTCATGCGCCAACCGGAGAAGTAATTTTGGTTACAGGAGATAAACCCCGTAAACCAATGAAGTTCATTTTAGTAATGAAAGTCGCTAGTTAAGAACAGAAACAAGGAATAGTGTATATAATTTCAGTAATCATTAACACTAAAGGAAAAGAACTTCAGGAAATTCCAGTAGTATCAAAATACCCCGATGTATTCCCAGAAGATCTACCTGGATTACCATCAGATAAGGAAGTAGAATTTAGAATTCATCTAATACCTGGAACTGCTCCAATAGCTAAGGCACCCTATCGTTTAGCACCCACTGAGATGTTAGAAATGAAAAAGCAATTAGATGAATTGCTAGGGAAAGGATTCATACAACCCAGTTCATCCCCTTGGGGAGGACCAGTGTTGTTCGTGAAAAAAAAAGGATGGTTCGATGCGAATATGTATCGATTATAGAGAACTGAATAAGGTTACCATTAAGAATCGATACCCGTTACCTAGGATTGATGATATTTTTTATCAACTTCAGGGAGCTAGGTATTTTTCTAAGATAGATTTGCGCTCGGGATACCATCAACTGAAGGTACAGGAAGAAGACATATCTAAAACTGCTTTCAGGACTAGGTATGGTCACTATGAGTTTACAGCCATGCCATTTGGATTAACGAATGCTCCGGCAACATTCATGGATATGATGAATAGGATCTGTAAGCCGTACTTGGATAAATTTATAACTGTCTTCATCGACGATATACTTATTTATTCCAAAAGCCAGGACGAACACTGTGAACACCTACATGCACTCTTAACTCTGTTAAGAAAAGAAAAGCTTTATGCTAAATTTTCTAAGTGTGAATTTTGGTTACAAGAAGTGCAATTTCTAGGACACATGGTGAATCATGAAGGCATTCATGTAGATCCTTCTAAGATAGAAGCTATCACCAGTTGGAAAGTCCCGAAGTCAGCTACAGAAGTCCGAAGTTTTCTAGGATTAGCGGGATACTATAGGCGTTTCATCCGAGACTTTTCTAAGATAGTTGTTCCATTAACTAAGTTAACCTATAAAACTGTTAAGTTTGAATGGGGACCTAAGCAGGAAGAAGCCTTTAGAATTCTAAAGCAAAGATTAACAAATGCCCCAATTCTTGCCTTACCAGAAGGAACAGAAGATTTTGAAGTCTACTGCGATGCTTCTAAAGTAGGATTAGGATGTGTGTTAATGCAACGCAAGAAAGTGATCGCATATGCATCAAGGCAATTGAAAAAGCACGAGAAAAATTATACGACTCATGATTTAGAATTAGGAGCAATAATTTTTGCCCTTAAGATTTGGAGACATTATCTGTATGGTAGTAAGTTTTTAGTCTATACAGGTCATAAGAGCTTAAGATATATTTTTGGGCAAAAAGAACTAAACATGAGACAAAGAAGATGGATGGAAATTTTAAGTGATTACGACTGTAATATTCAATATCACGAAGGAAAAGCAAATGTAGTAGCAGATGCCTTAAGTCGTAAGTATCATGAGAAACAAAGACGAGTTCGTGCTCTTAGATTAAATCTGCAGCTAGATTTAATGGAACAACTGAAAAGTGTTCAAAAAACAGCGATCAAGGATGATGTTGAAGGAATAAAAGGAATGATAAAGGAATTAGAGCAAGGAACTGATGGAATTTGGAGATTCCATAAGAAACGAATTTGAGTACCTAGACAAGGGAATCTACGAAATAAGATATTAGAGGAAGCCCATAAATCTAGGTATATGATGCATCCTGGTAACAACAAGATGTATCAAGACTTAAGGAATAACTTTTGATGGATAGGAATGAAAAAGGACATAGCTAGTTACGTCTCTAAGTGTTTAACTTGTTCACAAGTTAAGGCAGAACACCAGAAATCTTCAGGTTTACTTCAACAATTAGAAATGCCCATATGGAAATGGGAATTAATAACAATGGACTTTGTTACTAAGCTACCCAAAACCAGGAAAGGTAACGATGCAATCTGGGTGATTGTAGATCGATTAACCAAATCAGCTCATTTCCTACCAATGAAGGAAACCATTAGCATGGAAAAACTAGCTAAGCTATATGTAGACGAGGTAGTGTTACTACATGGAGTTCCACTCTCCATTATATCAGATAGGGATAGTCGTTTCACTTCTCATTTTTGGACAAGTTTCCAACAAGTAATGGGGACATGATTAAATTTAAGTACAGCATACCATCCCCAGACAGATGGACAAAGTGATAGGACGATCCAAACCTTAGAAGACATGCTTTGGGCATGCGTTATAGACTTCGGTGGAAATTGGGACGACCACTTACCATTTATAGAATTCTTCTATAACAACATTTATCACACAAGCATAAATGTCGCCCCGTTCGAAGCACTTTATGGACGAAAGTGCCAAACCCCAGTATGTTGGGCAGAAATAGGAGAAAGTCAATTATCAGGTCCCGAGATTGTGCAGAAAACCACCGACAAGATAACTCAAATCAAGGAAAGGCTAAAAACAGCTCGAGACCGCCAGAAGAGTTATGCAGATAATCAACATAAGCCGTTAGAATTTCAAGTTGGAGACAAAGTACTACTGAAACTTTCTCCTTGGAAAGAAGTAGTCCGATTCAGCAAGAAAGGGAAACTGAGTCCACGGTATGTAGGACCATTTATAGTTATCCAACGAATAGGACCAGTTGCCTATCAATTACAACTACCAAAAGAGTTAACCGGTGTACATGATGTGTTTCATGTATCTAACCTTAAGAAGTGTTTATCTGATGAATCACTGGTAGTACCTCTTCAGGATATAGTGGTAAATGAAAAGTTAAAATTTGTTGAGAAACCTCTTCAAATAGAAGACAAAAAGGTCAAGCACCTCAAACACAAGAGACTAGTGCTGGTTAAAGTAAAATGGGATTCGAAAAGAGGACCTGAGTACACATGGGAACTAGAATAAAAAATGAAACGAAAGTATCCTTATTTGTTCCAGTAAATCTCGAGGACGAGATTTTCAACAAGGTGGGGAGGATGTAACAACCCTCGCAAAATTTTCAATTTTCTATTCCGAAAGGTGCACTAAGAAACCCTAATTGAAACCCCAAATGGTACGGTGCGACCTGAAATTTGAAAAACGGATGAAACCAGCAACAGGGCCCCCTAAAACTCAAGGGGGGGGGGGGGATCCCCTAATTGATATTATCCGCACAAAACGGATATTAAACATGTAATTTTGAAGTTTGACGAATCAGCAAGGCTATCCCAGACACCAGGCTACCCTAGCCTAGGTGGGTCGCCGTCGCGACACGCGCCAATGGCTAAGGTAGCCGGCGCGACACACGGGGGAGACCCGAATCCAGTATATAACCCAGGGCATTGGCACTTGCATGAATTGTTTGTTACGCCGAAAAATTAAGCTTGGTACGCTGATATATCTCTGTTTCTTTCAAAAACATCACCCGAGTCCCTAAACTCTGCTACGATAACAGGGTAATAACTCGATCACTGCTACGATACAATGTTCGATCGATTAAAACGGATTCGATGGATGTTTAAGTGATGCCTAAATTCTGGGCTATACTTTATCATTCTTCGTGAAGGTTTTGATCTCGTGAATTATCGTAAATGTTGTATTAAGTTACTAACCTAGTTTTGTTTGCATTATATATTTAACTAGGTTTACCGACTAAATCAATAGGTAGGCTCTGACCGTTTAAACTTGCAATGTGAGTCATTCTCTTTTTACCAAATTGTTTTCAAAACCCTACTTGTATTCAAATTTGTAATTACAGTGATTAAGTCTTTGTAATCTTCAATTACTGCTGGTATGTGGGGTTTTGTATACACTACTTGATAAGCTTCACCATTGGACAACGGGTTAGCCAATGTGTGATATGGCCATAGTCACAGATCCGGTCAAGTGACAAATACCGATTTGGGGTAATTGGTTGATATAAACATTGTAATCGCTCTTAATACTATATATTATAACAATGTGTCTTTTGTACAAATTAAATGCACTCGCCAGTATTTTTTGCTAATCAAATCTTTTCAAAACATGTTCCAGGTGATTTACTGTGAACAAGGAAAAGTGCCGCGTATCACTCCAGCTTGAATGAAGTGGCTCAGTAAATAAATAAACATGTTTTCTGTAACCAGGGAATTTCCCAGTGAAATTCCTTTCTTGTAAAATACGAGGTTTGTCTCGAGATTAATAATAAAATAATCTGGTGTTTTCCTTTTAAACGGTCCTGTTAAAATTCCCACTGCCAATTAAATACCAATACCACGGGTTTCTATCCCGCGGCTTTCGAACCTGTGACAATTGTCAAAATTTGCATGTATCCGTACAATAGTTAGACAATGATTAGTGCTTAATGACTGTGCTGATTCAACATTTATGACATGAATGTTTTCTGATTTTTGTTATCATACATACATGTGCATCATATATTGCAAAATGTCATATCATTATTGCACATAACACTTTATTGATTCAAATGATGCACGAAACAGAGTTAGCACACTTATCAGACAAATCAGAAAAGTGCTGACGGAGTTCAGTACTTAGACAGACATGGTATTGAGACACAAAATGTGCCAGAAACCAAGAGTTACACTAGTATAGTGTGTAGGAAAGTAAGGATTATAAAATTGCCTTCCTAGTGATAGTTTAAGTGCCGGAAAGTGCCTAAAACTCACACAAACTGCAGAATTCTGCATAATTCAGCAAAATTCAGCATTTAAACAACTTAATATCAAGCAGAAATATGGTTAAATGGTCCAGAATACTTTCCTAAGTGTCGGGAATCAAAACTGTCACAAAAGGTAACATAAAGAACACTAAACTGCATAGTTTAGCACCTTAACGAACCGGTAACCAACCGAACAACCGGACACTACCCGAAGGACCAAATTCTCACTAGAAGCATTGTTTTATCATTTCTGAGCTAGTTATGGTCCCCAAATATCATAACACACTATATAACATCATGATAACTAAACACCTAACTATAACCCTTGGATTTCAACTAAATAACCTAACTAACAATTTCAACTCAACTAAGCCCCCCCCCCCCACCTTACAGTTATGAAGTGGGTCCCCACTCTTGATTTTCTTTTATTATTAAAATGGATTATGTCTCCTACTTTTGATAACATATTACCCATTAGATGTAATGTTGTAGGAGTGTTATAAGAAAGACCACAAGAACATAACCATTCATTCATTCTTATCACAACACTTCACTCACCGTACTCTCTCCCTCCCTTCTCTTGCTCTCGGCCGAACCCACACACCACACCACCACCATGTTCCAATCTTGTTCCACCCATTCTCTTGTTACTCAAAGGTGTAAGAAGCTTCACAAGTAAGCTAGGAGCTCTTGGAAGCATGGTCGCAAAAGTCGCTAGGCGCTCCCTAGTCGGATTTGAGAGTACTCGGGAGGATTCGGGAAGTACTCGGCCTAGGCGGATATAACTCAGGGAGTAATTGGCCTAGGCGAACCATACTCAGGCCTCGGCAGCTGACCTTGGTGGGACTTTTACAACCATGCTTGGAAGTGAAAGGACCTCTTGCAAGTGCTATTAACCACCTCATCTTCATCTTGTGTTCATCCCTAGCCTTGAGCTAGTAGTAAGATCATCTACACTCCATTTTACATCTTATTTAGTTGGTTAAAGAATGATATAAGTAACTTAACATGAAGAACCCTAATGATCAAGAACATGAAACTTAAACATAAGCTTAAAAATCATAAGAATACATGTTGTTAAGTGTTGTTTTGCTTCTTGATTGATGATTATTTGTGTTTATGATGTTAAACATTATATGATCTTGCTAGATGGTGATTAAAGACATAATGTAGCAAGATGAGAGGATGATTATGTTAGAGATCAAGAGATCATCCTTATGTAAGAGCATGAACTTGAAGTATAAATTGTTTTCTTGAAAAATGATGATCAAAGTGTGATGTAAATCATATAAATGGATGATTTCAAAAACTAAATTCTCAAGAAACCAAGTTAAAATACAATATTTACATAAACTTGGTTCGTAAAGAAACTAACCACATTTTTAGTGGTTAATCAAGTATAGAACCATGTATTTAACAAGAAAAATTCAAGAAGAAATATTTTTAGAAAAATGATTTACAAGTTGTAAACATCTAAATTCTTCAAGAATGATGTTTTTAAATAAATAACCACACTTTAAGGGGTAACTAAATTTACTAAACACACTACCAAGTTACTACAAATTTTTGTAAACTTTCAAGTTCATGAAGTAGTGATTAATGCTTGATTTATGGCACTTGGTAAGTATTGCTTGATTTGTTGTTGATTGTGATGATTTATAAAAGAAAATGATATTCTTTGAAAGCATGGAAACCTCCATTTTTAAGGGAAAACTATGGCAAAATTTTTCTAGAAATTAAACACTTAGAAAAATATTTTTAAACAAATATTTACAAGTATATTTTTAACCATGATTTTTATACAAAAATTTGCCATAATCATTGTTGCAAAAATTACAAATATTGGAGGTTGGTTTTGATAAATAAAGGTGACTAAATATGTATTTAGGAAAATATATATTTAGATGTCACAATGTGTGTGATTATTTGTATATTATGTGTATTAGTTATATTATTTTAGGACTTGAAATAATATAACTCACCAAAATACCAAAAAAAATTCAACACAAAATATTACCAAAATTCCAAGAAAATAAATACATAATTTATATCAAAAAATTGGAGAAACCGAACAAGGAATATAACCTACATAAATATTCCGGAATTAAATTCATAAGTATATTTTGGTAAACGGTATTTTGGAAACTAAGAAAACGAAAATATGATCTTTATAATTATTACAAAGATATATCATATTTTTGACAAGAAGAAAATATATTATTTTTTGGGTAAATAAAAACTATATATGTTTTCTTGAAATTTTTAGAGGATATATTATTTTTGAGAGAAAATATGTATTTTCTTAAATAAACATGGAATACATTATCTTTGGGTGAAAGATAGATTTATATATATTTTCTAAGATAAACTTGAAAATATATTAATTTTTGAGACTTATATGAAAATACAAATATTTTTGCCAAAGGAAAAATTATAAATAATTTTTCTATGAAAGTTTTTTTAAAATATATATTTTGAGAATATATATTGGTGAATTTTTATTATAAATATTATTCCGGAAAAATAAATACGAAAGTCAAGTATAAGAATACTTAATAATTACAAGGAAATACGTATTATCGTACTTATAAATACACCGGAATATGCCACTGATACTTGGCAAAAATACACAAGGTTAAGAATACATGTATAAATGCACGATACATATAAGTGTCAAGTTAAAATATATTATTTTAACTAATATTCCAATAATTAATAAATATAATTTTAGTTAAAATATTTATTATTTTAACAAATAATTATAACTTGGAATAATGTTGAAGACACAATGAAACGTAACTCAAAGACACTAATTAAGACTAAGTCAATGCACGACCCACCCGTCTAATAAACCGTAGTACGTTGTAGGTAGTCGTGCACACAAGTAGCAGCTTTGGGTTACATCGGATTCAAGACGCAAGACAGTGAGTTCATGTCCCCCTTTTCTCTTAACTGTTTTCGGTTTTATAACTTCGGGGGTGAAGTACATGTTAGAAATTGTTTACAAACGTTTACATATGGTATGGTTAGCTAAGGAATGAACTGCTAGATCATGTGAGTGGTGGGTACAACGCTTAAGACCATTAATCCTCGTAGTAGGACCGAGGGACATGAATGATAGATCTATTAGGGTGTTGCGAGCCCCGCCTATGAGGACCAGGATTTGACCCATGAGGTGACTATGTCTTCCAGCCGGAAGCCCGGTACAAAATCCGCTAGGATTGAGCCTTCCTTCATCACGTCACACATATTAATGGCCTTGCAAACCATTAATTGATTTGTTTCCTTGTTCGCTTTCATACCGGGGTTTACAAAACATACATATTTACAATGTTTACTAGGTTTATTTGTGCACACATACAAAACACATGAACTCGCTCAACTTTTGTTGATGTTTTCAAACTACATGTATTTCAGGGAACTGAAATGGATCTGGCGGGCGTTGGAAGTTTTCAAGTATTATCTGAAATAAAAGATGTCATCCTGTGTCGAAGGGTTTGGGTTAAGTATCTTATCCTGGATAGGATACCTAGTTCAAAGCCTAGCTTTTAATAGTGTCTTTTGTCAAGTTCTTATGGAACTTTAAACAATTTGGATGGTTTGTAATATAAACTTGAAGTCTCGGATTTCTGCTAAACAATGTTTTTTGTAATCTTTTGAAACTTATTTATGGATGAACATATTGATTTATCATATAGTTGGTTGTTATAGTTGAATGCAATGATATTAAGCAAGTCACACATAATCACGCTTCCTCAAAAGTCAGGGTGTGATAGAACCGGGCAAAACGGGTCGGGGGCCGTGACAACATCCATCATATAACACTATATAACACAAAAAAAGTATATAACACCATGTAACACTATATAACACTATATAAAAATATATAACACTATACAGTTCTGAACGAGATGACACAAATTCGTATATTATTTCTTAATTCGTATTTCTATAATTAAGGGTGGCGGTTATGGAAAGTTATCAATTAATTAAATCAATAAGAAAATTCCTTGTTTACCATTTTAAATTAATTTAGATTAAGGACACATGTCAACAACAACAACGACAACGACAACGACAAGACCACGACAACGACAAGACCACGACAACAACAACAACGGCGACGACAACAACAACGACAACAACAACAACGACAACAACAACAACGACAACAACAACAACAATAATACATGAGCATTTTAGTCTTTTAATGAAAAACTAACAGAAAATTTAAACGGAGTTAGAAATTTGGACTCAAATGGTTAAGAAAAGTAGTTATAGGGACTCAGAGCGTTAAATATTTTGATTTTGAGTTTAAGTGGTTAAAACTCCTAAAATACATGGACTCAAAAAGTAATTTTCTCTTATTGTCATCATATAAAAAGAAAAATGAGGACGGTTTTTATATTTGTTTAAGATAATAGAGATGAATGGTTCATTATGAAATAAAACCTTGTTAAAGAATGAAATAAAACGAGTGGCTCAAAATGTTTCTTCATTTTTGTATGGTTCATTAGTCAAATTCTAAAATGTTTCTTCATTTTTACATGCAAGTTTGACTTTGATTATTTTTTTAGTTGATAGCATGTAAAAAATTTGTTGTTGAAGAATGAAATAAATTTCAGTCGATGTATAGCATGTAAAAAACTTGTTAAAGAATGAAATAAAAAGAGTGGCTCAACATATGGGCACACGTGCATTGGTTGACTCCAAATTGAATGGTTTCATGTGCCTCGTTATCAAAATTCAACAATCCCTTTTGCAATTAACTACACCTAGTCATTGGTAATCCCACACCCACTTGTTTATCACCTCTACAAGTTGTTAAGCCTATTACAAGTTTTGACTTTGTATGTTTCTTTGTTTCGTTTGTTAAGTGTTACATTTCATCGTAAGACTATGCATTACGAGGAAGTGTGGTTGTGAAGCTGTTGTGACAAATTATGTGGCTGTGGTTGTGAAACACCACGCCTCTATGACGTTGTCGTGGGCATGGAAGAATCATGTGGAGGTGTCCATGAAACAACCCAGTTGAGGTTTTTTTCTAATATAATTGTAATAATAATGTCATTTACCAATTAATTTGATTTATTTTGAATAACGTGTGCTCACTGCTTAGACAAATCTAAATGAAATAATGTTTCTTTAGAAAACACTCCAACATAAGTTTTACTTGGAACCGAATTGATTCAAAAATAAAGTACTTTTTACTTAGAAAATTATATGTATAAGGAGTTAAAACGGGTTAAAATTCCTTACACAACTTCTTATTAGATTCAGTTAGCGAGATAGCTATTTTGAGGGCACAAGTTTTTTTTAAGAAAAAGGATATCTAATTATTCTCATGTACAATTCTAATAACCTTACAAATAAACAGTGGCGGATTTAGGCACATTTTGTGGGTTCCTAGGTCAGTTTGGAAAAAAAAAATAGTGAGAATTAGTGAAAGACTTGTATGATTTGTAACAAATTAGTGATAATCTATCAAAAGGAACCCATTAGAAAAAAATTATGGATTAGAGAAGATGAATGGCTTGTGCAAGTGAGCGAATGGATTGTGAGAGAGTGGGAAGTCAAGTGGTGAAAAGGGGTGCGGGAGGTGCAGGAACACCAACCTTTCATGCGAAAGCTACAACTTTTCTTCCCCATAGGGCTTTCCTCCGTGCCCACCCTTGCAATCTTTTTTTAATATACTTTATTTGAAGATGATCCATAGACTCATCTTCCACACCACACAAAACACACATTATTAAATTGTTAATGTGAACTTTCCAAAATTTAAATAAATAAAACAAAAGAGTTTGATTCCCATGTTGATAAAGGGTTGAAAGTGTTGTTAAAGAAGTTGTTTTTAGAAAAGAGTTTCAACCTAGCATCAATGCCCCATGCATGTTCGAGATATACAAGACCATCCAACATGTGTAGACAATCTACAAACCTATTTAAGGCTTGTTTTGATCATTGGTAAATAAACATTTATAACTACTTGTGTTTCCTTAACCCTTTAGGCTTGTGCAATTGAAGATAAACCAATGAAATAAACATTAATAACACCAAGATGTTTAGCGGTATATGGGACGAGATTCCCTAATCTTTGTGTAAATGCTAGTGTTAAGGATGATCTTCCACGAGATATAATTACATGGTTGTTCAAATTTGTGTCTGGGTGGACTCATAACCATAACCGTTATGGATGACTAAACCATTTTTCTCATGAAAACGTGTCTATATTATTAAGCTGCAGGGTATGGGGCATCATTGTTCATGTCACATCAGCAAAATCTTCATCAATAGCGCACCTCCCCCATGCCATGCTAGCTATTAGTGGCGGGTGTGTGGGGGGGGGGGGGGGGTTATTGAATGCTAGTCATCCCAATATATAGCGAGCAATAACGGATGAAAAGTGGGACTCACATCAATTTTAAACCTTCGAAACCAAATAATAAATAGGGGGCGCTATTGGGGGGCTTTAACCCATACCATATGTGTTATTAAAAAGATGCAATAGAGCTACTTGTCCTGCATGTCGATGATGTGACACAATGAAACACCTAGAGGCTCCATTCCATACCTCGCAACCTTAAAGGGTGTAACTATAAGATCAAATATATTTCATAAAGGCTACACACATATATGGTAAATTTGGTTTCGATGCAATATATAGAACAATATTGACGGTTAGAACACATATAAACATAAACATATTTACGTATTTTATATGTCTAGTTCTAAATTTGCTCGCCTTAAAACTCGATTGATTTCTTAAACTATTTTAAAACGGATTTCATGAAATCCAAGACAATTCTATAAGACTAGAATACTTTGATACGAGTTATTATATAGAATTCTAACCCGTTATCTATAGCAATAGCAAACTCTCAACATAAAACCCATTATTTCAAATAAGGTTGGATGACATAATTTTTGTTATAAAACTTATTGACAAAGCAATCCTAGCAACACTTTTTTTAAATTAATTGTATCCTCCAAACATTTTTTTTTTTTTTGAACGACCAACAAAACTAACTATAAATTAAATCAAAAACCAACAAGGAGCTGGCAGATTACATCGACCAGTATTACAACGAGAGAACAAGAGAAAAACAGAAACCCGAAACTCAAACCATCTGACTATCCTATCTTACCAAACATATAACTCTACCAACACATTTAAGATTATGAAACTGCTACTAGTAACAGCTGGATCATTGTAATTAGTGAAAAAAGAATAACAATAAAAAAACATTTTATTGGGATTAATGATAATTAAAACTTTAATATACCGGAAAAGTTGTAATTAACGAGTGAGCACATGAGGGTGCACGTGACTTGTTTGTTTGGGCATTAGGATCATCATCCCATATCTTTCACCCATCACGTGATTCAATAGTGTCGGTCACGTGATTGTTCTTTTGTTTAACTTAAAAGGGGACATCCATGTTTGTTTTTCAAAGCTTCAACGTATTAAACTAATATCCCATCATTAAACTTAGAGGTGGCAAAATGGATGGGTTGGATTGGATTGGTTGTTGGGTCAGAATGGGTTTGGGTTAGAATGAGTTTGGGTTAAGATGGGTAAAAGAAAGAAGAAGGTCAGAATGGGTTTGGGTCAGGATGAGTTCGGGTCAGGATGGGTTTGGGTCAGAATGGGTTGAGAATAAATCAATAATAATAAAAACTGAAAAAATTTATAAAAATTATAAAAAAAATTTAAAAAACGAAAAAAATTTAAAAAAATTTTAAAAAATAAAAAAAAAACGAAAAAATTTGAAAAAAATTAAAAAAATTTAAAAAAAACGAAAAAAATTTAAAAAAAAATTAAAAAAAAACTAAAAAAATTAAAAAAAAAGAGGAAAATATATGAGGGCTTTTGGACAATATATTCGACCCACTTCAGAAGCTAACAACTTGATTCGTTTTTAAAGAACCTCATAACTCATAAATTCCAGACATAGATGACATAAAAATAGAGGGTTCCACAACTTGGAAAAATGTAACTGGATCTTAGTTACCTCTTGCAGCTCACTTAAAAATTGTCAATAAAAATCCATGTTTCCTTTCCATACTGTACCATTGGAGTAAAGTAGTAAACCTCTTTCTTCCATATGGGAACATATGCTTTGATCCCACCAATCACAAACTTACAAGCATCCAATAAACAGATGAAATAGCAACAAAAACACTTGTTTCATCTACAGAAACAGGGCCCAGTCCCAAGGATCTGGCTGATAAACAGATGAATTTTTGGCAGCGAATAGCCATTGCACATAAGCTTCATATCTTAACTCAATTATAGTTTTTCTATCAAAGGGTGTTACCATAGATTAGTGTAAGCGAAAGTGTGGATCAAGTGATTTTAAGTGTGTTTGGGTCAACCCGTTTACTTACAACCCAACCGGAACACACCTGATTTGTAAACGGGATACAAGATCAGCTCTTTTACGGCCCATACTATTTCACGAACGTTGTGTTCAAGCTTTAACCATACAAAAACACACTCACATACAGAAGTAATTTACTGCTTAAAAATCATATGTCATAGATTTAGATTCAAAGGCAATCCCAAATCTTTCTCGCTCAAGTTTCCGACACAATCACTGTGTTCGTTAATCTTAATCAAGCGTTAATATCTATCATCGCATACAAAACATAAGGAACCACGAACATACCATATAACCAAAACAGTACCCATGAAGCGATTCACCTCGCTTACCACTGAAACTTATACCACATGCCTTGAGTGCTAGACTAAGTAAGAACGGGTCCATTCATTGATACGGGTCGATCCACATAGTGGAAAACAATGACAATGCTTCAGATGGATCAACAACCTTCACATAGCCAGAGATAATGGTGGTCCATGTGACTTCATCTATGTGAGGCATTGTATCAAACACTTGGTGTGCGCTATTCAATCTACCTGATTTTACAAGCTCCTTGAGTTCAGTGTTAACTTGGAACATGTTGACATTGTGGGGCTCTTGAATTAACGGGGTTTTGATAGTGTGAGCATAGGCAACAGTTGTATAGGACCTCCTGAAGCAAATTCTGGCTGAGATAAAAGCATATTTCGTCAACTTATCCAACATACACGGTTAAATCTGTTGCTCTAAATTTTCCGCTGAACAAAAACCCTAAATTCTCGCTCTACAAGCTACATATATCAAATTCGAAACCTATTAATGAATCGGAAATGATTGAATTTGAATTTAAAGGTGAATTTATCTCAAATTTGAAGCATCGAGTGAAAGAAAAATGTGAAAATGGTGTTCTAAGGTAATGAAACAAAAATGGGCGTGAAGTGTGTAAAAAAGATAACCCATCCTGACCCATTCTATTTTTCTTAGTGGCCCATCCTGACCCGGTCTTTTATGATTATGATTTTCTTGTTACCCATTCAGACCCACTAAAAATTTAGACCAACCCAAAATGACCCAGCAACCTATATTTTAAAGTCCAAATTGACCCAAGTTTAAGTATTTGGGTAGAAATTGCCAGGCCTAATTAAACTCAACACCATCCTCGTATAAAAGAAACAAAAGGAAACTTATATGGTTTACAAAGTTTCATATTATTTTTAGTGATAGCATCATTTTCAATCTAAAAATAAATCAACTTTTGTTGCGTTTTATTAATAATAGATTAAAGATATATTCATTCAGAGGAGATTCATTTGAGAAGAATTTTCTTAAAAGAAAAAAAAAATGAATTAATCTATTCCTTATATTTTTTGATCAATGGTTGTGAATCAATATATCATATTTGTCCAGTTTTAATTAATGCTTTAATTACTAAGGTTAGTATAAACATTTTGATATAAAATATTATTAAATATTTTAAAGAGTTGCTCAACTCTTATTAATGCAACCATAAATTCTTCATTCACCTTCATTAATGTATTAGATCCTACACAAATTTTATTAGAAGTGACAAAAGTATTTAAAAATTTTGTGTCCTACACATATTTTATTATGAGTCGCAAAATTATTTAAAAGTGTTTAGTCCTACACATTCTGTATCCTGCATCAAAATATTGTTTTAATGATGTAGGAAGCGTTGAAAATGTAAGATCATGTGCAAGATTATTTTTATTGTGTAAGGTACATAACTATTTTATAAGATAGTTACATTAAATTAGAGTTCATTAATTTGAATAACAAAAACAAATAATAGACTAATTAAATGATTTATTTAAATTACCTTTATATCCTTTATTCTTTTTATTCTTAATTTTTAATTCTTCACATTTAAACTCTTCACTGTTCATATATTACAAACAAACATGTTAACTATTTTAAATTCTTTGTAAAATATACCCAAGGGTTTAATGATTGTTATAATATAACTATTGTAAGGCTATATGTAATGGGTGTCAAGCTACCAGCCACATCATCACTTGGGGTGTTAAATTAAACATAACATTGTGGGCACCAAGGGCTCGCCTGTGAGCGTGGTGATGAGCGCAATAGTGGAGTACAAAAATCTGTGCGTGAACTATATTGATCAGCCAATGAGAACCCTCTATTTGGAGGGGCGGCAAAACCACTAAAGATAATCTAAACTTATAGAAAATTCGGCAGCGTTAAAGAGTATAAAAGTAAGTTATGACTTGTAAGTTTTGAAAAATTCAAGAACGGTCCAACACAGGAACTTTCTGGTATCTGGAAAAAAAAGTTTGTATTTTGTAATATATATGTATTTTGATGATAAACTTTTTGTTTTATCAAAAATTGATATATACTATAAGACTTTGAAATATTAGTTACATACTTATATATGATAGCAATAAAAATAGGTGATATTTTTTCTCTTTCTATTTGAATCTCATCAGGTTGTAAAGCTTCACAAAAATAAGGGAAACAAATGGCGCAACACTATTCTATTAGTGGCATTGAACATTAAGCCCCTAGTCTTAAACTACTATGCTTAAAGCTTCTTCCTTTTGTTCCGAATCTTGTGGACATGTCTGCTCAAGAAAGTATCACTCCTCGCCATTCCCATTTTCATGTTGCGCTTTAAATGCATCTCCTAAAGGGTTGTCTGGTTCGCATAATGTCTGTTAATTAGAATTTAAATAGTGGAAGTTAATTTCGTTGAAAACTGGTAAGTTATTTGGTTGATAAAGGAACAAGAATGTTAAGCGTAGACTCGAATTAAACAAGTCATGCTCGAACTTAGTTGAGTGTAGACTCTGACTTGTTTTCATCTATATCAATTATCTAATATTATAGTTATTATGGAATAAGTATAATCCACAAAGTCCCTTTGAAGTATCATACTTTGCTAGTCTAGACATAAACTCATAAAGTTGTAAAGCATAGTTTGATAGTATTCAAATAATCAAAAATAGGTAACCTATGACCTAGTGGTCTTGATATGGTTTTTACCCCCTATTAAAGTGGTGTGGGTTTAAAACCTTACAAATGCAAGGTTAGTTAAGTGATATTTTGTTCAAAAAACAAAAATAAGTGTATTTTTTAACTTTTTTTCTTCTAAAATGCATGTAAATATTTTTCAATAAAACTTTTCCTGGTTTAAAAAAAATGAAATTAATAATTTGAAGGTGTAATACACCTCTATGGTCATGTTAGAAAAAAAAAAAATCACTGTTATATTAAGTTATTACCTGACAAACGTCTTGTTTATCACCTTTTGTTCGCTTTGCATAAGTCCCCACTATACACTAAGTTATGAGCCATTACCAATATGGGTAATAAGTAGACTGTGTCGGTTTTATACATTGTATCCATCTTCAAATAGTTTGCTAGTATACATTATAAACTTTGAACGCTCTTGAACAAAAACGTCTTTTAAACTTATATAAACTTTGAACGCTCTTGAACAAAAACGTCTCTTAAACTATATAAACTTTGAACGCTCTTGAACAAAAACGTCTCTTAAACTATAGTATGGCTTGTAGGACAAACAAATTCTACTTCTTCCAAGCCAGCAACCCCTAATTGTTGATCTTTTACAGTGCAACATGTCTACTAAATGGGTAATATTTTATAACATAACAATTACTAGCACTTGCGTGACTGGTTGATCGAGACATTACAAATCAACCCCGAGCAATGGCGGATCCAAGAATTTTTTCCACCGGGTTCCTTTTGTTAGATTTTCACTAATTCTCACTATTTTTTTTTAAATCATACAAAATTTCCACAGTTTTTTTCATTTTTTCCAAATTGAGGGGGTTCCCGGGAACCCCTAAAACATCCCTAGATCCGCCACTGACCCCGAGCATCAATTTACCTGGCCATGCGAATGACCTCTGTATAACTCCAATCTCTTCCATATAGGATATCATATAAGTGGACTGTCCAATCTTTCTTTATATTTGAGTTTTTGAGTACGAGTTTGAAATGAAAAGCGTTCAAGAACTACGCAACCAAAAGGGTAAAAGACACTCGACAACAAAGAGTCGGTTGCATAGAAGTATTAATTGATTATACACGAAAGTAAAATGATGCACAAAGAATGGGTCGATCACATTGTAGGTTTAAAGAGACTAAATCGATAACACACGCCTAAAGGTGACACAAAGAGAAGGCATTTTGCGTAGAATGTGTAAACTGACTTCTTGTGTAACAAAGTGTGATACACCTGAAAACTTACTATTTTAATGATTTTCTTCCATGTTAACGATGTAACCTTTTTCCAATAAAACTTATTAGTGTTGATATCGTCCAAACCGTTTGTTGCTTGCTCGGAAATTGCTTGGAAAATGCTCGTTCGATTTGAGGCTCGGTTGTAAACGAGCCGCTCTGTTCGGTTTGGTTTGTAAACGAGCCAAGCATGAGCAAAGGTCCGCTCGGCTTGGCTCGGTTCAATTTATTATTTTTAATTAGTATATATACACATATATAAACATGTATATACACAAAATATAAATTACACATATGGGGTAAGATCAAATAAAAAGTTTATTTTGCCTAAGTAGGATGAGAAGGAATCTTAACCATTCATTTTTTTAAATCAATGGTTAAGATTAAAGTGTAGGAAAAAGGAGGAGTGTAAGGGTATCTTGGGAAAATCTTATTTATGGACTCTCTCTCCACATGCAAGGCACATGCATATTACACCCCCGTTTTTTAAACGTTCATAACTTTTTTATACGACATTATTTTTTCATAAAAAATTCACCGTAAAATCGAGCGTCTTTTTATCTTTAATTTGAGTACCATATTGTTATATAAAATATAAAGACTATAAAAACCCACTAAAATGTGTTGTATTTCTATGTTGGATAACATTTTTTTGTGCTGGATTTTTGTACTATATTTTTGTGCTAAATTTTTTTGTCTTAATTTTTTTTTCTCAATTTTTTATGCTGGATTTTTTTGTACTACATTTTTTTGCTGAATTTTTTTGTGCTATATTTTTTTGTACTAGATTTTTTGTGTTATATTTTTTTGTACTACATTTTTTGTGCTATATTTTTTTGTACTAGATTTTTTGTGCTAAATTTTTTTGTACTAGATTTTTTTGTTGTATTTTTAAAAAACAAAAGGGGTGCCACATGTCATTTTTACTCCTATTTATAAGGACCAAAATACCCTTTATTCCTACTTATTAGGAGTGCCACATGTCATCATCACAATACTTCTTAGGCTACTTAGGCAAAATTCTCTTTTTAGTGGATCCTTCCCCTTACACATATACATACACACGCACTTATATATACACACACATACGTATATACATAAATATAAAGTAAATTACTTTTTGAGTCCCGGTGTATTAGTGGTTTTAACCACTTGAGTCCAAAATCAAAAAGTTTAACGCCGTGAGTCCCTAGCCATTTATTTTATAACGTTTTGAGTCCAATTTTGTTCATTTTATAACAATTTGAGTCCAAAAAATTGGACTCAAAAGGTTAAAATTTGGACTCAAAATGACTCAAATGGTTAATGAAAATGCTTATAGGGACTCAAGTCGTTAAACTTTTTGCTTTTGGACTCAACTAGTTAAAATCACTAAAACACAGGGACTAAAAAGGTAATTTACCCAAAAAATTAACATCAAAGTTAAACCCTAAACCACTAAATGACAGTCTGTCCATCGCCTCAATGTCTCATGTTGTTACCCTAAGTTTATTGTCTCCTGCTCTCAACGTCATTGTTCATGCAATATGATTATCGCCTCATCGGCCACAATATTGTTATTCATAAGAAAAATATCATGCCAGGAAATGTGCTTGTTTTAAAAAATAAAATAAAAACGTTAGACCCATCATTGTCATTATCTATCTCTGCAAATTTAAGTTGGACGATACAGTTGTCAAAATCGCTAGAAGCTCGCTCGGCGCTCGCTTAAAATATTAAATGAGCCGCTCCGCTTGGTTCAGTTTGTAAACGAGCCGAACCGACATGAGCAAAAGTCCGTTCGGTTCAGCTCAACTCGTAAACAGCCCTACTTAAGGACTAAATTCTCATAATAAGAATACCTCTTGGTTTAATCATACTTAATTTATCCATTTTAGTGTTGGTGATACATATGTTATTAATTTATAACATTATTTAGGAAACAAGGGGAATTTGTAAAGTAAAAAAAACTTGTGCATCAGAGTCCGCACATTGCATGGTCACTCTACCCACGTTCCATTGCTCCCCACCCCTTCAACCCTTCACCCCAAAGCTACGTATTATATCAACCCCCTCTCCCTCCCACCTTCCCCCTCACTCACTCACTCCAAACCTATTAACTTCATCACCTACTAACAACACAAGACTATACATGGACATTTATGAAATGTCACCCTCCGATTACTCCGGCGTTGACGAGCTACTCGACTTCTCCAACCACCACGACGACGTCCTCTCCGCCAACGATATCATTCACCAACATCCCAACCTTACCTCCACGTCCATCGCCAACGGCTACCATTATTATGGAGCTAACACCAATGACCACAACAACAAAGATGCCCCTCCTACCAACTACCAACACCACTCGACCGACTTCACCGACCACCTCTCTGTCCCCGTAAGCACTCCTTACTCGACTCGTTTAGTCTTAACCAGTGGCGAATGCATGAAATTTTATAAGTGTTTCGTTTTGGTAGATTCTCATTAATTTTCTTTTTAAATCATACAATGTTCTCGCAATTTTTTTCCACTTTTATCCAAGCTGAGTCAGTTCATGTGAACCCACAAAACATGACTGGATCCGCCACTGCTCACAGTCAAAATGGTTAAGAGGTTCAAATGATATTGCATAGGTCCACTATGTGATATATTTCCTCATCAATCAAATCAAATCCAAAAGATTTTATTTTACTAAAATAATAATACTCATCCGTTGTAGTGTGTTTATCCTAAAAAAATCTACGAATTCTGAAAAAAAAAAAAAAAAATTTAAAAAAACTCTACTGATTTAAATTTTTAATAATTATTTAAGAGCTCTAAATTTGTTGATATTTTATACGCATTAGTGAATTTTTGTAACTGATTTCTGTTATGCATGAATCTGTTGTTAGAGTGATGACGTGGCGGAGCTCGAATGGCTATCAAACTTTGTACATGACTCGTTCAGTGATTTTCCGGCGAATAATCTCGCCGGAACGATAAACTACCGGCCGGAAAACACATCGTTTCACAGCCGATCTAGAACAAAGAGAACCAGAGCACCTACAACACCATCACCTACGCCTACACCTATAATCTGCAACACAACAACAATGAAGCTTGAACTGTACTCACCGTCACCGCCGGCAACCTCATCGTCGGAGAGTAGTGAAACAGTCCGCCGGTGCACACACTGCGCGTCGGAGAAGACGCCGCAGTGGAGAACGGGACCGCTAGGGCCGAAAACGTTGTGTAACGCATGTGGCGTGCGGTACAAGTCAGGGAGATTAGTGCCGGAGTATCGACCGGCGGCGAGTCCGACTTTCGTGTTGACTCAGCACTCCAACTCGCACCGGAAAGTTATGGAGCTCCGGCGGCAGAAGGAGATGATGCTCCGCCCGCAGCAACCGTCGCCGACGGCTGAGTACCAGATCTACGGCGGCGGACACCACAATCACCACCAAAACCGTAACAACTATGAGGTTTGCTGACGTCAGCTGTAAGGGTTTTTAAGTTCATCGATTGGAAAAGCAGTTTGAGGAATTTAGAATTTTGTGATTTTTGTGTATGTGATGATGATCGATATTCTTGTTGATTTTCTGAATAAATTGATTAAAATTATGTTTTTTTTTTGGGGGGTGACGTATTAAAAGTTCAACTACCAGAGTGATGACTTCCCACGTGATGTGCCTGTAATGTGTATGCTACACAGTGAAAACCGGCTTTCTTACCGGTTCGGCAATAATGTCAAACTATTCTTTTATTGAAGTCGGCTATTTAATTCGTTTGGTTTATAATAACTTATCTCACTCACTAATTTAACATCGACTTTTAAAAAAAAAAGTAATTTAACATCGAGAGTAACTTTTAATTAGTCTGGATGGTATGGAATGTCCTCTAGACGCTAGGGGTTCTATTGTTCCACATCAGCGACACATAAGCGTATTAGTGATACATAAGCAATAATGCTACCCCCTCTCCCCTCTGTCTTTAACAACCAAGAAATAGGTTAATGATTGGTGAGCAGGGTCGGCCATGAGAATTCATGTACTCTGTTTGAGCTCGAAAAAACGTGCTCTTATGCCTTAACGAAATTGGGTATTTGGCTCACTAAAGATTTAAACTTAATGCAAATGGGCTAATAACTAATCTAAACCATAAAAATAGTCTTGTAAGTGACCATATATTGGTGTTTGTATGGGTATACCATATTAATTTATTTATTTTTACATATAAGTATCGGAGTTTTTTAAAAAATAACATGCCCTTCGAAATATCGGGTCCTGGCCAGTGGTCCTCCCTGCCCACCTTCAGGGCCAGCCATGGTGGTGAGTGTTGAAAACTTGTGAAACTATTTCAAATTAAAGGTGAAAAAAGTGAGTGAAATCTTGTAACTACGTAACACTAATGTGGCACTAATTTTTTGACATGATAGTGAAAACATGTGAAACCATTACACATATCCTAACGTGAGTCAGGTTGTTTATTACTTTTTTTATGTTTCTCTTTAGTGATAAGCTAATAATAATCTCAAATTATATAAATGTGAAATAACATAATATCAAATTACTAGTATGTAAGAAAATAAAATTAGAAAACATAATTGGGTTTGGAACTTTTACAAGTTAACGCGAGAGCTATATCAAGTTTTGGTGAAAATCAACCATGCTAATTGCCAATATAGGCAATCAGCCGTATGATCCAATGGCATAGTGGTGATGGTAAAGTTGGGGTGTGGTATAAAACCCATATCGGCTCTATCACGTCACATCAGCGCGTTACATCAGTGCCATGTCACATAAGGGGCTTTAAAGCCCCTTCCTTTAACTTGCATACAATGGTTCAAAACCTTTTTAAAGCTCCATATTAAAAAAATACAAAAGAAATAAAGAGAAAAAGATTTGATTGGTATAAAAGAATGGACCCCACCTGCACCCCTTTAGCGCGCTCGTTAGCACCGTGCCAGAGAAGGGTGGCGCCCCCCTTTTAACATGCAGGGAGGAGGTGATGGTGCCATGGGACGCCATTATTGATGATGTGGCGAGGTGGCGCTAAGCCACACCCTGTGGCCTAAGAGTTGAGGATTTTTATGGTCTTATGTTCAAATCTGAATCATGGGGGCTTTTCTACGATGGTTGGTTTCCTCCCTAATGTTGTTTTGGGTGAGTCAGAGCTGAAGCGTCAAAATCAGCATAGACGGTTAACATCCCGTCTAAAAAAACTCACTCATATCTTCGAATGCTGTTTAAAAAAAAATTGCGAATATTGACATTTATTTTCCTTTTACAAATCAAACCTAACAAATTAAAGGCGTGACATCATACAACCACATTGCGCATGGATCCATGCATACGCACCGTACAAACTCACCAATCAGAAAGTGGCATGACATTCCTTTTTTTCTTATATAAAAATAATTTTATAATCATTTTCAAAATCAGTTTTTTTATATACGTATATACTTGCTTCAAAAACACCAATCAAAACGCAATGCCTCATTCTTTTGTCTTCATGTGTAGTTTTTCCTCCAGTTAATTAGTGTACATGGAGAGTTATTGCAAGTTTAAATCTACAACCACCATGGGTTCATGTATAGTTATGTGATTTTAGTCAAGAAATGATAGAATTACCATAATATTGGTTGATTATTTTCAAATCTTGGAGAGGAAAAATTGAGTGTGTAATTTTTGGAGAGAAATTGTGCGTTCAAACAAAAGAAAACAAAATTCTTGAAGAGGTGAAGGGTTAGGTTAATTGTGCGTTCAAACAAAAGAACAAAATTCTTGAAGAGGTGAAGGGTTGGGACGTTGGGTTGTCAAGCAAAGGGGTGGGATGTCCATAAAAAATTACTTATGCCAACCGCACATGTGGAATGGGTTGAAACAAAATTCTTGAAGAGGTGAAGGGTTGGGTTGCCAAACCATTAGAGTCCGACGAGTAATCTTATATACATAAAAAAATGGGTCGAGGAGGGATTAAATCCAATCTACTTAAAATATTTACCTATAAATATATGTGTATATAAAAAAACTGAAAATTACATATAAAAATCACAATCCGATTAATCCTGATTAATCGCTAGTCGGTACCCCTCCAACCGACTAGCTACTTCTACAACCATGGGCGAGGCTTATGCGCCTTGAGTGCGCCTAGCACATTTGATAACTATGGTTCATACACGGTGGCAGATATCCATTTGTTGGTTGTCGTTGTCTCACACAAGTTCCAAGTGGCATATAGAGAGGGGAGGATGTATGCCAAAGGGACAAGATCCTTTCGTAGTTCAAAAAATGTGTCGTGGTAGATATACATACTTTGGTTGTCGTTGTCTCACACAAGTTCCAACTGGCACGTACAGAGGGGAGGATGTACGCTAGAGGACAAGATCCTTTCGCTATTAAAAAAATGTGTGTTATTTGAACCAATCAAATGGACAAGATCCTTAACTCAAAACACAAAAGGATTTTCCTTTCAAGTAGAAAAGAAGTTTTGTTTGTTTGATGCCGATTTGAATCACTTGTCTCATTTCTGATGATTCACAAACGCACTAAGATCAACAATGGTTCTTCTATCATTCGATCTTCAATCTGGTCATCACATGATCATTCCTACTATCAAGCATTGACACTGTGATTCTTGCAGTTGTATTTTGGTTAATGTTGGACGTGATCAGTTAGCGGTTACTCCATGCATCGACCAAATGTCTTTTATTAATTGAGATGAATTTTGCTAGTGGTTTGATGATCTATTAACAACCATAGCGTGTCTGCTACTATTCTTCTATGTTTTTAAGGCGAATTTATTTAATCCTGTTGTCCGTGTACTTAACCCAAGACCTTCAAACCTACGTGTTCCTAAAGGTCATCTTTGACTTTGACCTAACCATCATTTCCATCACCTATAAATCACAAGTGATGATAATCTCTTAGTAATGAGATTGTAGATTACTTTTTTCAAAGGTCTTAGGCTAAACCTAAGGCACGTCCCCGGTTTAAACTTTAACAAAAAGGTCAATAATGTGCATCAGAGCACCAAATAACAAGAAATATATTGTTAGATGTGTACCTCTCAAGCTATCTTTAGGGCGAGTTAGTCGACAAAAACCCTACATCCATACCCACCCATAATAACACTTCGACTACAAACCAAACACCACCTAAATATAACCCAAGTACCCGACAACCAGCACCTTTCGCCACATCTAACAGAAACGTTACAGAAATATCACAATGGACAGCCTCAAATCATAACTATTACACATTCTACTTGCAACTTGCAAGTAACCTGCTTTTGTTCTTTTTTTAAACTGTAACATTATTCATTGTTCCAGAGAACCAAAATCGAGCAAGGTCACAAGTTACAATTTCTTTTACCAAATGCGGTAAATGGTGATACAAAATCAAACAGAAGTCCATTAAAAGAACCTTCTTTTAAGAAGCACGCTGGTGTGACTTCTTACATACAATAGAAATGTTTTCAGATTCGATGTTCTCACCTTACAGTGGTGGTGTGTTCAGACAGATATACCATAGTTAGATATCTTTTTAACCTCTTTATTAAGAACCCTTCTCTCGCGTTTAGCTTGTGATGCAAGTTGGGACACCTACAAACAAAGATATCTTTTGTAAGAAGCTTCTTCATCCAGTAAGTTCTCCTTGAATGGGTAGGTAGATGACGGGTCAAAATAGATTGTCTTTTAGTATTAGTCAAAATGGGTCGGTTAAGTTGACTATAAAAAGTATTTGTGCAAATCCTTTTTCAAAAATTTTGAATAAAATGGAGGTTTTAAGTGGTCAAAATTGAATGCCACATTCATCAATGAACGCGACAATTTAATTGTTGCATTTGTATAATGTTGGTAAGCAAGAAATACGACCCTAAAGCTGCATATCTCTTCCCCAATCTAATATGAACACCCAAAAACAACAAGAAAAACAACTTTTAATAGAATGAAAATATTTAATATAAATGCTTTAGCTACCAAATAGCCGTTTTAAAGCAACACTGGAAATATTTATTGTAGACATATATACCGAGTTATGAGAACATAGAAAATACAATTGAATTTGCGGGGAGTAAAATCATCCGAAATCAATACCATGAAAAACCAAGATGAATAATAAACACATAGCGACATTATAGATGTATTTACTACCTCACGCCTATTAAAAGCAACCTTAAAACGATCCTTTAATCCGTTAAGAGCTTGTAAATGAGATTGAAAGGATTAGTGGAATGACGATGTAATAGTAAGTACTTACTTCGGACCGGAATCTTGATGCGTCTCTCTTAGGAAGCTCTGACAGTATATCCTTCAAGCCTGATTACGAGAAAACAGAAAAATCACATCAACAACATAAGTTAATTGTTGAGAATTTACAAAATACCCAAAAGAAAAGTGAAACTGCATACCCCCTGCTTGTCTTTCAATCTTATAACCCGAGCTTATGACACCCTGGATTTGCTTTCCTGCTTGTCTGTACGTTAAAAGAATGAACAGGATATGGACCATGAATGATGAACATAAAAATCAATATAATTCACGAAACACAAACCTTAGTTTTGTCCTTGCCCGTTTTAGCTCTACTTCTGCACCTAAAGAGAGCTTCTGAAAGATATATAATTATACTTTAGTTATATATGTTCTCCAAAAGTATATCTGGCATAATGGGCAGATCAAGCGGATTGGGGATCAGGTTGACCTGTCAACACTTTCTGTCTTTTAAGTATTTTGTACATAATTGTTTTTTCCCTGAGATTTGGCCAGTTTTGCGACTTTCATCCAAAGGTTTGTTTTATCACATCCGGATCCAAAAGGTTTGAAATCTTGCCATTTTCATGCGGCTCGTTAACTCCATCCATTTTTCTCCGTTAAGTCAGGGGTATTTTCATCTTTTCTGTTAATTGAAGGAGCAATTCGGTCTTTTTCACTTTATGTACACGCATTTCACATAATGTACACGTATTCAAAACCCTTTAAATCAACAAAAAAGACAGATATACCCCTGACTTAACGAAGAAAAATGGATGGAGTTAACGTGTCGGATGAAAATGGCAAGATTTCAAACCTTTGGACAATACTTTGGACAATAGTCGCAAAACTGGCCAAACCTCAGGTACAAAAATGGCATTTTACTCTAATTAATATATTGGGTACAGTTACAAAACAAT
Source organism: Helianthus tuberosus (assembly GCA_030545235.1). Classification (NCBI taxonomy): domain Eukaryota; kingdom Viridiplantae; phylum Streptophyta; class Magnoliopsida; order Asterales; family Asteraceae; genus Helianthus; species Helianthus tuberosus. The sequence goes on from CM060381.1 coordinate 19,790,837, forward strand.
TAGGAAGATACAACACTGACAACTTTACAAGGGCATCACTGTCGAATGGGTTTACTCATCATATTAAACAATTAAAGTTTGTTTTTTTTTCTAAAATCACCCAGTGTTGAAAGGGATTTTTAGCTTTTAATAAAATTATCGGGCACCAAAAAGAGTACCTCCAATTGCTTCCTTTCTTCTGTTAAGGCTCTAACCGACTCCCGTAACTTTTGCACCTTGGCATTAGCTTTAGCAAGCATGGCCTGTTCCACAACAACAACAACAAATAATAAATGAGTTGTAAAACTAAAAGCATCACATGACGAGTCTGCAAACTGCATTAAGCAAAGAAGGCATATATAAAGTTACATACTAGACCTCTACTACATGTATAAAGATAACAAATCCAATATTAAGATTTAAGAATGTGTTTTGTTTTACCTCGTCATTGCTAAAAAGACGCAGGGTGCTGTAGTATAAAGAGCGCCTTGTCCCTGCAGCAATATTCAATTATTCAAGACAGTAGCTAATAACAAACAAAATTCTATGAAACTTTTGTACTTTCTTGAAACTTGGGTGAGTAAATTAATGCTTCAAGTGAGTATAAAATTAGGAGAACTATTTAAAGAAAATCTCGAGCAAAAGTCGGAAACTAAATAAAGTAACGCACGTTACCATTTAGCAGCACATTGTTAAGGTGTTAAGCATAAGCTGTAACCAATAGTAATGTTTATAAGCCTTACGTTTTAGAGCCAAAATCCCTGAGCCAAAAACCAGTCCAGTTGTAGCAAATGGATGTGAAGCGGTAAAGTAAACACCCTCTGTTGACAAACATCCGTGACAACTTATCGTTAGCCAAGCACATAAAGTAAAAAAGACAAAAAAGATGCCGACAGTGAAAATAGTAAACATTTAACAACAAACCTTTGATCTTTTCAAACACAAGATCCTCATAAACATGATAGTCAGATTTGAGATCTTTCAGGGATTCCTGTAAGATGAAAATGAGTTCCAAATTATTACTGCAGATCATAACGGGAGCAACAAAACAAGCCAAGTTAACCTTTGTAAACATAGAAAGCAAAGAAACCTTATCATTCCCTATCATTGTGTGGGGCAAGCACACAGCATTATCAGTGGTCTTCCTCATAACAAGAAAGATTCTAGAATATAAATGGATATTGAAATTGAATCACATTTCTGTTAAGCACATTCAATTGTAATGCATCCATCTACTTCGGAAATGCCAGAAAAGTATTGGTAATTCGTTGCCATGGCATAAAAATTAAAAAGGACACTTCTTTCAGCTAAAAATGAATTTGTGTTGATATAGTGTAATGAAGTTCTTGCATTCATTAGAGAGGGTGACGCTTTCTTTAACATTGAGAATCCAATTGATTTCATAATATTTTTTAGGGATATTGTCTGCATTGATCACCCAGGCATTAAAAGTTTACAGTAAGACTACCAAAAAATTCAAAACGGCAGTTCAGGCCACCCTATCATTTTAGTTATTTGTGCCATTTTGGCCAGAAACTTGGCCAGAAATTTGTGAAGATCGCTTTCATGGACTTCGTGGGTGCACTAATTTCATAACTAAATAGATTTTCATGTGTATAAAAAACCAAGTGATACTGGCTTTACTAAAATCTTTTGAATACGTTGGTGGCCTGCGCATAGTTGCATACATTACCCCTTCTTTTATAATTCAATTTTATAGCATGCATAAACAGATCAAAATGTGCAAAGAAAGAAAAAGATCAAGTAAATCATATCGCAGAGATAGAAGACATGAAACGGGAGAGATACGGAGTATGGGGGAGACAAAGTATAAAAGAGCACATTCATAGAAGATAGGAAAAGCCGAGTCACGGGTAGCTGATGAAGCGTCGAGTCTAAAAGATCAACTTTAGTGGGATTTTGTGCTATTATACTATTTTGAAAACTACTGTCAAAAAGCTTCCTAAAAGAGCAACAGAGTCGCCTTACCATGCACTAAAGCGCAATTTATGAGAATTTGCCAGTTGCCACTCATCAAGTCATCGTCCCTTTAAACACCAACAATGCATATGATATGATGGCAGTGTGATCCTTCTCCAGAATGAGCACTCTTATTAGCCTATAGTTTATAATGTCAACCCCATTAATTCTTACTGTTTTCACATCGTGAGTTTACTTACCCATCACTTAGATGACATCATTTATAACCAGAAGGATTCTTCCTTGCAATGCCATTTTAATGTGCTCGTATTTTCTGTACTCATTATCTGCCTATGTAAATGTTACAATGTCCAATATTGTGCAATCTCATTTGGCTAATTTCTTGTAGAGCTCCCTTCTAACCTTATTTATCTTTAAATACACCCAATTCAAACTCCCCTCCTCCCCTCTAGACACCAATTTACTTCTAAAAGCTTCTAGTGTATCCTATCCCTCCGGCCAATGAAACTCAATATATTCAAATAAATGCTCATATTCTTGGCATTTCTCTACGCACTCAAGCTACTTTCGTTAGTGTGTCGTTATTCTGTTTAAGCTGACATGGAATGGTGAAGAATAAAAATACCAACACATCACACACGCGTCGCTTCTCCGCTTGAATTGCATGACTATAGAAAACGAAACAAAATCCTCAACATACCCCAAAAGCTAATCCAATCCATCTGAACTCCAAATTGAGAATTTCAACATTCAGGTAACTTATTGTATTAAGGCATGTTTTCACAAAGAAGTTGACTCTCACCATGCTTATTTCCAAACACAAATTTCTAACAAATAACTTATTGTTATTCAGATCCAAATGTTCCACTGTGCAATATTTCATAATCCTAATCCTAATCAATGTTCAAACAAAAACATAATCACCACATTCACATAAGTCAAATGTCACCCTTCCTTAATTCGTAATTACTATATCATTATTATTCTTAATTTCTTTTTAGGTTTTTACATCATTTATGCATTCAACAGAAACAAAAAAAGTACACAAATCTGATAAACTAAAACAAACTTACGATTGTCATATGAAAATGATCAGTAGAAGTCGATCTAATTTGATCGATGCGTGATTTGGTGAGGTTAACGGTGGATTCTAGGGTTTCCGCTGCGGTTTTTTGTGCGATCACCGCCTGTTGAACGGCGTAATCAATCCATTCGGCAGCAGAATCTCCTGCAATTGGTTTCACTTTTTCCAGCACTCCGATATCAACTTCCGACGAAGACGGCGGTGGTGGTTTGTTTTCCGGTAATTGCTCCATGGTTCGCCGGAGATACGAGCACACGGGGAGATATAGATATTCTATTTGGAGCAAACCTTTTTAAACGAATTGCATGTTGTACCCTCTATGTTTTGAAGAATGTCTATTTAGTCTACATATTTTCCGAAGAGTTAATTACACGAATGGGTCCTGTGGTTTATACCTAGTTTCGCCTTTAGGTACTAACTTTTTTTTTAACAGGTTTAGGTTTAGGTTTTATGGTTTCAATTTTGTAACACATTTGGGTACTAAAACCAAAATTATCAATATAATGACTAAAATACCCTTCCATTCTTTTTAATTTTATCAATGTAACACATTTGGGTACTAACACCTAACTTTATTTAAGTTTAAATCAATTTTACAAAATCTATTTTTTTTATTTTCATCTTTTTATTATATCTCTTAATTAGCATAAAACCTATATATTTCTTTATTTTTTATTTATAAATATAAATTAAAAAAGTCAGAAAACGTCCGCTCCATTTTTTATTTATTAATAATATTACTAAATAATACTAGATAAATATCTGACAAATATTATGAATATATAAAAATTCTTTAAAATATAAATTAAATAATGAAACAAATGATATAATAAGTATCTATTAAAATCCATAGCAATCTTGAAAACATACGAATATAATATCTGAAAATTAGTTAAATTAATATATCAAGATATGTAGCATAATCGAGAAAAACTGTTTAAAAATAACTACAACTAATTTAATATATTTTGTTGTAAAATCGTAAAAATGTATAATCTAATCTGATTTGTTTGTCACGATCAATTACTTGGCACATTTTGAGACGGTGTGATTAAACCATGATATCTCTATTTTATTTGTGTATCTATGTGCTTAGGAAACACTTTAGTTCCGATGAGATACAGTCTTTTATTATTATTGTTATTAGTTTTATATTATTTAATCCCATATATTTAAAATTACAAAAATTAAAACTAAGTTTTATACATTAAACAAGTGTAATACACGGAGTTTTAACCTAATATCTTAATAATAATTTATTTGCACATTACCAACTATTATTATACCTATTGAATTTTTAATTATTTAAGATTTTGAGCAACTTCTATCGTGCTAAATTATTTATCATTTCTTAAAAAATTATATATAAATATTTACTTATAAAAAATAAATAAATTTTATGTTAATTAAGAGATATAATAAAAAGATGAAAATAAAAAAAATAGATTTTGTAAAATTGATCTAAACTTAAATAAAATTAGGTGTTAGTACCCAAAGGTGTTACATTGATAAAATTAAAAAGAATGTAAGGGTATTTTAGTCATTATATTGATAATTTTGGTGTTAGTACCCAAAGGTGTTACAAAATTGAAACCATAAAACCTAAACCTGTTAAAAAAAAAGTTAGTACCTAAAGGCGAAACTAGGTATAAACCACAGGACCTATTTGTGTAATTAACTCTTTTCCGAAACATTTTCTCGTGTTTGTTAAAATAAGGGGCTGTTTAGCAACTTCAAACTGGTTAAGTGTTGAACTAGTAAGAGGTCTTAACCATTAAGTGCTTAACCAGTAAGAGGTCTGAACCATTAAGAGCCAGTATAATGCTTAACCGTTCAAAGACAAATGTCTGACCAATCCAGATAAGATGTCTTAATCATTCATGCTCAGTATAATGTTTAACCATTCAGAGGCAAATGTCTGAACCATTCAGACATCTGCTCGCGAAATAAACAGTCTGAACCATTAAGGTGTTTTTTGTTTTTTCAGAGGTAAAACGCCTGCAGTCTGCGGACTACATCTGCAGACATTTGTAGCTGAAGAGGTGGACCAAACCTCTGCAGTCTGCAAGAATAAGACTATTTGTTTTTTTAACTTCTGCAAGCTGCTGAAATAACACCATTATATTTTAATTTTTCATTCGGAGGTGGTGAAGTTATACGCCAATGATGGGATCTTATGAAGCTAGAGTAAGGTTTCAGTTGGCATAACTCATGTATGCACTTCGATAATAAACAAAACTAATGAAAAGTAAAGGCAAACTGGTTCATTCTTAATAGAGTTTGATTCTTACTCGAAACAATTGGCAAATACTTGATTCATTGTCATTCTACAATGTCACACTTTTAAGTTTTAACCTATTCCATAATAAACAAAATTATCCTTGGTTTAAAAAAGTGCGATTGCTCATAATCACAGTGCATATACACATAACTACCTTAGGTATTAACTTATAAGCAACTTCAATTTCATGTATGTAAAAATAATCAACTAGTGCAAACAAATATCAAGTTAAACATAATCAAACCCATAAGACACACCTGAAAGACGCTCCCTATGGTTTTGCAACGCTTCACGAAGAAACTGATCAACAGTATTCACCATATCCTCAAACACACCACCAGACGACGACCTCACCGGAGCTAACAAATCCGAATTAATCTCCGACGAAGAACCAGTAGTCAAATTAGGCAATGAATTGTTGCTTTCGCGCTTCGAAAAGAGCATTAACCTGCTCATGGCGGCGTCTACGTCGGCAATCTTCCATGAATCAGGGGAAGAGGAGGGCAGCTGTGTGGAGGGGAGAAGCTAGGGTTTGGTTTTTAGGGGGTGATTGTGTTTGTCGTAGGGCAAAAAAAGAATGAGAAGAGGTTTGAAAACATGAGTCCACATTTGCCCCAAGAAGAGGACGCGCAGACCTTTTTTAATGAAAGATCCTTGAGAAAACAAACAGTCTTTAGACCCAAAGGTCTGCGCATGGTCTGTGCGACGCAGACATAAGAGGTCAGGAAGCTCTTCTTGAAAGAAAAAAACAGCCCCTAAGTGTTAAACCATTAAGGGGGCGTTTGGTTCGCGGAATGATTTGGAATTGGAATTGGAATTGGAATTTGTATTGAAATTAGAATTTGAAGGAATTGGATTTGGAATTTAAAACATTCCAATTGGAATTGGAAATTGCTGGAATTGGAATCTCAATTCCATTTTTGTTGTGTTTGGTTGTCAAATGAATTGAAATCCATCACCTCGGCACCCACAACCACCAGTTCAGATCGAAACGGTACGGGTCAAAACGGTTCAGGTCGAAATTGTACTGGTCAAAACGGTACGGGTCGAAACAGTTCGATTCAACGGTTTGGGTCGAAACGGTACGGGTCGAAACGGTTCGCATCGAAACGGTTCAGGTTGAAACGGTACGGTTCGAAACGATACGGGTCAAAACGGTTCGCGTCGAAACGGTTCGCGTCGAAACGGTTCGCGTCGAAACGGTACGCGTCGAAACGTACGATTCGAAACGGTTCGGGTCGAAACTGTTCGCGTCGAAACGTTACAGGTCGAAACCGTTCGCGTCGAAACGATACGAGTCGAAACGGTTCGGGTCGAAAAGGTTCGGATTGAAACCCGTATGGGTCGAAACGGTTCGGATCGAAACAGTGCGGGTCGAAACGTTCGAAATCTAATGAATTTACTTTAATTCCTTAGTATATATGAAGGATTTTGAATTCCTTTAGTTGAAGGAATTTGAAGGAATTAATGGCTAATTCCAATTCCAATTCAAATTCCATTGTCAACAAAACACATGAAGATTGGAATTGGGATTCCAATTCCATCAAATTATGTGAACCAAACATCTTAAATAGATGGAATTCAAATTCCAATTCTCTTAATTTCTATTGAATTACTGCGAAACAAACGCCTCCTAAGAGCCCTATTAAGAGGTAAACAAGCAGCCCCTAACACGGGTTAAATAAAGATATATTAACTGGTTGTTAAAAAAGTTTACGAATTATAAAATGACATTTTGAGTAAAGAAAATAAGCAACTGGTTGTAGGGTTGTTTTTTTTATCCGAAACCCGAAAACCAACTCGAATTTGAAATCACCCCGAACCCGAACCTGAATGAGAGAATAACCGAAAAACCCGACCAACCCGAACCTTAAATGGGTCGGTTATCAGGTCACTTTTTCCCAACCAAAAACCCGAACAACCCGACCCAAGTAACCCGAAACTTGAAACCCGAATAAAAGCCCGAACGTTAATTGTTTTTTTTTTCATAAATATGATTGATTTGGAGTGTTTTGAATTGAAACATTAAGTTTTGAGACTCTTGAATGTTATCATACCATATTGTTAAATGATGTTTGAATTGTTATGATATTTTTTTTAACAGCATTATATATTTGATGATATTTTGTGAAAAAAACATTCTTTTTTTCATATTACATCTAAACCTGAAAACCGAACAACCCGATTAACCCTGTCACACCCCGATATTTTCACGTATTACCGGTGGGCCTGGTGGGGAGTATCGTGACGTAGTTGATATCATCATAGTCAAGTAGTCACAGTTTAATGTACAGCGGAAGTCTAAAGTAAAATATTTCAAACCGAATGAAAGTAACATAAATTATTACATAACGGTTGTAAAGTGGATCCACAGGCGGATCAAAACAAAAGAGATATTGTTCATCATATTTAAAGTGATAAAGGCTTGCAAGACTTTTTATTTATTCACTCAGGAGTTCCAGCCCATTACGTTTAGTACCTGCACTTAACCTTTTTGGAAAATACGTCAGTTTACACTGGTAAATACAATTAACCGACTCTTTTGAAAAGTGTTTATAAAATTGATTTAAATGCACAACGCATAAATATTCTTTTATAACTTGGGATAATTATTTAAAAATAATCTTGTAAAAGAATTATATGTTTGTTATACGTTCAGTAGCCCGGGTCAAATACCGGGTTAAAGATTAATAGACACGCCACATAATATAACCCACGGCGAGTTATTCTCGAACAAGCAGGTATATCATTTTACATACGCACCGGCAGGTGTATGCCTACACCCCGTGCTTAAGTCGTGGCAATTTCAATGAATGAGCCGAGGATATCCAGGACCTGGTCATTAACCCCCTAAAGGCTTAAAACAAACAAAACATATTAAACGGGTTATCTCAATGATTTAACCTTCATATGATTAAAGATTCAATACCCGACCAAACGGTATTTTATATACCGTACCCCAAGCCCGTATAAGGGTTAATAAGTTAAAGGTATTTACCTGAGCAAAAATATAAATTTATTCCCAGCCGTAAATCAATCAAGCAAGTACAGATAGCTTTTACCGGGCTCCTAATCTGGAACGAAGGTTTTAATAACCTATTAGATTCCTAACGGGTCTTACATAAGTTTAAACTTAGACCGGTTAGTTTTAAAGAAAGGTATACGGTTCAAAATGCAAGGTTAAGCGAAGACCGGATTAGAATGTGATTTAGACCCGAAAAGTATGAAGACTTGTTTAATATGGGTAAACCAAACACATTCTGGATTTTGAAGTGAAAATGATAAGGTTTGACCCGTTTCGGTTAATTTATGTAAACTAGTTACATAAACCGTACCGAACGCGAAAAATGCATAACGGGTAACCAAATGAGTCATGAACAGGTTCCCTAAGTTAATATGCTTAAAATGTGTTATGATATCAGTAGGATACCTTTCATTATGCCCAAAACGAATTTAAAATCAATTTAAGCCCAGTAGGGGTATTTTGGTCATTTTAAAGATTATAAAAGAGGTTAAATGACAATCTGAGGTTCTGGTCTAAAATGATCAGTAAAAGTATTTATCTTAGTAGGTTATATCAGTAAGATATTGCATATAAGTGAAATTTATCATTTATGACCAAACTATGCACCGTAGGGGCATTTTGGTCATTTCACATAAGCTTTAAGGGTCAATTCTGGAAATCTGAGTTTAAAACTTTTACCTAATGTTAAAGTATCAAAATTTACTTATAACATCAGTAGGTAATGGGTCTTAAATGTTAAACACAGTTTTAACTCATACTAGGTGTTTAAAACGCGTAAAAAGTCGGTTTTAGGCGATTTTCAGGTTAGATAAGGAAAGCTGAGATTTTTATCAGTCCAGAAGGCTTAAAATATTTTATTTAACATATGAAATCAGTAGAAAAAGATTTGGTATCAAAATGTTATGTAAAACTCATTTTATTAGTAAAAAGGGTATAACCGTCAATTACCGAATCAAAGCAAGAACACCATGTTATGATCAGTTTAAAAAAAAAATTAATAAAAATTTTCTAAAATATTATATTACATAAGTGGGTAAAAGGTTTGGTGCCAAAATTTGGGTTCAAATAGGTTTTATGCCAAAAATGCCGTTTAATTAATAAAAAGGCTTCGATTTACGATATCGAGCATAACTCCTAATTTAGACCACAAACTGATGTCAAATTTTTAGGACATGCTTATAAATTAGTAATAAAGGTTTTTGTCCTCTCACATTTTCAAAAATCTTGTTTTAATATCAAAAGGGCATAATGGTCAACAATTAAGCAATTAACGGAAACATGCATATGAATCAGATTTAATAAGAACCATTGAGTATAGTCTCAGAGGGTTATACTAACATGTAATATAATCCTCATGGAACCCTAAGGCATATCTAAACCAAACTAAATCGGGTCAGAACTGAAAGTCAAAGCAAAAGTCTACTTTTGCGACTTTCGGTTCCGAACCGAGCCTAAACTCAGAATTGTCGGGTTGAACATGCCTAAACATGTTCTTATATTATTTACCAAGTTATTTTAGTGTTTAAACATGTTCCATAACTTCTACATTAATAGTTATGGATTTATTTGTAAAAACAGATTATGTTGACTTTTTAATGACCAAGTTAGAGTGAGAATCAGTAGGTGCCCTTTTAAGGGTTTATTACCTACATAATTACCAACTCATAGCCATTTTCAATTCGAATAATGGTTGGATCATTAGTGATTAATCACTAAGTCAAAGCAGAACTACGTCAACTTTGACTTTTGGTCATTACACTAACAAAAACTTAATTACAGAGGCTAAGTACACTTACAAGAGTCCTTAGCACGAAGATTGAGACTAATAGAGCTTCCTTCCAAAGTAAGATGCTCCAGAAAGTGATTAAAAAGCTTCAAGACTTGGGAGTAATGTTTGAGAGTATGAATTGATCATGCAAGTGAGAAATGCTGCCAAAAACCCACCTATTTATACCCATTGAAGGTGTCATCAGATCAATACAGGTGTCTTGGCTCTTCCTTGATCAGTACATGTGTCCAAAATGGTTTTGAAAACCATCAAACAGTCCCTAGATTCGAGTTATACCATGCAAGGGTGAAGAGAGGTGCAGCAACCTGCACCTGTGCATGCTTCTGCCCAGATCAGGCCGTCGCATCGCGCGACGGCAGAAGGTGTTGGTGGTGGCGTGACGCCACCATAGGGGTGACCAGATCAGCAAGTTTCCAATATTGACATTTTCACCCCCTGGACCTTCTAAAGCGTAAATTCTTTCACTTTAAGCTCATTTGACCCATTTAACTTTTATTTCTATGATCCAAGAGATATAACCAAACACCGTTAGGTCCGGTTTCGTTAAATGATAATCGAAAACACAAGTTTTGCCTTGTTGACACTTTTAACCCCTTAATTACGAAAGTTAACGTATTTTCCTCATACGATATCGAAACCTTGTGAAATTTTTATCACTTATTCTTGGGAGTATAATTAATCGTTACAAAGCTTCGAGTTCATTAAAAGGTCACTCAGAGGTATTATTTAAACATGTTGACACGTTTAACTCTCGCGTCTTGTAAACTTTCACTTTCTTCCACAAACGGTTTCATACGATTCATGATTTATTCGTTTAAGGGTATAAACATCGTGTAGGGTTTTTGAAAGGAAAAATTATCAAATGTTGACGCTTTGAATCCTTCTACACACATACTTTCTTCGTTTGTCAACTTTAGTCCCTCGTAATCAATTTGTTACACGTTTAAGGTCCATGACACGTGTCGATACTATATTGGGCATGATTTTGTGAGGTGTTACATCCTCACCCCCTTAAAAGAAATCTCGACCTCGAGATTTACTGAAATAAATGAGGGTACTTCTGTTTCATTGTGGATTCAACCTCCCACATATATTCGGGACCTCTACGGGCATCCCATTTAACCTTCACAATCGGTACATGCTTCCTTCGAAGCTTCTTAACCTGTCGATCCTCGATCGACAAAGGTTTTTCAGCAAACTTTAAGCTCTCATCTATCTGCACGTCCTTATGCGACATTGCTAGCGACTCATCGGCTAAACATTTCTTTAAGTTGCAGATGTGGAATACATTATGTATTCCACTGAGCTCTTCTGGCAGATTTAGCTTATAAGCTACAGTTCCGACACATTCGATAATCTCGAATGGTCTTATGTATCTTGGGCTTAGCTTGCCCTTCTTGCCAAAACGCATCACCTCTTTCCAGGGGGATACCTTAAGTAGCACTTTGTCACCTACCTCGAATTTTAGAGGTTTACGCATTTTATCTGCGTAGCTTTTTTGCCTATCCCTGGCAGCTTTGAGACGATCGCGTATCTGCACAATCTTATATGTCGTCTCCAGGACTATATCAGGTCCTGATAGTTGGACATCACCAACTTCCGCCCAACAAACTGGCGTCCTACACTTTCTTCCGTACAAAGCTTCGAAAGGTGCTGCTTGAATACTCGAATGATAGCTATTATTGTACGAAAATTCAATCAACGAAAGATGATCATCCCAACTTCCTCCGAAATCAATAACACAAGCTCGTAGCATATCCTCAAGCGTTTGAATCGTACGCTCGCTTTGCCCATCCGTTTGAGGATGATATGCAGTGCTGAAGTTTAATCGAGTGCCCAAAGATTGCTGAAAGCTTTTCCAAAAATGCGATGTATATCTCGTATCCCTATCAGAGATGATAGACACTGGCACTCCGTGAAGAGATACAATCTCGTCCACGTACAGCTGAGCTAACTTATCTGAGCTGTGTGTTTCCTTAATAGGTAAGAAGTGGGCTGACTTGGTCAGTCTATCTACTATAACCCAAATAGTATCATTTCCTCGCTTTGTCTTTGGTAACTTTGTGATAAAATCCATAGTTACCATTTCCCACTTCCAGGTTGGAAGTTCAGGCTGTTGCAGCAAACCTGACGGCTTCTGGTGTTCGGCTTTAACTTACGCGCACGTCAAATATTTGGCCACATAAGTGGGTACAGATTTCTTCAAACCTATCCACCAATAATTTGCCTTTAAATCCTGCTACATCTTATCACAGCCAGGATGAACAGAATATTTGGAGCTATGGGCTTTTTGAAGAATAATGTCCCTAAGTCCTCCATAGTTTGGAACCCATATTCGTCCATTCAATCTTAGGATTCCATCCTTGCCATATGATAACTGTTCAGCAGTTACTCCCAACTTTTCATTCGGATAGTTAGCTTCTAACACAGCTTCCTTCTGAGTGGCTAACAACCTTTCATTCAAGTTGTTCTTCAATTCAATGCTCTTGGCATTGATTCTAATGGGCTTAACTCTTTCTTTCCTGCTCAAGGCATCGGCGACTACATTCGCCTTACCTGGATGATATCGGATTTCACAATCATAATCATTCAGTGTCTCCATCCATCGACGCTGTCTCATATTCAGATCCTTCTGGTTAAACAGATGCTGAAGGCTCTTATGATCAGAATATATCACACACTTGGTACCATATAAATAATGCCTCCATAGTTTTAGTGCAAACACAACGGCACCCAATTCCAAATCGTGGGTGGTGTAATTCTTTTCGTGCACCTTTAATTGTCGAGAATCATATGCAATAACCTTGCCTCTTTGCATGAGTACGCAACCCATTCCAGTGTATGATGCGTCGCAGTACACCACAAACTCTTCAATTCCTTCAGGTAATGTCAAAACCGGAGCATTGCTCAACTTTTGCTTAAGAATCTCAAAGGATACTTGTTGCTTAGGACCCCAATCAAACTTTATATTCTTTCGGGTCAATGAAGTTAGGGGTACAGCAATCCTTGAAAATTTTTCAATAAAGCGCCTGTAATATCCTGCCAGACCCAAGAAGCTACGAATCTCTGTGGGCGTCTTCTGCTCTTGCCAATTCATGATGGCTTCAATCTTAGCGGGATCCACCTGGATACCACGCTCACTAACCATATGTCCAAGAAATTGGACTTCACAAAACCAAAACTCACATTTTGAAAACTTGGCGTAGAGCTTCTCTTGCTGAAGAAGTTTAAGAATACATCGAAGGTGCGTTTCATGATCAGTCTGGTTCTTTGAGTATATAAGTATGTCATCAATAAATACAATGACAAACTTGTCCAAGTATGGCTTACAGATGCGATTCATGAGATCCATGAACGCTGCTGGTGCATTAGTGAGCCCGAAAGGCATCCCCAAGAACTCGTAGTGACCATATCGAGTCCTGAATGCAGTCTTGTGTACATCTTCATCTCTAACCTTCAGCTGATGGTAACCTGACCTTAAATCAATCTTGGAGAAATAACTTGCTCCTTGAAGCTGATCGAACAGATCGTCGATCCTGGGCAATGGGTATATATTCTTGATTATAACCTTGTTCAGCTCTCGATAATCAATGCATAAACGCATTGATCCATCCTTCTTCTTCACAAATAGAATTGGTGCTCCCCAAGGAGATGAGCTAGGTCGAATAAAACCTTTTGCCAACAAATCATCTAACTGAGTCCTTAACTCTTTCATCTCAGTTGGAGCCAACCGGTAAGGTGCTCTTGCAACTGGTGCTGCTCTAGGAATAATGTCAATTCTGAACTCTACTTGCCTATCTGGAGGTAAGCCAGGTAGTTCTTCAGGGAATACATCTGGATATTCAGAAATGATAGGGATGTCTTCGATCTTGGGCCTTGGTTCATCAATAGTCACTTGTGCCATGTAAATGACACAACCCTTCTTCAAACACCTTGACGCCTTAAGCATAGACACTTGCTTAGGCAACCCATACTGGGTATCTCCCTGAATTGTCAACGGCTCACCATAAGGAGTTTTAGTAACCACTTGCTTCTTATCACAAACGATCTGAGCTTGGTTATGAGATAACCAATCCATGCCTATTACTATGTCGAATCCAGCTAGTTTCAAAGGAAGCAAAGACAATGGAAAAGAGTGGTTTCTAATGAATATAAAACATCCATCTAACACGGTTGAAGCAGTTTCTATGGTACCATAGGCCAATTCTACTTCATACTTTATGCTTAGGGTTTTAACAGGCAGATTTAATAACTTACAAAATTTATTATCCACAAACGACTTATCTGCACCTGAATCAAATAATACCCTTGCATAAACATCATTGATAAGAAAGGTACCTGTTATCACATTGTCGTTTTAAATGGCCTCCTGAGCATTCATTTGAAAGACCCGAGCATTGGTCTTTTTACCTTCTTCAGGCTTCTTTGCATACTTTAGGCAGTTGGACTTGATATGCCCTTTCTCGTTACAGTTGTAACAAGTCGCATCCTTTATCTTCTTACAATCCAGTGTCTTATGCTCGCTTGATTTGCAAATTCCACAAGCCCTAGGCTGCGATTGGGATTTTGATTCGAACCTGCACTTCCCTAGATGGCGTTTCTTGCGGGTCTTGCATTTGGGCTTCTCATCCGACTGTTGGTTATCCTTCTTGAACCCTGAACTCTTCTTGTTCTCAGATTTCCCCTTATGTTTCTTCTCAGAACGACGTGAGTTCTCATCCTCACGTTTCCTTTTCCTTTCATCAGAATTCCTAAGCGATCTCTGTCTGACCGCATCGAGCGTAAGATATAACGACAAATCAGCCACTGACCTAAAGGTAGTAGATCTTGATGCTTTCACACTTGCCTTAATCTCCGGGGCTAAACCTCCAATAAATCGAGCTATACGTTTCGGTTCCGGTGTGACCAAGTATGGAACCAATCGTAACATAGTGTTGAAGCTCGTGAGATACACCTGACAGTCCAAGTTCTTCATAACCAATGTCAAGAAATCAGTCTCAATCTTCTCAACTTCATGTTGAGTACAGAAATTTTCTTTGATTAGAGCAACAAACTGCTCCCAAGTCAAGTTGTATAACGGAATCTTCCCTGTAGCTTAGATCAGTGACCTCCACCAAGCTGGAGCTTTGTAAGGACTCTCAAAAATGTCCTAAACTGACCCACAAGTGAAAACCCGGACCCCTGAAACCATATTGTGCACTAAAAATCAAGAAAACAAGAAATATGGTTTTCAGGCGGGCCGCGAAAGCTTTGGCTTAGTCTTATGTGGGCCGCGTCAACCCATGTTTGACCGGATAAGTGTTCCGGATCCACGTATTGACCAGCTGTTGAACCTACTCGTGACCAATCAGGCCTACGCCTAGACTAGGCGGCCACGCGGGCCGCGTAAATGGTGAGCCAAAGTTCACGCGGGCCTCGTGAACCCTATTTTTCTCCTATAAATAGTTTGGAGCAGGGACTTTCATTCTGTGTCGACGAACACTTTCAAAAACGAAGTTTCACTACTCTGAAGTCGAATTTACTTTTATTATAGTGGGGTGCTGCTACGATACAGGGTATTAACTCGACCGCTGCTACGATTCAATGCCCAATCGATTAAAACTATCCAATGGATGTTTAAGTGCTGCCCACATTAGGGTTATGCTTTGTCATTCGTCGTAAATTCGATGGATGTTTAAGTATTTCACTTTGTCATTTGTTGTGAGGGTTTAATCTCGTGAGTTATCATAAATGTTGTATTAGTTACTGACCTAGTTCGTGTGCATGTTATTAATTTAGGTAACAAGGTTAATCAGTAGACTAGACTCTGCCCGTGTTAAATCTGCAAAGTGAGTCATTCTCTTTTTATCAAATTACTTTCAAAATCATGTTTATTTTCAAGGTTATAATTATAGGGATTAAGTCTTTGTAGTCACCATATTACAGCCGGTATGTGGGGTTTTGTATACATTACTTGATAACCGTCACCATTGGACAACGGGTTATCCAAGGGGTGATATGACCATAATCACAGACACCATTGGACAACGAGATAGCCAATAGGTGGTCGAGTGATAAATACCGTGGGTAGATGGTTGATATATAGAAACATTGTAATCGCTCTTAATACTGTAAATTATAACAAGTCATCTTAGTAAAAAGAATGATTCACCAGTATTTCCCGCTGACAAAACCTTTTTCAAACATGTTTCAGGTGATCTGTTGTGATCCAGGAAAAGTGCCGCGAAGCACTACAAGCTTAAGGAAGTGGCTCAATATAAATAAAGAAATATGTTTTGTAAAAGAAAGATTTCCTAGTAAAATCACCGTATTGTAAATTACGAGGTTATTCCGAATTATGAAATAAAATAATCAGGCATTTTCAGTTTTAAAAAGATCCTGTTAAAATCTTCCGCTGTCAATTCAATTAAATAAATACCACAGGATTTTCTGTTCCGCGGCTCCTGAACCAGGTCAAACTGGGCCGGGGGCCGTGACAGAAAAATGTGGTATCAGAGCCACTGAGTTAAGCTAATTAAGTATTTGAAAAATACTTAATTTTCCTGATTGCCATTTTGTGATTTTGTGTTTTATTAACTGACTACTTGGTAGTTACAGTATGGGTAAGCAAAAGCTTTCGAACATCTATCTTAAATTAGATAGTTCGTCAAAAGAGAAGGGAAGTTCATCTCAATCAAAATCCTCAAGATACTCAGTAGATACTGAGGAGGGAATATTTTTTCGTAAAGGCCATTATGAGGAACCACTTTCTCCTAATAAAAGAAGTTTGATTATTAGGAAAAGTCAGGAGAAAATAAAGAAATCTCAATCAATAGAAATGAGAGTTACTCAGGAAATCCAGAAAATAGGCAGTAACCCACCATGGAAAGACAAGTTAGATGAAAAATGGGCAGATCTCTATATGCTAGCCACTGTAGCAATAAATGCAAATCTTTAAAATACCCTGACCCAGTATTAGCAACCTTATCACCTACAAGCAAGAAACTTTACTCAGTAAATAAATAAGTTTACAATAAACCCTAGTATGTTTAATTTTCAGTCATCCTTTGTATTAAATTAATCACACGGTATGCAATAATACTTGAAGATTATCTATGAAATTTTGTTATAAAATTTTAACTTAGTATTTTGCATATATGATAAACAGCATGAATGAGTTATCTGAAGCCCTTCAGAATCTCAATCTTTATCCGGTGAAAATAGAAGTTTCCAAAGACTTTACTGGTTATATACCCGATGTGGAAGAACCTATGGAATTCCATGCTCCACCTCTGGAGAAACCAAAGCATAAGAAAAGAAGAAGAATTATAGGCTGGAGGCGTGTACGCAGGAGGAAACCAGCAACTAGGAGAGTTCCAAAAATAGAAAATCCGAATGATAAAGGAAAAAGGATCGAGATTGAGGAAAATACCAAACAAGTAGAAATGGAAATTGGGGAAAGTTCTAGGCAAGTCGAGGAGTTGCCATTTCAGGAGGAATTGGATGGCATATTGGCAAGCTGTGATATCATTAGGCCTATCAATAATAACTTTTACCCTCATCCTGCCGAAACTCAACTTCCAACAAATTTGGAACCAGCCATCCCAGAACCTTTAATCCATACTCAACCTCTAGGAGAAATGGACGAATGGTGGACCAATGATTGGCAGTTTCAAAACCTTCTCAATAACCCTTATACCCTTTTCCCTCAGTTCGATCCAGAACCTATACCAAATCCACCAATGTGCAATGAAAATTTAGCTGAACTCCGCCATTTTGGCGAGGAGCTGATGGATGCTGGGAATAGGATCCGGGAGATAGGAGGACAAATCTCCTGGAAATATGACGAGAGGGAACATCGCTTTTGAAATGCCAGAGAATTATGGATAATATGGTTGTGAAGTTATGATTATATGAATATAATAATCAAAATAAAACATGTAAAATAAACAATAAAAATTGTGTGAAATAATCAGTGTGTACGGAAGCATATTATAATATATAAAAATGAAAGTTGAAAAATTGACAATTTTGGTTATATATTTGTTACATGATTATATGCGATTATTTGTTATATTTGGTTGTCTCTTATTTTATACTAATCACTTATATATAAATTAATTATCAGATGGAAAACACTAATAATGAACCAGTTAACGAGGTTAACCAATCTGAGCATCACCAGGAGGATCAATTTATGACTAAGCAAGATATAGAAAATATCGTTGCTCAAGGAATAGCCAATGCTATTCCAGCAATCCTTGCTGCTGCCCAGAAACCTGTTGAACCTCAACAAATTATCCCTAGTAAACGCACACAAGGCGACAATTTTAGTAATAGTGTAAACGGAGGCGGCAACCATATTAATAACGATAATGATGGACTGCAAGCCCCGCTCCCTAAGAAAATGAAAGCCGCAACACCTGGTTGCACTTACAAAGAATTTATTGCCTGTAAACCTGTAAGGACTCTCAAAATTGTCCTAAAAATACCCGTAAGTTCAAACCCGGACCCCTGAAACCCTAAACCTTATTAAAAACCAAGAAAAACAAAATGTTGGGTCTCAGGCGGGCCGCGTAAGAGACAAGGCATGTCTTACGCGGGCCGCGTCAATAATGGGTTGACCGGATAAGCGTAACCGTGCCACATGTCATCCATCTGGTGCACCTACGTATGACCAGTCAAACCTACTCGTAGACTGGGCGGCCACGCGGGCCGCGTAAAGTTATTGTTATGGTTTACGCGGGCCGCGTAAGACCCTAATTTTACCTATAAATAGCCCTTCACTTGCACAATCCACTGGTGTCGATCAAAACTTTCAAAATGAATTGATATCATTCTGAAGTCGAAATTATATATATAATTAGCGAGGCGCTGCTCCGATACCGGGTATTAACTCGATCGCTGCTACGATTCAATGTCCGATCGATTAAACTATCCAATGGATGTTTAAGTGCTGCCTACATTAGGGTTTATGCTTTGTCATTCGTCGTTAATTCGATGGATGTTTAAGTATCGCACTTTGTCATTCGTAGTGAAGGTTTAATCTCGTGAGTTATCGTAAATGCTGTATTAGTTACTAACCGAGTTCGTGTGCATGTTATTAAATTTAGGTCAAAAGGCTAATCAGTAGGCTAGGCTCTACTCAATTAAATCTGCAATGTGAGTCATTCTCTTTTTATTCAAAAGTGCTTTATAAATTCTTAAATATTTTCAAAGTTATAATTACAGTGATTAAGTATATGTAATCACCAAATTACAGCCAGTATGTGGGGTTTTGTATACATTACTTGATAATCTTCACCATTGGACAACGAGTTAGCCAAGGGGTGATATGACCATAGTCACAGATACCATTGGACAACGGGAGGGCCAATGGGTCGAGTGACAAATACTGTGGGTAGTTGGTTGATATCAGAAACATTGCAATCGCTCTTAATACTGTAAATTATAACAATGTGTTGTTTTAGTAAAAAGAATGATTCACCAGTATTTTCCGCTGACAAAACCTTTTTCAAACATGTTTCAGGTGATCTGTTGTGATCCAGGAAAAGTGCCGTGAAGCACTACAAGCTTAAGGAAGTGGCTTAATATAAAATAAAGAAACATGTTTTGTAAAATAAAGATTTCTCCGTGAAATCATGTAATTGTAAATTACCGAGATTGTATCCCGAGTTGTGAAATAAAAAAATAAATCGGGAAATTTCAGTTTTAAAAAGATCCTAAAGAAAACTTCCGCTGTCAACGTAATTAAATTAATACCACGGGATTTTCTGTCCCGCGGCTCCTGAAACGGGTCAAACCGGGCCGGGGGCCATGACAGAAAAAGGTGGTATCAGAGCCACTGAGTTAAGCTAATTAAGTATTTAAAAATACTTAATTTTTCCTGATTACCATTATGTGATTATGTGATTTATTAACTGACTATTTATTAGTTACAGTATGGGTAAGCAAAAGCTTTCAAACATCTATCTTAAATTAGATAGGTCATCAAATGAGAAGGGAAGTTCATCCCAAACTCCTGAAGAAGGAATACTTGTTCGAAAAGCCCAATACGAGGAACCACTTTCTCCTGATAAAAGAAGTTTGATTATTAGAAAAAGTCAGGAGAAATTAAAGAAATCCCGAGAAAAGAAAGTTAAACAGGAAACCCAGGAATTAACCAGTAAATCACCATGGGAAGACAAGTTAGATGAAAAATGGGCGGATCTTTATATGCTAGCCACTGTAGCAGTAAATGCTAATCTTTAGAATACCATGACTCCGTATTAGCAACCTTATCACTTACAAACCAGAAACATTATCCAGTAAATAAATAAAATTACAATAAAACCTAGTATGTTTAATTGTCAATTTTCCTTTATATTAAATTAGTCACATGGTATGCAATAATATTTGAGGGTTATCTGTGAAATTTGTTATAAAAATTTTAATTTATTATTTTTACATATATGCTAAACAGCATGAATGAGTTATCTGGAGCCCTAGAGAATCTCAACCTCTACCCTGTAAACATAGAAGTTTCTAAAGAGTTTACTGGGTACTTTGCTGATGTGGAACAACCTATAGAATTCAACGCTCCACCTCTGGAAAAACCCAAGCCTAAGAAGAGGAGAAGATTGGTAGGATGGAGGCGTGTGCGTAGAAGGAAACCTGCCACTAAGAAGATTCCTAAAATAAACAATCCCTTAGAAAAAGGAAAAGGAATTGAAATGGGGGAAAGTTCAAGACAGGTGGAATTAGAGATTGAGGAAGATTCTAGGCAGACAAAGATAGAAATTGGAGAAAGCTCTAAGCAAACTCAAGAAATGACATTGCAGGAGGAGTTAGATTTTATATTGGCAAGCTGTGATACTATTAAGCCTGTCAATGAAAATGTTTTTACTCATCCTATTGAAACCCAAATTCCAATGAACTTGGAACCAGCAATTCCAGAACCAATAATCCACACCCAACCTTTAGGAATGGACGAGTGGTGGACTAATGATTGGCAATTCCAAAACCTTCTCAACAGTCCTTATTCTTTTTTTCCCCAGTTCGATCCAGAACCTTTACCAAATCCACCGATGAGTAACGAGAATATGGCTGAACTCTGCCATTTTGGCGAAGAGCTGATGGATGCTGGGAATAGGATCCGAGAGATAGGAGGACAAATTTCATGGAAATATGATGAGAGGGAACATCGTTATTAAAAGATTACAAGTTGACGAGGGAGAGGTGGGTGTTGAATCTGTGTTTGTATAATAACAGTAATATTAATAAAAAATCAGTATGTGTAAAATAAACAATAAAACGGTTGTAAGATAAAAATGTATATGGAAGCATAATATAATCTATAAAATAAATGAAAATTTAGAAAATTTACAATTTTGGTTGTATATTTGTTTACGTGATTATGTGCGATTAATTATGATATTGGATTGTTTCTTATTCTATACTAATTATTTATCTATAAATTAATTATCAGATGGCAAACATTGGTAATGAACCAGTAAATGAAGTAAATCAATCTGAGCAAAATCAGGAAGAGCAATTGTTAAATAGACAAGATATCAAGGATATCGTTGCTCAAGGAATAGCCAATGCTATTCCAGCAATCATTGCTGCTGCCCAGAAACTTGTTAAACCTCAATCAATCATTCCTAGTAAACGTACACAAGGCGACAATTTTAGTAATAGTATAAACGGAGGAAGCAATCATATTAATAATAACAATAATGATCTGCAAGCCCCAATTTTCAAGAAAATGAAAGCTGCAACACCTGGTTGCATTTACAAAGAATTTCTTGCCTGTAAACCAGCTGAGTTTGCAGGTAACGAAGGGGCTATTGCAGCACTGCGTTGGTTAGAGAAAACTGAGGCAGTGATCACCATAAGTAAATGTGCTGAAGAAGATCAAGTTATGTATGCGTCAAATCTTTTTAAAGAAGGGGCGCTAGAATGGTGGAACACAGTGTTACAAGCTAAAAGAAGGATCGAGGCATATGCCATGAACTGGGAAGAATTTAAGAATCTTGTAGAAAGAAAATTTTGTCCCGAATATGAAAAAGATCAAATGGCAAATAAGTTCCTAAATCATCGAATGCTGGGTGTAGATTGTCGCGGTTATACTTCGACATTCTTTGAATATGCTAGAGTGGTACCAACACTGGCTTCGCCAGAACCGGTACTTATTTCTCGCTATATTTGGGGACTGATTAGTGAAATTCGTAACATCGTTAAAGCTGCTAGACCTCGCACTATTGACGATGTTGTGGAATTAGCTAACACCCTAACTGACGAACTGGTACGCACAAGAGATGAAAACAGGAAAAAGGAACTGGCTCAGAAAATTTCTCAAGGATTTCGTACGGGTAATAACAGCAGTTTCAGGAGAAGAGGAACAGGGCAATCCTCAAATCCGCCTTTCTGCAGGAATTGCAAAAGGAAACATTTTGGATGATGTAATGTAATCTGCAATTTTTGCAAAGCCGTAGGACATAGTGAAGAAAACTGCAGGAAGAAATCCACAATTTGCTACAATTGTGGAGAAACTGGACATTTCAGGACAGATTGCCCGAAACTAGTTAAACCAGCTGATAACAACAAAGCCAAAGCTGCAGAAGGAGCTACCAAAAGAAACGCCAGGGCTTTCCAATTGACTGCTCAGGAGGCAGAACTCATTCCAGATGTGATAGCTGGTACGTTCTTAGTTCACAACGTTTACGCAAAAGTATTATTTGACTCTGGAGCAAACCAAAGTTTTATAAATACTTCATTCTGCTAAGCTCTTAACTTACCTTTAACCAATCTTAGGCAGATTTTTACAGTTGAAACAGCAGACGGAAATTTTGTCAAAATAGATAAGGTTTTGCAAAAAGAGAACATAGAACTTTTAGGTCATAAATTTCATGCAAACCTATTACCAATGAATTTAACTGGATTCGATGTCGTGTTAGGAATGGATTGGTTAATAGCCAACCATGCTCGAATCCTTTGTGATAAAAACTCCGTAGAGATTCAGGCACCTACTGGAGAAATAATCATGATTACAGGAGATAAACCACGTAAACCCATGAAGTTCATATCAGTAATGAAAGTTGCTAGTTATGAACGGAAGCAAGGAATAGTATATATGATTTCAGTAATCATTAATACTAAGGGTAAAGAACTTAAAGAGATTCCTGTAGTCTCAGAATACTCAGATGTATTCCCAGAAGAGTTACCAGGATTACCACCAGATAGGGAGGTAGAATTTAGAATTCATCTGATTCCAGGAACTATACCGATAGCCAAGGCACCTTATCGGTTAGCACCCATAGAAATGTTAGAACTAAAAAATCAATTAGATGAATTACTAAGTAAAGGTTTCATACAACCTAGTTCATCCCCATGGGGAGCACCAGTGTTGTTTGTAAAGAAGAAGGATGGTTCAATGAGAATGTGTATTGATTATAGAGAATTGAATAAGGTTACAATTAAGAATCGATACCCATTACCTAGGATTGATGATCTATTCGATCAACTCCAAGGAGCTAGATATTTTTCTAAGATAGACTTACGTTCTGGATATCATCAATTGAAGGTACAAGAAGAAGACATACCTAAAACTGCTTTCAGAACTAGGTATGGTCATTACGAGTTTACAGTCATGCCCTTCGGATTAACGAATGCACCTGCCGCATTCATGGACATGATGAATAGAATCTGTAAACCGTATTTGGATAAATTTGTAATTGTTTTCATCGACGATATACTTATTTATTCCAAAAATCAGGACGAACACTGTCAGCACTTGCATGCACTCTTAACTTTGTTAAGAAAAGAAAAGCTTTATGCCAAATTCTCGAAGTGTGAATTTTGGCTACAAGAAATACAATTTCTAGGACACATGGTGAATCATGAAGGCATTCGTGTAGATCCTGCTAAGATAGAGGCAATTACCAAATGGAGGGTTCCGCAATCCACAATGGAAATTAGAAGTTTTATAGGTTTAGCTGGATATTATAGACGGTTTATTAAGGATTTTTCCAAGATAGCTGTACCATTAACTAAGCTAACCTGTAAAGCCATTAAGTTTGAATGGGGACCTAAACAAGAAGAAGCCTTTAGAATCTTGAAGCAGAAATTAACAAATGCTCCAATCCTAGCTTTACCAGAAGGGACTGAAGATTTTGAAGTATACTGTGATGCTTCAAAACTAGGATTAGGATGTGTGCTAATGCAACGCAAGAAGGTAATTGCATATGCTTCAAGGCAATTAAAAAAGCACGAAGAAAACTATACGACTCATGATTTAGAATTAGGAGCCGTAATTTTTGCCCTTAAGATTTGGAGGCATTATCTGTACGGAAGTAAATTTACTGTCTATACAGATCATAAAAGTTTAAGGTACATATTTGGGCAAAAAGAGTTAAACATGAGGCAAAGGAGATGGATGGAAATCTTAAGTGATTACGACTGTGATATTCAATATCACGAAGGAAAGGCAAATGTAGTTGCAGATGCCTTAAGTCGTAAATACCATGAGAAACAACGACGGGTCCGTGCTCTTAGATTAAATCTACAGTTAAATTTAATGGAACAACTAAAGCATTTTCAAGAAACAACAATCAAGGATGATGCTGAAGGAATGAAAGGAAGAATAAAAGAATTAGAACAAGGATCAGATGGAATTTGGAGATTCCACCAAAGAAGAATTTGGATACCTAAGCAAGGAGAATTTGGGTACCTAAGCAAGGAGAATTAAGGAATAAGATCTTAGAAGAAGCTCATAAATCTAGGTATACCATGCATCCAGGAAACAATAAGATGTATCAAGATTTAAAGAATAATTTTTGGTGGATAGGAATGAAAAAGGATATAGCTCGATATGTTTCTAAGTGTCTTACTTGTTCACTAGTTAAGGCAGAACACCAGAAACCTTCAGGTCTACTACAACAATTAGAAATGCCTGTATGGAAATGGGAACTCATAACAATGGATTTTGTTACTAAGTTGCCCAAAACCAGAAAAGGTAATGATGCGATTTGGGTAATTGTGGATCGATTAACCAAATCAGCTCATTTTCTACCTATGAAAGAAACCTTTAGCATGGAAAGGTTGGCAAAGTTGTATGTAGATGAAGTAGTATCCTTACATGGAGTTCCACTCTCCATTGTATCAGATAGGGATAGTCGTTTCACTTCTCACTTCTGGACAAGTTTCCAAGAAGCCATGGGAACTAAACTAAACTTGAGCACTGCATATCATCCACAAACAGACGGGCAAAGTGAAAGGACGATCCAAACCCTGGAAGACATGCTCCGGGCATGTGTGATAGATTTTGGTGGAAATTGGGACGATCACCTACCATTAATTGAATTCTCCTATAACAATAGTTATCACTCAAGCATTGAAACTGCCCCATTTGAAGCACTGTATGGAAGAAAGTGCAAAACTCCAGTTTGTTGGGCAGAAATAGGAGAGAGTCAATTGTCAGGTCCTGAGATGGTGCAAGAAACGACCGACAAGATTACACAAATCAAGGAAAAACTGAAGACGGCACGAGATCCCCATAAAAGTTATGCAGATAATAGAAGGAATCCGTTAGAATTCCAAGTAGGAGACAAATTACTATTGAAAGTTTCTCCTTGGAAAGGAGTAGTTCGATTCGGTAAGAAAGGAAAGCTAAGTCCAAGATACATAGGACCATTTCCGGTGATCCAACGTGTAGGACCAGTTGCTTATCGTTTACAACTACCAGAAGAATTAGCTGGAGTACATGATGTATTTCATGTATCCAATCTCAAGAAATGTTTATCAGACGAATCTTTGGTAGTACCTCTCCAAGATATAGAGGTAAACAAAAAGTTAAAATTTGTTGAGAAACCTCTTCAAATAGAAGACAGAAAGGTGAAATTTCTCAAACACAAACGGTTAGTACTGGTCAAGGTCAAGTGGGATTCAAAGAGAGGACCTGAATACACTTGGGAGCTGGAATCGGAAATGAAGCGAAAGTACCCTCACTTATTCCAATGAATCTCGAGGACGAGATTTTAAATAAGGTAGGGAGAATGTAAGGACTCTCAAAATTGTCCTAAAAATACCCATAAGTTCAAACCCGGACCCCTGAAACCCTAAACCATATTAAAAACCAAGAAAAACAAAATGTTGGGTCTCAGTAGGCTAGGCTCTGCTCAATTAAATCTGCAATGTGAGTCATTCTCTTTTTATTCAAAAGTGCTTTATAAATTCTTAAATATTTTCAAAGTTATAATTACAGTGATTAAGTATATGTAATCACCAAATTACAGCCAGTATGTGGGGTTTTGTATACATTACTTGATAATCTTCAACATTGGACAACGGGAGGGCCAATGGGTCGAGTGACAAATACTGTGGGTAGTTGGTTGATATCAGAAACATTGCAATCGCTCTTAATACTGTAAATTATAACAATGTGTTGTTTTAGTAAAAAGAATGATTCACCAGTATTTTTCGCTGACAAAACCTTTTTCAAACATGTTTCAGGTGATCTGTTGTGATCCAGGAAAAGTGCCGTGAAGCACTACAAGCTTAAGGAAGTGGCTTAATATAAAATAAAGAAACATGTTTTGTAAAATAAAGATTTCTCCGTGAAATCATGTGATTGTAAATTACCGGGATTGTATCCCGAGTTGTGAAATAAAAAAATAAATCGGGAAATTTCAGTTTTTAAAAAGATCCTGAAGAAAACTTCCGCTGTCAACGTAATTAAATTAATACCACGGGATTTTCTGTCCCGCGGCTCCTGAAACGGGTCAAACCGGGCCGGGGGCCGTGACAAAACCTACTGAGTTCGCAGGCAATGAAGGGGCAACCGCAGCACTGCGTTGGTTAGAGAAAACCGAAGCAGTAATTATTATAAGTAAATGTATTGAAGACGATAAGGTCATGTACGCATCGAATCTTTTTAAAGAAAGGGCGCTAGAATGGTGGAATACGGTACTTCAAGCCAAAGGAAGAAACATGGCCTATGCCATGAGTTGGGAAAAATTTAAACAACTAATAGAAAGAAAATTATGTCCCGAATACGAAAAAGAACAAATGGCAAATAAGTTCCTAAACCATCGAATGATGGGTGTAGACTGTCGGGGATATACTTAGACATTCTTTGAATATGCTAGAGTAGTACCAACACTGGCTTCGCCAGAACCGGTGCTCATTTCTCGCTATATTTGGGGATTAATTGGCGAAATCCGTAATATCGTTAAAGCTGCGAGACCTCGCACTATTGACGATGCGGTAGAATTAGCTAACACCCTAACTGACGAACTGGTACGTACAAGAGATGAAAATATGAAAAAGGAACTGGCTCAGAAAATTACCCAAGGATTTCGTATGGGTAATAATAGCAACTTCAAGAAGAGAGGAACCAGGCAATCTTCAAATCCGCCATTCTGCAGGAATTGCAGAAAGAAACATTATGGAAGATGTAATGTAACCTGCAACTTTTGCAAAGTTGTAGGTCATCGTGAAGAAGACTGCAGAAAGAAAACCAGGATCTGCTATAACTGTGGAGAAACGGGGCATTTCAAAACAGAATGTCCTAATTTGGTCAAATCAACAGACAACAAAACCAAGACAACTAACGGAGCTACTAAGAAGAATGCCAGAGCATTCCAACTGACCACTCAAGAAGAAGAACTCATTCCAGATGTGATAGCTGGTACGTTCCTAGTTCACAACGTGTATGCAAAAGTATTATTTGACTCTGGTGCAAACCAAAGTTTTATCAATACTTCCTTCTGCCAAGCTCTTACTTTACCTTTGACCCACCTTAGACAAATTTTTACAGTCAAAACGGCAGATGGAAATTCTGTTAATATAGATAAGGTTCTGCAAAAAGGAAATATAGAACTTTCAGGTCATAAATTTCATGCAAACCTATTACCAATGAATTTAGATGGGTTTGATGTTGTGTTAGGAATGGATTGGTTGGTAGCCAACCATGCTCGAATCCTTTGTGATAAGAACTCTATAGAAATTCGTGCACCCACCGGAGAATTACTTATGATTACAGGAGATAAGCCACGTAAACCCATGAAGTTCATTTCAGTAATGAAAGTTGCTAGTTATGAACGAAAGCAAGGAATGGTGTATATGATTTCAGTAATCATTAGTACTAAGAATAAAGAACTTAAGGAGATTCCTGTAGTCTTAGAATACCCAGATGTATTCCTGGAAGAACTCCCTGGATTACCACCCGACAGGGAAGTAGAATTTAGAATTCATCAAATTCCTGGAACTACACCGATAACCAAGGCACCTTATCGGTTAGCACCTACATAAATGTTAGAAATGAAAAAGCAATTAGATGAATTACTAAGCAAATGTTTTATACAACCTAGTTCATCCCCTTGGGGAGCACAAGTGTTGTTCGTAAAGAAGAAGGTCAGTTCGATGAGAATGTGTATTGATTATAGAGAATTGAATAAGGTTACAATTAAGAATCGATACCCATTACCTAGGATTGATGATCTATTCGATCAACTTCAAGGAGCTAGATATACTTATTTATTCCATATTTGGATAAATTTGTAATTGTCTTCATCGACGATATACTTATTTATTCCAAAAGTCAAGACGAGCATTGTCAGCACTTGCATGCACTCTTAACTTTGTTAAGAAGGGAGAAGCTTTACGCCAAATTCTCAAAGTGTGAATTTTGGCTACAAGAAGTGCAATTCTTAGGACATATGGTGAATCACGAGGGTATTCACGTAGATCCTGCTAAGATAGAAGCAATCGCCAAATGGAAGGTTCCGCAATCAGCAATGGAAATTAGAAGTTTTATAGGGTTAGCCGGATATTATAGACGGTTTATTAAGGATTTTTCCAAGATAGCTGTACCATTAACTAAGCTAACCTGTAAAATAGTTAAGTTTGAATGGGGACCTAGACAAGAAGAAGCCTTTAGGATTTTGAAGCAAAAGTTAACAAATGCTCCAATTCTAGCTTTACCAGAAGGAACAGAAGATTTTGAAGTATATTGTGATGCTTCTAAGCTAGGATTAGGATGTGTGTTAATGCAACGCAAGAAGGTAATTGCGTATGCATCAAGGCAATTGAAAAAGCACGAAGAAAACTATACAACTCATGACTTAGAATTAAGAGATAAAATTTTAGAAGAAGCTCATAAATCTAGGTATACCATGCATCCAGGAAACAATAAAATGTATCAAGATTTAAGGAATAATTTCTGGTGGATAGGAATGAAAAAGGACATAGCTAGATATGTTTCTAAATGTCTTACTTGTTCACAAGTTAAGGCAGAACACCAGAAACCTTCAGGTCTACTACAACAATTAGAAATGCCAGTATGGAAATGGGAACTCATAACAATGGATTTTGTTACTAAGTTACCCAAAACCAGAAAAGGTAATGACGTGATTTGGGTAATTGTGGATCGATTAACCAAGTCAGCTCATTTTCTACCTATGAAAGAAACCTTTAGCATGGAAAGGTTAGCCAAATTGTATGTAGACAAAATAGTATCCTTACATGGAATTCCACTCTCCATTGTATCAGATAGGGATAGTCGCTTCACTTCTCATTTCTGGACAAGTTTCCAGAAAGCAATGGGAACTCGACTAAATTTGAGTACTGCATATCATCCACAAACAGATGGGCAAAGTGAAAGGACGATACAAACCCTGGAAGACATGCTTCGAGCATGTGTGATAAATTTTGGTGGAAACTGGGATGACCACCTACCCTTAATTGAATTCTCCTATAATAATAGTTATCATTCAAGTATCGAATCTGCCCCATTCGAAGCATTATACGGACGTAAGTGTAGAACTCCAGTATGCTGGGCAGAAATAGGAGAAAGTAAATTATCAGGTCCTGAAATTGTACAAGAAACTACCGACAAGATCACTCAAATCAAAGAAAGACTAAAAACGGCTCGAGATCGTCAGAAGAGTTATGCAGATAATAGAAGGAAGCCGTTGGAATTTTAAGTAGGAGACAAAGTACTATTGAAAGTTTCTCCTTGGAAAGGAGTAGTTCGATTCGGTAAGAAAGGAAAACTAAGTCCACGATACGTAGGACCATTTTTAGTGATCCAACGTATAGGACCAGTTGCCTATCGCTTACAACTACCAGAAGAACTAGCTGGAGTACATGACGTATTTCATGTATCTAATCTCAAGAAATGTCTATCTGACGAATCTTTGGTAGTACCTCTTCAAGATATAGAGGTAAATAAAAAGTTAAAGTTTATTGAGAAGCCATTACAAATAGAAGATAGAAAGATTAAGTTTCTCAAGCACAAGCGGCTAGTACTGGTCAAAGTCAAGTGGAATTCAAAGAGAGGACCCGAATACACTTGGGAGCTGGAATCAGAGATAAAGCGAAAGTATCCTCACTTATTCCAGTAAATCTCGAGGACGAGATTTTAAATAAGGTGGGGAGGATGTAAGGACTCTCAAAAATGTCCGAAACTGACCCACAAGTGAAAACCCGGACCCCTGAAACCATATTGTGCACTAAAAATCAAGAAAACAAGAAATATGGTTTTCAGGCGGGCCGCGTAAGCTTTGGCTTAGTCTTACGCGGGCTGCGTCAACCCATGTTTGACCGGATAAGTGTTCCGGATCCATGTATTGACCAGCCGTTGAACCTACTCGTGACCAATCAGGCCTACGCCTAGACTAGGCGGCCACGCGGGCCGCGTAAATGTTGAGCCAAGGTTCACGCGGGCCGCGTGAACCCTATTTTTCACCTATAAATAGTTTGGAGCAGGGACTTTCATTCTGTGTCGACGAACACTTTCAAAAACGAAGTTTCACTACTCTGAAGTCGAATTTACTTTTATTATAGTGGGGTGCTGCTACGATACAGGGTATTAACTCGATCGCTGCTACGATTCAATGTCCGATCGATTAAAACTATCCAATGGATGTTTAAGTGCTGCCCACATTAGGGTTATGCTTTGTCATTCGTCGTAAATTCGATGGATGTTTAAGTATTGCACTTTGTCATTTATTGTGAGGGTTTAATCTTGTGAGTTATCGTAAATGCTGTATTAGTTACTGACCTAGTTCGTGTGCATGTTATTAATTTAGGTAACAAGGTTAATCAGTAGACTAGACTCTGCCCATGTTAAATCTGCAAAGTGAGTCATTCTCTTTTTATCAAATTACTTTCAAAATCATATTTATTTTCAAGGTTATAATTACAGGGATTAAGTCTTTGTAGTCACCATATTATAGCCGGTATGTGGGGTTTTGTATACATTACTTGATAACCGTCACCATTGTACAACGGGTTAGCCAAGGGGTGATATGACCATAATCACAGACACCATTGGACAACGAGATAACCAATAGGTGGTCGAGTGATAAATACCGTGGGTAGATGGTTGATATATAGAAACATTGTAATCGCTCTTAATACTGTAAATTATAACAACAAGTCATTGTAGTAAAAAGAATGATTCACCAGTATTTCCCGCTGACAAAACCTTTTTCAAACATGTTTCAGGTGATCTGTTATGATCCAGGAAAAGTGCCGCGAAGCACTACAAGCTTAAGGAAGTGGCTCAATATAAATAAAGAAATATGTTTTGTAAAAGAAAGATTTCTTAGTAAAATCACCGTATTGTAAATTACGAGGTTATTCCGAATTATGAAATAAAATAATCAGGCATTTTCAGTTTTAAAAAGATCCTGTTAAAATCTTCCGCTGTCAATTCAATTAAATAAATACCACGGGATTTTCTGTTCCGCGGCTCCTGAACCAGGTCAAACTGGGTCGGGGGCCGTGACAAGCTTCTCCTTTAAACGATTGTGAGACGAACTTCACAATATCTTGCTCTGCACAACCACTGATATCAACCACAGTGTCCATCTCGTCGAGCCAAGTCATATAATCGATGGCTCCTTTCTCCCCCGTGAAGTCTCTGGGCTTGCAGGAGACGAAATACTTATATGAACATGTTTTAACACGTGGCTCCTGATTGAGCACGATCTTCTTAGATGGAACACTCCTCTGATTCGATGAGTGATGAGAATCGTCTCTGTGAGCTGTATGAGTCTTGGGGATGGTTTTGAATGTGGTACAGGCTGAGTTCTGACGCGAGTACCACTTGATTCATTAAACTGTCTGTCAAGAGCTCGGGTAACGGCATTATCTATTAATGCCTGCAATTCTGCGCCCGCTACATTAACTCAGGTAGTATCATGATTCTCCCTCGGGTGACTGTTGACTTCATCTGACCCAGCCATGTAGCTTGATTGCTACATAAAATATTAATAATGATTCATTCAGAAGTCTATTATGGAATCGTCATTTATGGTTTAATTTATTTAAATCTTTATTATATTTTATCCCAGTTATAAACTATTAAGGATAATAGGACGGCATACAAAAGGCCTAGTCACAAGGACAATTTTAAATTATAAGCCATGATCTTATAGGATCGAGACATTAAGGTTTGAACGTAGTTCATTACCTTTCTAGACAGGGAGTCATAGACCACAACTGTCTTTTGTCTTATTTGACAATTATAATGGCCCGCAGGCACATCATCACTAATGGATGTTTAATTAATAAAGGAAAGGAATTGGAAGAATCCAATATAAGGATGACTTATGTGATTTTATCGAATCACAGTTGCCAGGAGTGTTAACATGTTTTCAGATGTTGACAAGGATTTGAATCTTAAAAAGGATCTACCATCATGGCCCTGTCTTAGGATGACACATAGGCTAGGTTTTTACCTTTAAGATTTCACTTAAATGGCAGATTAATTATAAAAAGGAATGATATTTGTTTTATTTCATATATTATATTCATGCATATGATGACAAATGAAATTTTAAAATTAAAACATTCCATAAATAAATAAAGAGAAGTACATAGATGCCCTAAACGGGACTTTTACATAAATAACTTGCCCACGCAGGGGCTAAAATGAAAATACAAGTCCTCGCAGAGACTAGGTACAAAACTAAATATGTCCACGCAGGGACTTGATTAAAATAAAGAAATTACAACATAAATAAATAAGGAATCTTCAAAAATACCTCTTCTTCTTCCCTTTGATCAGATTCGCCAGACCCTTAAGAAATCCTCGGTGGCTTCTACGCTCCTCTTGAACCTCTCGTTCCACCTGGCTCAACCTCTGAAGAATCTCCTGTCGTTGCGCCGGCTAGATCATAGGCGGCTGCGGCGGCTGCTGCTGCGGAGGTTGAGGGGGTGGTGGGTATTGATACCCATACGCTTGGTACCCAGACTGGTATGAAGCTGCGAATGGTCCTTCAGGATGAAGAGCATTGTAGTTTGCCGCTACGAGATATGGGTCAACATCGGGGGCATTGTAATAGTTGTACCCCGGGTAGGCTGGCTGCTCAAATGGGTTATACGCCGCTACACCGGCGTATGAAGGAATTGGGTTATCAAAACCCACGTGTAGTGGTGGTGGTGCGACTGGCGGAGAGTCGACCTCTCAAACTGGGTTTGAAGGCCCACCCATCTGTGGGTCTTCATACAGCGGCGGGTAATGGTTGTTGCTGCTGTGTTGGGGGGAGCTGAAGTGGAATTCCCCTCGCACGGACATCCGTGCTCCTGATCTCCTTCGCCTTGGTGGTTCTGGAGGCGGTTGCTGCACCGGCGGCGGCGGTGGCGTAACCGCCTGAAAACGCGAATCCTCTGAGGGATCCTGCTGCTGCTGTTGAGGTGGGTTGAAAGGAGGAGTAAACTCCCAAGGGTAGGTGGCCCACCGTTCTGCAAAGCTGTCTGGGCCCCGATATGGTGAACCATGAAAAGATGACCCGTCTGAAATCTCGATGGGATGCGTCGGCGTCCCAGTTGGCATCTCGGCGGGTTCTGGATCTGGATCCTCATCCATATCCATATACTGGGCTCCAGGAAAAAGGTCTTCTGGTCCCAATGGGCTATGGCCCATTGGTTCTTCACTCACATTTGCCGGATTGAACCGGCTCTGAAAGTAGGGTGTTGGGTCTTGGAAGGCCTAGTGTGATCCTGATCGTTGCAATGGGAGGTAGGAGTGGTGAGAGTTATTGGGCTCATTTTCTGATTGTGGCCCAAAGGAATGGTGGTAAGAAGGTGATGAACTGAGCGAGACTGAACGTCTCGCCGGCTCCAAGTAGGTCCTCCAATCTTTATGGGGACTTGAGCTCAATGTTGCTGATGGAGTTCGCCGGTGTGAAGGCCCGGCCTCATGATCGTTAGGAGCAGTGAATGGCGCCTTGCCTCGTCCTCCTCTTCTGAATCCTGGCGATATTTTCTTGATCCTGTCAAAACAAACAGAAGAAATAAACAAAAGAAAGCAATAAGATTAGGATTAGTCCTATGTCGTTGGTCTAGACTCAGAGGTCAAGGAATGTGCAAACTCTGTCATTGAGATTAAACATAAAAGGCTAGTGTTTAATTCACTCAATGTTGGCTCTAATACCAACCTGTCACACCCCGATATTTCCACGTATTACCGGTGGGCCCGGTGGGGAGTATCGTGACGTAGTTGATATCATCATAGTCAAGTAGTCACAGTTTAATGCACAACGGAAGTCTAAAGTAAAATATTTCAAACCGAATGAAAGTAACATAAATTATTACATAACGGTTGTAAAGTGGATCCACAGGCGGATCAAAACAAAAGAGATATTGTTCATTAGATTTAAAGTGATAAAGGCTTGCAAGACTTTTTATTTATTCACTCAGGATTTCCAGCCCATTACGCTTAGTACCTGCACTTAACCTTTTTGGAAAATACGTCAGTTTACACTATTAAATACAATTAACCGACTCTTTTGAAAAGTGTTTATAAAATTGATTTAAATGCACAACGCATAAATATTCTTTTATAACTTGGGATAATTATTTAAAAATAATCTTGTAAAAGAATTATACGTTTGTTATACGTTCAGTAGCCCGGGTTAAAGATTAATAGACACACCACATAATATAACCCACGGAGAGTTATTCTTGAACAAGCAGATATATCATTTTGCATACGCACCGGCAGGTGTATGCCTACACCCCGTGCTTAAGTCGTGGCCATTCCAATGAATGAGCCGAGGATATCCAGGACATGGTCATTAACCCCCCAAAGGCTTAAAACAAACAAAACATATTAAACGGGTTATCTCAATGATTTAACCTTCATATGATTAAAGATTCAATACCCGACCAAGCGGTATTTTATATACCGTACCCCAAGCCCGTATAAGGGTAAATAAGTTAAAAGTATTTACCTGAGCAAAAATATAAATTTATTCCTAGCCGTAAATCAATCAAGCAAGTACAGATAGCTTTTACCGGGCTCCTAATCTGGAACGAAGGTTTTAATAACCTATTAGATTCCTAACGGGTCTTACATAAGTTTAAACTTAGACCGGTTAGTTTTAAAGAAAGGTATACTGTTCAAAACGCAAGATTAAGCAAAGACCGGATTAGAATGTGATTTAGACCCCACAAGTATGAAGACTTGTTTAATATGGGTAAACCAAACACATTCTGGATTTTGAAGTGAAAATGATAAGGTTTGACCCGTTTCGGTTAATTTATGTAAACTAGTTACATAAACCGTACCGAACGTGAAAAATGCATAACGGGTAACCAAATGAGTCATGAATAGGTTCCCTAAGTTAATATGCTTAAAATGTGTTATGATATCAGTAGGATACCTTCCATTATGCCCAAAACGAATTTAAAATCAATTTAAGCCCAGTAGGGGTATTTTGGTCATTTTAAAGATTATAAAAGAGGTTAAATGACAATCTGAGGTTCTGGTCTAAAATGATTAGTAAAAGTATTTATCTTAGTAGGTTATATCAGTAAGATATTGCATATAAGTGAAATTTATCATTTATGACCAAACTATGCACCGTAGGGGCATTTTGGTCATTTCACATAAGCTTTATGGGTCAGTTCTGGAAATCTGAGTTTAAAACTTTTACCTACTGTTAAAGTATCAAAATTTACATATAACATCAGTAGGTAATGGGTCTTAAATGTTAAACATAGTTTTAACTCATACTAGGTGTTTAAAACGCGTAAAAAGTCGGTTTTAGGCGATTTTCAGGTTATATAAGGAAAGCTGAGATTTTTATCAGTCCAGAAGGCTTAAAATATTTTATTTAACATATGAAATCAGTAGAAAAAGATTTGGTATCAAAATGTTATGTAAAACTCATTTTATTAGTAAATAGGGTATAACCGTCAATTACCGAATCAAAGCAAGAACACCATGTTATGATCAGTTTAAAAAAAATTAATAAAAATTTCCTAAAATCCCAAAATATTATATTACATCAGTGAGTAAAAGGTTTGGTGCCAAAATTTGGGTTCAAATAGGTTTTATGCCAAAAATGCCGTTTAATTAATAAAAAAGGCTTTGATTTACGATATCGAGCATAACTCCTAATTTAGACCACAAACTGATGTCAAATTTTTAGGACATGCTTATAAATTAGTAATAAAGGTTTTTGTCCTCTCACATTTTCAAAAATCTCGTTTTAATATCAAAAGGGCATAATGGTCAACAATTAAGCAATTAACGGAAACATGCATATGAATCAGATTTAATAAGAACCATTGAGTATAATCTCAGAGGGTTATACTAACATGTAATATGGTCCTCATGGATCCCTAAGGCATATCTAAACCAAACTAAATCGGGTCAGAAGTGAAAGTCAAAGCAAAAGTCTACTTTTGCGACTTTCGGTTCCGAACCGAGCCTAAACTCAGAATTGTTGGGTTGAACATGCCTAAACATGTTCTTAAATTATTTACCAAGTTATTTTAGTGTTTAAACATGTTCCATAACTTCTACATTACTAGTTATGGATTTATTTGTAAAAACATATTCTGTTGACTTTTTAATAACAAGTTTGACCCGACAATTGACCAAGTTAGAGTGAGAATCAGTAGGTGCCCTTTTAAGGGTTTATTACCTACATAATTACCAACTCATAGCCACTTTCAATTCGAATAATGGCTGGACCATTAGTGATTAATCACCAAGTCAAAGCAGAACTACGTCAACTTTGACTTTTGGTCATTACACTAACAAAAACTTAATTACAGAGGCTAAGTACACTTACAAGAGTCCTTAGCACGAAGATTAAGACTTATAGAGCTTCCTTCCAAAGTAGGATGCTCCAGAAAGTGATTAAAAAGCTTCAAGACTTGGGAGTAATGTTTGAGAGTATGAATTGATCATGCAAGTGAGAAATGCTGCCAAAAACCCACCTATTTATACCCATTGAAGGTGTCATCAGATCAATACAGGTGTCTTGGCTCTTCCTTGATCAAATGGTTTTGAAAGCCATCAAACAGTCCCTAGATTCGAGTTATACCATGCAAGGGTGAAGAGAGGTGCAGCAACCTGCACCTGTGCATGCTTCTGCCCAGATCAGGCCGTTGCGTCGCGCGACGGCAGAAGGTGTTGGTGGTGGTGTGACGCCACCATAGGGGTAACCAGATCAGCAAGTTTCCAATATTGACATTTTCACCCCTGGACCTTCTAAAGCGTAAATTCTTTCACTTTAAGCTCATTTAACCCATTTAACTTTTATTTCTATGATCCAAGAGATATAACCAAACACCGTTAGGTCCGGTTTCATTAAATGATAATCGAAAAACAAGTTTTGCCTTGTTGACGCTTTTAACCCCTTAATTACGAAAGTTAACGTATTTTCCTCATATGATATCGAAACCTTGTCAAATTTTTATCACTTATTCTTGGGAGTATAATTAATCGTTACAAAGCTCCGAGTTCGTTAAAAGGTCACTCAGAGGTATTATTTAAACATGTTGACACGTTTAACTCTCGCGTCTTGTAAACTTTCACTTTCTTCCACAAACGGTTTCATACGATTCATGATTTATTCGTTTAAGGGTATAAACATTGTGTAGGGTTGTTGAAAGGCAAAATTATCAAATGTTGACACTTTGAATCCTTCTACACACATACTTTCTTCGTTTGTCAACTTTAGTCCCTCGTAATCATTTTGTTACACGTTTAAGGTCCATGACACGTGTCGATACTATATTGGACATGATTTTGCGAGGTGTTACAAACCCATACCCAAACAACCCGAACTTTAAATGGGTCGGTTATCGAGGCACTTTTTCCTAGCCAAAAACCCGAACAACCTGACCCGAAAAAACTCAAAACCCAAAAAAATAACCCGAAAAAAACACCCATGACTGGTTGTGTCACATGACATTTTCTAAAAAAAAGGAATTAGTTAAAAAAAAGTCAATCAGATTTTATATCAAAATATAATATGGTATTATTAATACATAATTATACTAGAAATACAAAAAGAGATCATTTCTACACACCAATACACGTACGTGTTGCTTTTTTTTATTACATGTTAAAGAGAAATTACCTCTTGTGGGAAGATCAAGGTTCAATCACTGATTCACTGTGTGGTGTGATTTAGTATGGTATTTAGGGGTGAAAGCTTTGTTGTTAATAAAACATGTTAAGTTAATGTGAACCAAAAATACATACATGTTCATAACTACACATATTCGTACATCATAAATACACGAAAATATTAACCTTTACACACGGGTAAGTTAAAATTTCATAATCCCAAATGAATAGACTAGATATATGATCTTCTATTTAGGTCGACTCATGGTTCAAGTTGTAACACCCCGCGTTTCGAAGTCAAAGTACAAGTCAAAGTTAAAGTTAAAGG
The DNA here is from genome assembly GCA_030545235.1 of Helianthus tuberosus. Lineage (NCBI taxonomy): Eukaryota > Viridiplantae > Streptophyta > Magnoliopsida > Asterales > Asteraceae > Helianthus > Helianthus tuberosus. Next base: position 19,829,603 of record CM060381.1, read on the forward strand.
AAGAAAAGATTGTTAAATGTTATCTGTCACTCCTTGCTTAATTATTGATTGTACTTTTTGACTTATTAATCGATACTTTAATTTTTTTTTTACTTTAGTTGTATTATGTGGAGTATCTGTAATAAATCGCAGTTTAATCGCCAATCGACTTATCGCTAATCGCATCGATATCGCGTCACAACTTGAATTATAGGTTCTGAATATTGTTTTTCGTGTGTGTGCTAATTATGTGTTATTTGTGCATGTTTATATTGTTTTGGGATGTTACCGCGAACGCAATCACAATTTTATCACAACGCAATCTCATCGTGTAACACCTCTTAAAATCATGTCCAATGATGTGTTGACACGTATAATAAACCCAAATAAAGTCAAGCGTTGACTATGAAGGACTAATTTCGTCTAAATAAAAAAACTTGATTTTAGAAGGACTGAAAGTGTCAACATGCCTAAACTAGGCCTCTGAGTGACCTTATACGGTGTCCGTATTCTCAAATGAGCCACTTGTTGGACGAGAGGAGCCGTTTGTGTAATTATGTGAAAGTTTGCGTATCGAAGAGTTAAAAGTGTCAACATGTTAATTCTTACCTCTGAGTGACCTTTTAACAAACCGAGAGCTTCATTATGTTTGATCATATTCTCGGGAATGCCTAATATTGGCTATCCAAGCCTTGTATCCTAGTGTGTCCCATAGATTGCTTCCATGCCTGATCAGTTTGGAGGTTTAATGCATGGAACCCCTGAGATATCCCAATGGTCATATTGTACTAGAGTCGACTAGTAGTATTCAAAGAAGATATCCAATATAAAAATATCCTTATAAGTATCTCTACTTAGGACATCCTTACATTTGTAAAGAGAATGTGTCATTTATCTGACACCGACATCGATAGATGAACCAAAGCCTGAGAATACGGACACCTCTGATATCTCTGTGTGTCGTAATTATCTTCTTTATAAGAATTACCATGTTTACCTCCTGAGAGGCAAGTGGATCTTAGGACAAACATCCCGCTTAGGGATGCAATTATTGTAAAAGCCTTATATCTGTTAGTACCAACGGAATAGGAAGAACTAAGAGTCAAATCGATAAGTTTTTAGAGAAGGTTTCATAAAGCCAAAATTCAAAGTTCTAAGAACTCCGATTTTTAGTAAATAAGAAAGACGGTTCATTTTGCTTATGCATTGATTACCGCAACCCTATTTAGGCAACAATTAAGAATCGCCATTAGCTGCCCAGGATCGTCGAATTGTTCGACTAGCTGTAAGGAATAACTATTCTTTGAGATTAGTTAAGCAGTGGTTGGAATAACCATCTCACCTTAAGATAATATTTTCTATAATAGTTGATAAATAAGTATCAAGGCTACTCCTTTGGAGACCTTGTATAGATGGAATGTTAAACATCTATTGTTAGGACAATAGATTGGTAAGTCCAATTATCAGGATCTGAAAGTTGCATTGGAAACAACAAATAAGATCACGCAAATTCATAATCATCTGTAAGATGCCAGTATTCGGCAGAAAATCAGGAATTAATGAAAATAGCAAACCTCCTAAATTCTTGTTAAGGAATAAGGTTCAACAAAAGATATCACCCAGGAAGGGTGTGCCAAATTTGTTAAATTATCAGGCTAGTTAAGCTCTGAATATATAGAATCATTCGAAGGAAAAAAAATCGAATGTATCAAGATCAAGTAGCTTATAAGCTAAAACCTATTTAAGGAGCTTGACGGAGCTCGCAATACATTGCACACTAGTGACTGAAGGATGTGTTTCGCCAATAAGTCAAGAAGCACTATCACATAATGATATGCAGATTTATGATGTGATGAGCATCCTGTATCGATTAAGGATCGACAGGTTAAGAAAAGGTAATGAACTTTGATTCAAACCTTAATGCCTCGATTCTCTGAAATCATGGCTTATATCATCCTATGAGATGATCATATTATAAACATCCCTTAGAAGGGAAGTGCCTACGGGCTATAGTTAATGTCCTCTGAGACTAAAAGACAGTGGTAGCCTACAACTCCCTGTCAAGAAAAGGTAATGAACTTTGATTCAAACCTTAATGCCTCGATTCTCTGAAATCATGGCTTATATCATCCTATAAGATGATCATATCATAAACATCCCTCAGAAGGGAAGTGCCTACGGGCTATAGTTAATGTCCTCTGAGACTAAAGACAGTGGTAGCCTACAACTCCCTGTCAAGAAAAGGTAATGAACTTTGATTCAAACCTTAATGCCTCGATTCTCTGAAATCATGGCTTAAAAATTAAACTTGTCTACGCGACTAGGCCATTTGTGCTATTATTAACTTGTAAATTAGGATTTATGATAAAAATCCTGAATAAAATAAATATCCTTCCTTCCCTGCCAGTATACGTATTAAAAAGAATCTTAAAGGTACGACCTAGCCTATATGTCATTCCAGACGTGGCAAAGATGGTAAGACCTATTCCAGAGATTCAGATCCTTGTTAACACCTAAGAACGTGTTATCACTCTTGACAAAAGTGATCTGAGAAAATCACACTAATCATCCCTATATTGGAATTTTTCAAATTTCCAGATTTGGCCTAATGATCTAGAAATCATGGCTTATATCATCCTATAAGATGATCATATTATAAACATCCATTAGTGATGAAGTGCCTACGGGCTAAACTTGTTGTCTGATAAGACAACGACAGGGGTGGTCTTGACCTCCTGTCTAAAAATGTGGACCATCTCCAAGCATAATAGTCGATATGATCCATACGATCTCGACTAATAGCATCTGAAAAGATGATCGTATCATAAACATCCCTTAGAAGGGAAATGCCCACGGGCTATATCTATTGTCCTCGAAGACAAAAGATAGTTGCAGTCGTTGACTCTCTGTCAAGAAAAGTAACCAACTATGCTCAAACCTTAAATGCCTCGATCCCAAACGATCATGGCTTGTAAATTCAAAACTGTCCTCGTGACAAGGCCTGTTGTGCCACTTTAAATATCCTTAATGATTTATGCACTAGGATAGATTATAATGAAAATAGTAATAAAATTAACAAATTAACCCATATGGTTTATATTACCATGGTTGATAAATTATCAAAAATGAAAATTTCATAATAACCTCTGAATAAATCATTGTCAATGTTTATGTAGCCATCAAGCTACATGGCTGGATTAGATGAAGTTAACAGCTACATGAAGGAGAACAATGATACTACCAGAATTAATGTAACTGGAGCAGAACTGCAGGCAATAATAGATTATGCTGTTACTCGAGCTCTTGACAGACAGTATGATGAATCCAATGATACCCACTCTAAGACTCTATTTGTGGCTCGTAATAAGCCCCCTTCTAAAACACATGAGTCAAAGGAGGACGATGTTCATAACTTGTCAAATCAAAGGAGTATTCCGTCTAGACAGGTTGTGTTTCATCAAGAGGCACCAGTTAAGACCTGCTCATATAAATATTTTGTCTCCTGCAAGCCCAGAGACTTTACAGGAGAAAAAGGGGCCATCGATTGCATGACATGGCTCGATGAGATGGACGCTGTTGTTGACATCAGCGGTTGTGCGGAGCAAGATGTTGTGAAATTTGTTTCACAATCATTCAAAGGAGAAGCGTTGGCACGGTGGAGATCATTGCTCCAAGCCACGGGAAAGGTTATACTCTACAACTTATCTTGGGATCAATTTGTTGCATTAGTCAAGGAAAACTATTGCCCTCAGCATGAGGTAGAAAAGATAGAATCAGACTTCTTGACTCTGGTCATGGAGAATTTGGATTGTCAAGCATATGTGACAAGTTTCAACACTATGTCCCGCCTAGTTCCTTATTTAGTCACCCCTGAACCTAAACGCATAGCGCGTTTCATCGGTGGTTTGGCACCAGAAATAAAAGAGAATGTTAAGGCTTCAAGGCCAATCAACTACAGATCAGCTGTAGATCTATCCTTGTCTCTCACTCTAGATATAGTGAGACAAAAGTCAATCAAGAATGAAACTAATGAGAAAAGACAAAGGGAGGAGGATAACTCTCAGAATCCTAAGAAGAGTAAATCCGAGTTCAACAATAACCAACAGGATTCCAACAAAAAGCCTACATGCAAAACCTGCAAAAGAAGACATTGGGGACAGTGTCGATTAAACCAAAAGATAAAGCAATGTGGCATCCGTAAAAGAGCTGGCCACCAGTCCCACGAATGTAGGGACATAAAGGATGCAAACTGTTTCAGCTATGGCGAAAAGGGGCACATCAGTACTAATTGCCCTAAGGCTGCCAAGAAAGGAGCAGCTAAGTCTGGGAAGGATAAGAAAGGAAACGCCTGGACTACCGGTTGAATGCCAAAGTCAGAGCACATCCATAATAGTATTAGGTACGTCCTTACCATTTAGCATTGATAGTGTCTGCTAAGTATTTTTACATTAATGCAAGGGATAATAAACCTTTAGCAAACCATAAGCTTAGCAAACTCTTGATTTCATTCATAAAAATTCCAAATATTAAATATAAGGTATAACTTACCAATGGAATCTTTAATGACCATTTTTCCCATCCTCGAAGATAATCCCTTCATAAGAATCTGGAGTACTCTTCCCCAGAAAGAGTACGACAATATATATTATTTTATTTTATTTTATTATTTCTCATTGTTTTCTATCGCCTGTGAATGCCAAACTATGTTTGATAAAAGTGCCATATGAGGAGTGGCGTATCCTAGTGTGTCCCATAGATTGCTTCCATGCCTGATCAGTATGGAGGTTTAATGCATGGAACCCCTGAGATATCCCAATGGTCATATTGTACTAGAGTCGACTAGTAGTATTCAAAGAAGATATCCAATATAAAAATATCCTTATAAGTATCTCTACTTAGGACATCCTTACATTTGTAAAGAGAATGTGTCATTTATCTGACACCGACATCGATAGATGAACCAAAGCTTGAGAATACGGACACCTCTGACATCTCTGTGTGTCGTAATTATCTTCTTTATAAGAATTACCATGTTTACCTCCTGGGAGGCAAGTGGATCTTAGGACAAACATCCCGCTTAGGGATGCAATTATTGTAAAAGCCTTATATCTGTTAGTACCAACGGAATAGGAAGAACTAAGGGTCAAATCGATAAGTTTTTAGAGAAGGTTTCATAAAGCCAAAATTCAAAGTTCTAAGAACTCCGATTTTTAGTAAATAAGAAAGACGGTTCATCTTGCTTATGCATTGATTACCGCAACCCTATCTAGGCAACAATTAAGAATCGCCATTAGCTGCCCAGGATCGTCGAATTGTTCGACTAGCTGTAAGGAATAACTATTCTTTGAGATTAGTTAAGCAGTGGTTGGAAGAACCATCTCACCTTAAGATAAGCTTTTCCATAATAGTTGATAAATAAGTATCAAGGCTACTCCTTTGGAGACCTTGTATAGATGGAATGTTAAACATCTATTGTTAGGACAATAGATTGGTAAGTCCAATTATCAGGATCTGAAAGTTGCATTGGAAACAACAAATAAGATCACGCAAATTCATAATCATCTGTAAGATGCCAGTATTCGGCAGAAAATCAAGAATTAATGAAAATAGCAAACCTCCTAAATTCTTGTTAAGGAATAAGGTTCAACAAAAGATATCACCCAGGAAGGGTGTGCCAAATTTGTTAAATTATCAGGCTAGTTAAGCTCTGAATATATAGAATCATTCGAAGGAAAAAAAATCGAATGTATCAAGATCAAGTAGCTTATAAGCTAAAACCTATTTAAGGAGCTTGACGGAGCTCGCAATACATTGCACGCTAGTGACTGAAGGATGTGTTTCGCCAATAAGTCAAGAAGCACTATCACATAATGATATGTAGATTTATGATGTGATGAGCATCCTGTATCGATTAAGGATCGACAGGTTAAGAAGCTCCAAAAGGATACATGTACATAATATAGGGGTCACTTTAGGAGCTTGGAAAGACTCCAGATATGTTATAGAAGTTAAGTCCATTATGCGACAAAAAGTACTTCCAGCATTTTAGCAAATCTTGAGGTCGAGATTTCTTTTAAGGGGGTGAGGATGTAACACCTCGAAATTTCATGTCCTATAATGTATTGACACGTGTCATAAGCTTAAACGTGTGAAAGAATACTTTAGAGGGACTAAAGTTGACAAATAAAGAAACTATGTGAAAATAAGGGTTCAAAATGTCAACAATGGATAAATATACTTTACAATAACGCTACATGATGTTTATACCCTTAAACGAATAAATCATGGATCATACGAAGCTAATTGTGAAAGAAAGTGAGAGATTACAAACTACAGGGGTTAAATGTGTCAACATGTTTAAAGTATACCTCTGAGTGACCTTTTAGCAAACCCGAAGCTTTGTAATGATTAATTATGCTCACTAGAATGCGTGATAAAAATTTCACCAAGTTTCGTTATCGTATGAGAAAGTTATGATAAAATTCGTGTGCGAGGGGTTAAAAGCGTCAATGATGAAATCTATGACTTTTCGGGTAATCAAAAGTTTACCAAGGACTTAACAAAGTTGATATAAGTCTTGAAGCCCTTAGAATTCAATTTAGAGGGCCCAAAGTGCAAGAAATAAAGGTAAAATCAAGTTTGGAAGTCCAGGGGTCAAAACTGTCAACATTTGAAAGATTCATTGTGCTGGCAAAGGCTTGCGCACCTCAACACTATGGACCTTACGGTGCGCAAGCAGGTCCCAGATGCAGCAACCATTTCTGTTGCCTGTTCAGCCCATGTAAACGTCATGTATTGCCCTTTAACACTTCATGGGCGCCCCCTACATGTTCCTAGGCCTTAGGGGCACTTGTAAATGATCTGGGATCCATGGTAGCATGAGTTGTCAACAATCTAATGGATCAAATTCACTATAAAAAGGGCCATTAGTTGCAACATTTGATCACACCTTTCCATCTGCTTTCTTGGAGCTTCCTGGAGCATAAGAGCAGACCCTAAGCATTCCAAATCGTTCATAGGACTTTGGTAAGTATGCTTAACCTTTCTTAGTTGAGTTTTTACTTAGTTTAAGCTTAAAAGTCAAACCGTCGTAATTAACGGTTGACTTAGCGATTAATAATTAATGGTCCAGTGATTAGTCGAATTGAAGGTAGTTATAAGTTGGTAATTATGTGGGCAATAAACCCTTAAAAGGGCACCCACTGATTCCCGTTCTAACTAGATCAAATGTCGGGTCAAAGTTGATTAGAAAAAGTCAACAAAATGCTAATTTCCAAATTAAAACATAATTAGCAATGTAGAAGGCATGTAACCTATTTTATCACTCATATAACTTGTTAATAAGTCTAAGAACTAGTCTAAGCTTGTTTGATCCGACAATTTTCTGTTTAGACCCGGTTCGGAACCGAAAGTCGCAAAACTTTGACTTTTGCTTTGACTTCAGTTCTGACCCGATTTAATATGATTTGGAAATGCCTTAGAGCTTCCTTAGGACCAGGCTACATGTTAGCATAACCCTATGTGGTTGGATCGTTGATTGTCCGATTCGTTTACTCGTTTCCGTTAAATGCCTAATGTTGACCAATATGCCCTTTTAACCATAAAACGAGAATTTTGGATATGTTAAAGGACAAAAATCTTTGTTACTGAATTATAAACATGTCCCTAAAATTTCACATCAGTTGGAGGTCTATAATAGGAGTTATGCTAAAAAGCACGATTAAGAAGCTTTTTGTTAATTAAACGGCGCAATTAGCATAAAGCCTATCTAAACCCAATTTTCGACACCAAACCTTTTACACACTGATGTAATATAATATTTTGGAATTTTTGAAGATTTTTAATTATTTTTAACCTGCTCATAACCTACGGTTATGGCCTTGATTCGGTAAATACCGATTTTACCCTTTTCGTTCATAAAATGAGTTCTACATGATATTTTGACACCAATCCAATTGCTACTGATTTTATATAGTAAATAAAGTATTTTGAACTTTATAACCTGATCAGAAAACTCATATTTCTGGTATAACCCGGAAATCGCTTAAAATGGCTTTTTACGCGTGTTAAACGCATAGTTTGGGTTTAAAACCATTTTGTCATATAAGACCTATTACCAACTGATATGACCTATTAAAATAAGTTATTTTACTGATGTATTCGGACCCGAATCTCAGAACTTCATTTAATCTCTTTTATAATCTTTTAAATGACCAAAATACCCCTACGGGGCTTATATTGAGATTAAACTCGTTTTGGGCAAAATGGAAGGTATCCTACTGATATCACAACATGTTTAAGGCATATTAACTTAGGAAACATGTATAGAACCCATATGGTTACCCGTTACGCCTCTTGCGCGTTCGGTTCGGTGTATGTAACTAGTTTGCATAAATTAGCCGAAACGGGTCAAACCTTATCATTTTCATTTCAAAATCCAGAATGTATTTAGTTTACCCATTTTATACAAGTCTTCATACTTGTTGGGTCTAAAACACATTCTATTCCGGTCTTCGCTTAATCATGCGTTTGAACCGTATATTTCCTTAAAACTAACCGGTCTAAGTTTAGGCTTAATTAAAGACCCGTTAGTATTCTAATTGGTTATTTATACCATCATTCCAGACTAGAGCCTTCCGGTAAATTGTACCTAAGCTTACTTAAGTGAATACGACTGAGTTATTTTCAGGTAAATACTCTTAACTTATTTTCCCTATTACGGGCTTGGGATACGGTAATATAAATACCGCATGGTCAGGTATGGGATTCAAAGACCAATGAGTCGGGAAATCCAAATAACCTGTTTTAATTCGTATTGCTTGACTGAAACATTGGGGGTTAATGCGACCGTGTCCTGGATATCCTTGACTCATTAAATGCAATGGCCACGACCTAAGCACGGGGTGTAGGCATACACCTGACAGATGCTATATGCTTATTAATTAATTATACCCAATATGGGATTCCCAATAAGGGAATAGTGGTGTGTCGGTTAATCTTGAACCGGCATAGAACCGGGCCCCGTATGTAGAGCAAGTTATGTAAAACTGATAACATGAGATATAGTTTGTCCCAAGTATAAAAGGTTAATTTTTCCTTGAGCATTTTAATCAAAGTGTCAACATATTTTCGTGCCTTGTGCACCTAAACCAATTTTCTTAAACTCTTTTCAAATGAGTCAGTTGAGTGTATTTACCAGTGAAAACTGACGTATTTTCCAAAGTCTAAGTGACAGGTACAAGTACGTAATAGGCTGGAAGCTGCTCAGGGCGTTAATAAGGAATCTTGCAAGTTCTAGGCGTTTGAAGTCTGTTGAACAATGTTTATGTTTTAAGATCCGCCTGTGGATCCTTTACTTACTGTTGTAATACTTTGATATTACTTTATATTCGGATTGTAATATATTTATCTTTTGCTTCCACTGTGCATTTGTATATTGTGTGGTTTGACTATGATGATATCAACTACGTCACGATACTCCCCACCGGGCCCACCGGTGACACGTGGAATTCGGGGTGTGACAGGTTGGTATCAGAGCCAACATTGAGTGAATTAAACACTAGCCTTTTGTGTTTAATCTCAGTGACACAGTAGCACATTCTTTGACCTTCTGAGTCTGGACTTAACATAGGAATAATCTCAATCCTAATCTGGAAATTTTTGCTTCCAATTTTTTTTTTGATACGTCGCCAAGCGAAGAAGCTGTAATAGGAATTCTCCACATCCGGAGCCTTGAAATGCCGAGCTTCGTACCGCGGCCAGGGTGAAACGTGAAACAAAGGAGAAAGCATTCAGAAATAAAATGAAGAAGAAACTCCTTTTTGCTGAAGATCGTTTCCTTAATAGTCCTTCTAAGGACATATTTATTTTTCAGTCCCTTCAAGGACAACATTATTCATTTCAAAGTCCCTTTTAGGGCAAACCTGAATTTTTAGTGGAATGACTGAATTTTCATCTTAAACATGAAATATGAAATAAATGAAAAATAACATTCCTTTCATAAGATCTACCATTATAATAAAATGGCAAAATCCCAAAAAAAAAGGGCAAGACCTAGCCACGTGTCATTATAAGACCGGGCCAAGATGGTAGTTCCACAATTAGATTCAGATCCATATTTAACACCTCAATTTAGGATTGTTCTGCGTTAAATATTAAAAAGAATCTTAAAGGTAAAACCTAGCCTAAATGTCACTATAGACAAGGCTAAGATGGTAGAACCTATTCAAGAGATTCAAACCCTTGTTAACATCAGTAACATGTTAACATTCCTGGCAGACGTGGTTTGATAAAATCGCATGAGTCATCCTTAAATAAGATTACTCCAATTTCCCTTATTTATATAATCATCCCTTGAGGATGAAGTGCCTACGGGCTATAATTAACGTCCTCTGAGACTAAAGACAGTGGTAGCCTACAACTCCCTGTCAAGAAAAGGTAATGAACTTTGATTCAAACCTTAATGCCTCGATTCTCTGAAATCATGGCTTATATCATCCTATGAGATGATCATATTATAAACATCCCTTAGAAGGGAAGTGCCTACGGGCTATAGTTAATGTCCTCTGAGACTAAAAGACAGTGGTAGCCTACAACTCCCTGTCAAGAAAAGGTAACGAACTTTGATTCAAACCTTAATGCCTCGATTCTCTGAAATCATGGCTTATATCATCCTAAAAGTGGATCATATCATAAACATCCCTTAGAAGGGAAGTGCCTACGGGCTATAGTTAATGTCCTCTGAGACTAAAGACAGTGGTAGCCTACAACTCCCTGTCAAGAAAAGGTAATGAACTTTGATTCAAACCTTAATGCCTCGATTCTCTGAAATCATGGCTTAAAAATTAAACTTGTCTACGCGACTTGGCCATTTGTGCTATTATTAACTTGTAAATTAGGATTTATGATAAAAATCCTGAATAAAATAAATATCCTTCCTTCCCTGCCAGTATACATATTAAAAAGAATCTTAAAGGTACGACCTAGCCTGTATGTCATTCCAGACGTGGCCAAGATGGTAAGACCTATTCCAGAGATTCAGATCCTTGTTAACACCTAAGAACGTGTTAGCACTCTTGACAAAAGTGATCTGAGAAAATCACACTAATCATCCCTATATTGGAATTTTTCAAATTTCCAGATTTGGCCTAATGATCTAGAAATCATGGCTTATATCATCCTATAAGATGATCATATTATAAACATCCATTAGTGATGAAGTGCCTACGGGCTAAACTTGTTGTCTGATAAGACAATGACAGGGGTGGTCTTGACCTCCTGTCTAAAAATGTGGACCATGTCCCAGCATAATAGTCGATATGATCCATACGATCTCGACTAATAGCATCTGAAAAGATGATCGTATCATAAACATCCCTCAGAAGGGAAATGCCCACGGGCTATATCTATTGTCCTCGAAGACAAAAGACAGTTGTAGTCGTTGACTCTCTGTCAAGAAAAGTAACCAACTATGCTCAAACCTTAAATGCCTCGATCCCAAACGATCATCGCTTGTAAATTCAAAACTGTCCTCGTGACAAGGCCTGTTGTGCCACTTTAAATATCCTTAATGATTTATGCACTAGGATAGATTATAATGAAAATACTAATAAAATTAACAAATTAGCCCATATGGTTTATATTACCATGGTTAATAAATTATCAAAAATGATAATTTCATAATAACCTCTAAATAAATCATTGTCAATGTTTATGTAGCCATCAAGCTACATGGCTGGATTAGATGAAGTTAACAGCTACATGAAGGAGAACAATGATACTACCAGAATTAATGTAACTGGAGCAGAACTGCAGGCAATAATATATTATGCTGTTACTCGAGCTCTTGACAGACAGTATGATGAATCCAATGATACCCACTCTAAGACTCTATTTGTGGCTCGTAATAAGCCCCCTTCTAAAACACATGAGTCAAGGGAGGACGATGTTCATAACTTGTCAAATCAAAGGAGTATTCCGTCTAGACAGGTTGTGTTTCATCAAGAGGCACCAGTTAAGACCTGCTCATATAAATATTTTGTCTCCTGCAAGCCCAGAGACTTTACAGGAGAAAAAGGGGTCATCGATTGCATGACATGGCTCGATGAGATGGATGCTGTTGTTGACATCAGCGGTTGTGCGAAGCAAGATGTTGTGAAATTTGTTTCACAATCATTCAAAGGAGAAGCGTTGGCATGGTGGAGATCATTGCTCCAAGCCACGGGAAAGGTTATACTCTACAACTTATATTGGGATCAATTTGTTGCATTAGTCAAGGAAAACTATTGCCCTCAGCATGAGGTAGAAAAGATAGAATCAGACTTCTTGACTCTGGTCATGGAGAATTTGGATTGTCAGGCATATGTGACAAGTTTCAACACTATGTCCCGCCTAGTTCTTTATTTAGTCACCCCTGAACCTAAACGCATAGCGCGTTTCATCGGTGGTTTGGCACCAGAAATAAAAGGGAATGTTAAGGCTTCAAGGCCAATCAACTACAGATCAGCTGTAGATCTATCCTTGTCTCTCACTCTATATATAGTGAGACAAAAGTCAATCAAGAATGAAACTAATGAGAAAAGACAAAGGGAGGAGGATAACTCTCAGAATCCTAAGAAGAGCAAATCCGAGTACAACAATAACCAACAGGATTCCAACAAAAAGCCTACATGCAAAACCTGCAAAAGAAGACATTGGGGACAGTGTCGATTAAACCAAAAGATAAAGCAATGTGGCATCTGTAAAAGAGCTATCCACCAGTCCCACGAATGTAGGGACATAAAGGATGCAAACTGTTTCTGCTGTGGCGAAAAGGGGCACATCAGTACTAATTGCCCTAAGGCTGCCAAGAAAGGAGCAGCTAAGTCTGGGAAGGATAAGAAAGGAAACGCCTGGACTACCGGTTAAATGCCAAAGTCAGAGCACATCCATAATAGCATTAGGTACGTCCTTACCATTTAGCATTGATAGTGTCTGCTAAGTATTTTTACATTAATGCAAGGGATAATAAACCTTTAGCAAACCATAAGCTTAGCAAACTCTTGATTTCATTCATAAAAATTCCAAATATTAAATATAAGGTATAACTTACCAATGGAATCTTTAATGACCATTTTTCCCATCCTCGAAGATAATCCCTTCATAAGAATCTGGAGTACTCTTCCCCAGAAAGAGTACGACAATATATATTATTTTATTTTATTATTTCTCATTGTTTTCTATCGCCTGTGAATGCCAAACTATGTTTGATAAAAGTGCCATATGAGGAGTGGCGTATCCTAGTGTGTCCCATAGATTGCTTCCATGCCTGATCAGTATGGAGGTTTAATGCATGGAACCCCTGAGATATCCCAATGGTCATATTGTACTAGAGTCGACTAGTGGTATTCAAAGAAGATATACAATATAAAAATATCCTTATAAGTATCTCTACTTAGGACATCCTTACATTTGTAAAGAGAATGTGTCATTTATCTGACACCGACATCGATAGATGAACCAAAGCCTGAGAATACGGACACCTCTGACATCTCTGTGTGTCGTAATTATCTTCTTTATAAGAATTACCATGTTTACCTCCTGAGAGGCAAGTGGATCTTAGGACAAACATCCCGCTTAGGGATGCAATTATTGTAAAAGCCTTATATCTGTTAGTACCAACGGAATAGGAAGAACTAAGAGTCAAATCAATAAGTTTTTAGAGAAGGTTTCATAAAGCCAAAATTCAAAGTTCTAAGAACTTAGATTTTTAGTAAATAAGAAAGACGGTTCATCTTGCTTATGTATTGATTACCGCAACCCTATTTAGGCAACAATTAAGAATCGCCATTAGCTGCCCAGGATCGTCGAATTGTTCGACTAGCTGTAAGGAATAACTATTCTTTGAGATTAGTTAAGCAGTGGTTGGAATAACCATCTCACCTTAAGATAAGCTTTTCTATAATAGTTGATAAATAAGTATCAAGGCTACTCCTTTGGAGACCTTGTATAGATGGAATGTTAAACATTTATTGTTAGGACAATAGATTGGTAAGTCCAATTATCAGGATCTGAAAGTTGCATTGGAAACAACAAATAAGATCACGCAAATTCATAATCATCTGTAAGATGCCAGTATTAGCAGAAAATCAAGAATTAATGAAAATAGCAAACCTCCTAAATTCTTGTTAAGGAATAAGGTTCAACAAAAGATATCACCCAGGAAGGGTGTGCCAAATTTGTTAAATTATCAGGCTAGTTAAGCTCTGAATATATAGAATCATTCGAAGGAAAAAAAAATCGAATGTATCAAGATCAAGTAGCTTATAAGCTAAAACCTATTTAAGGAGCTTGACGGAGCTCGCAATACATTGCACGCTAGTGACTGAATGATGTGTTTCGCCAATAAGTCAAGAAGCACTATCACATAATGATATGCAGGTTTATGATGTGATGAGCATCCTGTATCGATTAAGGATCAACAGGTTAAGAAGCTCCAAAAGGATACATGTACATAATATAGGGGTCACTTTAGGAGCTTGGAAAGACTCCAGATATGTTATAGAAGTTAAGTCCATTATGCGACAAAAAGTACTTCCAGCATTTTAGCAAATCTCGAGATCGAGATTTCTTTTAAGGGGGTGAGGATGTAACACCTCGAAATTTCATGTCCTATAATGTATTGACACGTGTCATAAGCTTGAACGTGTGAAAGAATACTCTAGAGGGACTAAAGTTGACAAATAAAGAAACTATGTGAAAATAAGGGTTCAAAATGTCAACAATGGATAAATATACTTTACAATAACCCTACATGATGTTTATACACTTAAACGAATAAATCATGGATCATACGAAGCTAATTGTGAAAGAAAGTGAGAGATTACAAACTACATGGGTTAAATGTGTCAACATGTTTAAAGTATACCTCTGAGTGACCTTTTAGCAAACCCAAAGCTTTGTAACGATTAATTATGCTCACTAGAATGCGTGATAAAAATTTCACCAAGTTTCGTTATCGTATGAGAAAGTTATGATAAAATTCGTGTGCGAGGGGTTAAAAGCGTCAATGATGAAATCTATGACTTTTCGGGTAATCAAAAGTTAACCAAGGACTTAACAAAGTTGGCATAAGTCTTGAAGCCCTTAGAATTCAATTTAGAGGGCCCAAAGTGCAAGAAATAAAGGTAAAATCAAGTTTGGAAGTCCAGGGGTCAAAACTGTCAACATTTGAAAGATTCATTGTGCTGGCAAAGGCTTGCGCACCTCAACACTATGGACCTTACGGTGCGCAAGCAGGTCCCAGATGCAGCAACTCGTTTCTGTTGCCTGTTCAGCCCATGTAAACGTCATGTATTGCCCTTTAACACTTCATGGGCGCCCCCTACATGTTCCTAGGCCTTAGGGGCACTTGTAAATGATCTGGGATCCATGGTAGCATGAGTTGTCAACAATCTAATGGATCAAATTCACTATAAAAAGGGCCATTAGTTGCAACATTTGATCACACCTTTCCATCTGCTTTCTTGGAGCTTCCTGGAGCATAAGAGCAGACCCTAAGCATTCCAAATCG
The DNA here is from genome assembly GCA_030545235.1 of Helianthus tuberosus. Classification (NCBI taxonomy): domain Eukaryota; kingdom Viridiplantae; phylum Streptophyta; class Magnoliopsida; order Asterales; family Asteraceae; genus Helianthus; species Helianthus tuberosus. Next base: position 19,845,132 of record CM060381.1, read on the forward strand.
TTCATAGGACTTTGGTAAGTATGCTTAACCTTTCTTAGTTGAGTTTTTACTTAGTTTAAACTTAAAAGTCAAACCGTCGTAATTAACGGTTGACTTAGCGATTAATCATTAATGGTCCAGTGATTAGTCGAATTGAAGGTAGTTATAAGTTGGTAATTATGTGGGCAATAAACCCTTAAAGGGCACCTACTGATTCCCGTTCTAACTAGATCAAATGTCGGGTCAAAGTTGATTAGAAAAAGTCAACAAAATGCTAATTTTAAAATTAAAACATAATTAGCAATGTAGAAGGCATGTAACCTATTTTATCACTCATATAACTTGTTAATAAGTCTAAGAACTAGTCTAAGCTTGTTTGATCCGACAATTTTCTGTTTAGACCCGGTTCGGAACCGAAAGTCGCAAAACTTTGACTTTTGCTTTGACTTCAGTTCTGACCCGATTTAATATGATTTGGAAATGCCTTAGAGCTTCCTTAGGACCAGGCTACATGTTAGCATGACCCTCTGTGGTTGGATCGTTGATTGTCCGATTCGTTTACTCGTTTCCGTTAAATGCCTAATGTTGACCAATATGCCCTTTTAACCATAAAACGAGAATTTTGGATATGTTAAAGGACAAAAATCTTTGTTACTGAATTATAAACATGTCCCTAAAGTTTCACATCAGTTGGAGGTCTATAATAGGAGTTATGCTAAAAAGCGCGATTAAGAAGCTTTTTGTTAATTAAACGGCGCAATTAGCATAAAGCCTATCTAAACCCAATTTTCAACACCAAAACTTTTACCCACTGATGTAATATAATATTTTGGAATTTTTGAAGATTTTTAATTATTTTTAACCTGCTCATAACCTACGGTTATGGCCTTGATTCGGTAAATACCGATTTTACCCTTTTCGTTCATAAAATGAGTTCTACATGATATTTTGACACCAATCCAATTGCTACTGATTTTATATAGTAAATAAAGTATTTTGAACTTTATAACCTGATCAGAAAACTCATATTTCCGGTATAACCCGGAAATCGCTTAAAATGGCTTTTTACGCGTGTTAAACGCATAGTTTGGGTTTAAAACCATTTTGTCATATAAGACCTATTACCAACTGATATGACCTATTAAAATAAGTTATTTTACTGATGTATTCGGATCCGAATCTCAGAACTTCATTTAATCTCTTTTATAATCTTTTAAATGACCAAAATACCCCTACGGGGCTTATATTGAGATTAAACTCGTTTTGGGCAAAATGGAAGGTATCCTACTGATATCACAACATGTTTAAGGCATATTAACTTAGGAAACCTGTATAGAACCCATATGGTTACCCGTTACGCCTCTTGCGCGTTCGGTTCGGTTTATGTAACTAGTTTGCATAAATTAGCCGAAACGGGTCAAACCTTATCATTTTCATTTCAAAATCCAGAATGTATTTAGTTTACCCATTTTATATAAGTCTTCATACTTGTTGGGTCTAAAACACATTCTATTCCGGTCTTCACTTAATCATGCGTTTGAACCGTATATTTCCTTAAAACTAACCGGTCTAAGTTTAGGCTTAATTAAAGACCCGTTAGTATTCTAATTGGTTATTTATACCATCATTCCAGACTAGAGCCTTCCGGTAAATTGTACCTACGCTTACTTAAGTGAATACGGCTGAGTTATTTTCAGGTAAATACTCTTAACTTATTTTCCCTATTACGGGCTTGGGATACGGTAATATAAATACCGCATGGTCAGGTATGGGATTCAAAGACCAATGAGTCAGGAAATCCAAATAACCTGTTTTAATTCGTATTGCTTGACTGAAACATTGGGGGTTAATGCGACCGTGTCCTGGATATCCTTGACTCATTAAATGCAATGGCCACGACCTAAGCACGGGGTGTAGGCATACACCTGACAGATGCTATATGCTTATTAATTAATTATACCCAATATGGGATTCCCAATAAGGGAATAGTGGTGTGTCGGTTAATCTTGAACCGGCATAGAACCGGGCCCCGTATGTAGAGCAAGTTATGTAAAACTGATAACATGCGATATAGTTTGTCCCAAGTATAAAAGGTTAATTTTGCCTTGAGCATTTTAATCAAAGTGTCAACATATTTTCGTGCCTTGTGCACCTAAACCAATTTTCTTAAACTCTTTTCAAATGAGTCAGTTGTGTGTATTTACCAGTGAAAACTGACGTATTTTCCAAAGTCTAAGTGACAGGTACAAGTACGTAATAGGCTGGAAGCTGCTCAGGGCGTTAATAAGGAATCTTGCAAGTTCTAGGCGTCTAAAGTCTGTTGAACAATGTTTATGTTTTAAGATCCGCCTGTGGATCCTTTACTTTCCGTTGTAACACTTTGATATTACTTTATATTCGGATTGTAATATATTTATCTTTTGCTTCCGCTGTGCATTTGTATATTGTGTGGTTTGACTATGATGATATCAACTACGTCACGATACTCCCCACCGGGCCCACCGGTGACATGTGGAATTCGGGGTGTGACAGGTTGGTATCAGAGCCAACATTGAGTGAATTAAACACTAGCCTTTTTGGGCATATATGTTAACATCCTATTGATGTATTAACATATTCTAAGCATAATAACATATGGGACTTGTATATGGTTCATTTGGTTGTCCGTTACGCATTTACGCGTTCGGATCGGTTTATGTAACTAGTTTACGTAAGTTTGTCGAAACGGGTTTAACCTTATCGTTTTTATCTCAAAATCCGGAATGTGTTTAGTTTACCCATATTATACAAGTATCCAAACTTGTCGGGTCTAAATCACATTCTATTCCGGTCATCGCTTAATCTAGCGTGTCGTACCGTTTTAGATACTTTAAGCTAGCCGGTCTAAGTCTGCAACTTAAATAAGACCGTTAGCATTCTGAATTGGTTATATATTACCATCACTCCAGACTAGAGCCACCCGGTAAAAGCTACCTGCATTTAGATAGATTGGATACGACTGAGTTATTATGCTGTGAATCAAGTATCAGCTCAGGTAAATACTTTTAACTTATTTTCCCTTATACGGGCTTGGGATATGGTATTATAATAATACCACTTGGTCGGGTATGAAATCATTTAATCGGATTGTGATTAATAAATTTACATAACCCGTTTTAATCTGTCTTGTTTTATAACATAAACATTGGGGGTTAATTCGACCGTGTCCTGGATATCCTCGGCTCATTTCATTTGAAAATGGCCACGACCTATGCACGGGGTGTATGCATACACCTGACAGATGCAAATGCTAAATACCCACATGTTGGGATAACTCTTCTGTGGGTTTTATAAGTGGTGTGTCGATTAATCATGTTTCGGCTTCTATACCGAGCCCATATGTATGACAAACATGTAAATCTGTATACAAGATTTTAATAAAGATTGTCCCAAGTTATAAATGGTTTGTGCCTTGTGCACTTAAATCAATTTTCATAAACTCTTTTCAAATGAGTCGGTTAATTGTATTTACCAGTGAAAACTGACGTATTTTCAAAAGACTAAGTGGCAGGTACTACTCGTAATAGGCTGGGAGTTGCTCGGTGTCGAAATAGAGGATCTTGCAAATCCTTAAAGATGCCATAAAGTCTGCTGAACTTGATTTTATACATTCTGTAAAGATCCACCTGTGGATTTGTTATTACAGGCTCGTCTATAATAAATACTTTGATATTTTCAGACATTTGAGTTTGTAATAATATTTTATATTCCAAGACTTCCGCTGTGCTATTCTGTGTATGTTTGACCGTGATGATATCAACTACGTCACGATACTCCCCACCGGGCCCACCGGTAATATGTGGAAATATCGGGCTATGACAGGTTGGTATCAGAGCCAACGTTTGAGTGAATAAAACACTAGCCCTTAGTGTGTTATCTCAAATGACACAGTAGCATATTCCTTAGACCTTTTGAGTCTAGACTTAACATAGGAATGCTCTTATCCCTATTAAGTAAACATTGTTTTCGATTTTATGTATTTTGAATATGTCTCCAAGCAAGGAAGCTGTTGATGGAGATTCTCCTCATCCGAAGCCAAGGAATGCCAAGCTTCGTATCAAGGCTAGAATTGGCATGCGACCGGTTTGGAGGAAGACCTTCATGGACTTATTCCTAAAACTAAACCCGTTGAAACTTGTAATCAGACTTCGGAGTCCATACCGGAGGTCACTGAGGCTCAAAATTATGAAGTCTGTGCCAATGGAGTCCATAACAGGTGGTCTTTGAGACTCCCGCATCGAAAATAATACTAGTGGATGCTGATGATCCCTATTTCTTACCTCCAAGTTTTGGAATCCCAAACTTGGATTATATCAGTCAAAACCCAATCCGTGATCCATATCATTCATTAACCATAGAATCCTTGAATTCTACTTCTATAACGGATCCTGATTGGAATACTTACTTTATTCACTGACGTCTTCAGTACCCCTACCGTGTACGGTAAACAAAGAAGAGAAACAATCGAAATGAAGCAAGGAAGGCGTTAGAGAATCCTTCTTCCATAATATTCATTACCCTTTAAGTCCCTATAAGGACATATCTCTTCTATATAGTCTTCGTGTGGACATTCCTTTCGACTTAAAGACCCTCGGTGGGCATGCTATTTCAATATAGTCCATTCTTGGACATTATACTCCATTGTAGTCCTTTCATGGGCACATTATTTCATTGAAATCCTTTTGTAGACATATTATTTCATTAAAGTCCCCTGGTGGACATAATAATTCATTATAGCCCCTTCAAGGACATATTGTTTCTTTAATAAGTCCCAATGAGGACGTATCTTTCGACTTAGAGTCACTGTGAGGACATCTGTACAGCAAAGGCCCTTTTGTGTGCACGCTGTACCAATATAGTCCTTTTATGGGCATGTTATTTCATTAAAATCCCTCTGGGGATATACTATTTCGAAATAGTCCCTTGTGGACATGAGATTTTACTATAGTTCCTTAGCGGACACGAAATTTCATTATAGTCCCTTAGCGGACATGACATTCCATTATAGTCACTTCATGGGCAAACTGTTTTAATATAGTCCCTATACGAACTTATGGTACTTTATAGTCCCTATACGGACTTATAATATTTTATAGTCCTCTTACGGACTTATAATTTCCTTTAAAGTCCCCGTGTGGACAAAAGAATTACTAAAAGGCCTGATTAAGGCACTACTGTAAATTCCTAATGATTTATGGAAAATTTTGAAAATTTTATATAGGTATTCGTTTCGTCCTTTATCAAACGATAGTTCCGATTTTACTCGAACTTTATCGATCAGCTGAAAATTTCAAAAGATCCTCTTAATGGTATAACCTAGCCTATATGTCTATGAACATGGCTATGATGGTAAAACCCTCTTAAGACAATTAATCTTTGTTAACATCTAAGAACATGTTAACACTCCTGGCAGTGTGGCTTGAGAAACCACACCAGCCGTCAAGGTATTGGATTACGTCCAGGCCTTAAAGCCTATATGATCAAAGTAGATCATGGCAAATATCGTCAGTGTGACGATCATATTATATAACATCCTAGTGATGTTTTGCCTACGGGCTATAACGTATTGTCCATTTGAGACATTGACATTGTGATCTTTATGATTCCTTGTCTAAGGTGGTGAGCTATGCTCAAGCCAAATAGTCAATATGATTAATGCAATCATGACTTATATCATCTAATATGATGAACCTATTATAAACATCCATTAGTAATGTTTCGCCTACGGGCCATATTATATTGTCCATTTGTGACAAAGACATTGTGATCTTTACGATCCCCTGTTCAAGGTAGTGAGCTGTGCTCAAGCCTAATAGTCTATATAATCAATGCGATCATGACTAAAATCATCAGTACGATGATTAAAATATAAACATCCTTAATGATGTTTTGTCTAAGGGCTATATTATATTGTCCCTTGAGACAAGGCAATTGTAATCTTTTGTGATTCTTTGCCCAAGGGGGTGAGCTATGCTCAAATCCCATAGTCTATACGATCATTGCGATCCTGACTAGTATCATCAGTATGATAATCATAATATTAACATCCCTAGTGATGAAATGCCTACGGGCTATACTTTACTCTATTGTCGATAAGACAAAGATAGTGGTGATCTTTATGATCCCCTATTCAAAATGGTGGGATTATACCCAAACCTAATAGTCAATATGATCGATGTGATCATGACTAATATCATTAGATACGATGATTATATATAAACATCCATTAGTGATGTTAATTGGTTCACCTTTCTGCCAAATGAATCGTGTTTCAAGACGATGACAGTAGTAGTCTATGACTCCCTGTCCAAAGGTGAAGAACTATGTTCAAGCCTTAAAGCTCCTGATCTAACAAGATTGTGGCCTATGAATTGATGTCCTTGTGACAAACCTACAAATTATATTTCAAAGTCATCCATGACAAGCCTCCGTGCTATAATTTGTCGTTCGTGACAAGTTAACATACTAAATGTTAACATCCCTTGTGATAGGCCTTTTGTGCCAGATTTGATAAATGTCCTTCGTGACAGGCCTTAGTGCCATATCCTATAACGTCCTGGAGACAAGGCCATTTGTGCCATATCTAAATGCCATTGCGACAAGGCCTTCACGCTGTATGATTACTTATGTCCTTCATGACTGGGCATTATGCCATACCTTTCTACGTCCCTCGCGACGGGCCTCTATGCCATAGGTATATATAATAAAAGTCATGTAAGGCTAGCCTTTGAGCTATTCATAATCGTCCTTGTGACAAAGACAGTTGTGACATTATGATCCCCTGTCAAGCAGGTATTGGACTCGCTCCAAACTTTGAATGCCATTGATGGTCCTTTTGTGACCTAGGCTAAATGTAATGGATATACCTTCAAATAACATTCATTAGGAATGTTCGGAACATAATAGCCTAAACGGTTTATGGGTGCCGTGGCTAATCTATGTCAGGTCATCAAAATGATGACTAACAACTGTTTAATTTGGTGGTTAGTACCAAGCTTCGAGTATGGCAAACTCGGATGAGGTAGACAACAGTCGCGATGCTAATGATGCGATAAAAGCTAATGATGCTACAAGCATAAACCTCAATATTAATGGAGTTAATCTCCAAGCTGTGGTTGACACGGCAGTTGGAAAGGCCATGGAAAAGGTCATGAAACAGTTCAAAGAGCCGAATGCTTCTCGCTCTAAATTTCATTCAAACCCATATTCAATTGCTCATGAAGAGAGCATTGTTCACACTTCAAATGTGAGGGATGAACCAAAAGAAATAATGTATAATGAAGAGTTTCGTTCCCCTAAGGGATGTACTTACGAGTACTTTGTCTCTTGCAAGCCAAGAGACTTCAATGGCGAGAAAGGAGCCATTGATTGCATAAAATGGTTGGACGAAATGGAAACCATTGTGGAGATCAGCGGTTGTGATAAGAAAGACACTGTGAAGTATGTATCACAGTCGTTCAAGGGCGATGCCCTTACTTGGTGGGAGACATTAATCAGGTCCATGGGGAAGGTACCCCTATACAATATGGAATGGTCCCAGTTTATGGACCATATCAGAAAAACCTACCGTCCATGACATGAAATGGAAAAGGTGGAGTCAGATTTTCTAACTCTCACCATGAAAAATCTAGACTGTCGTCAGTATGTCACCAACTTTAATTCATTATTTGGGATAGTACCCTATTCGATTAACCCAGGATCTAAGCATAATGCACAATATAGTGGTAATGAACACCAGAGATAAAGAAGCATGATAAAGCTTCAAGCTAACAAAGAAGGTACAACTAAGCCTGGAAAGGCTAAGAAAGGAAATGCCTGAACTTACCTGATGAATGCCAAGAGGCAGTACCTGATGTCATCAACTACATTCCTTATCATTTATCAACGATAATTTCTGCTAAGTGTCCTGTTACTAATACAGGCAATAATAAGTCTTCATAGACCATAAGCTTAGCAAACTTTTATATTACTTACCAGGTAGAACCTACCAATGAAACCTTAGAGACCGTTTCTTCTCTTTCTCGGCAATGATACTTCTGTAAAATCTAAGAGTACTCTTTCTTTGAATAGAGTACGACAATATATGTTATTTTAATTATTTTCTCATTGATTTTATCAACTGCGAGTGCCAACTATGATTGATGAAAGCGCCATATGAGGATTGACGTATCCCAGTGCGTCCCATAGATTACGTCCATGCCTGATCAGTATGGAGGTTTAATGCATGGGACCACTAAGATATTCCAATAGTCATATAGTACTGAAGTCAGCTAGTGGTATTCAAGGAAGATATCCATTATAGAAATGCCTAAGTAGGCGTCTCTACTTAAGGCATCCATGCACTCGTAAAACAGATGTGTCATTTGCATGGCACAAGTAACTATAAGTTAACCGAGTCGGAAATTTGAGCTATCTCTATCATTTTCGGATAACTTAATGACTTCCCCGTAGAACAACCATGATACCTCCTGAGAGGCAAAGTGGAGTTAGGATTGATATCCTATTAGGAGCTGTATCTGTTACAGGAGCTCTATATTGGTTAGCACAACCGGAAATGGAAGAACTGAGAGTCAATCAGATGAGTTATAGAGAAAGGCTAGTACAGCCTAGCTCATCGTTTTAAGAGCTCAAATTATTGTTGATAAAGGAAAGCACGATGCAATACGCTTGTGCATTGATTACTGCAATTAGGAAACGATTAAGAATCGTTATTAGCAGCCCAGGATCGTCGATTCGTTCGACTAACCATAAGGGTAGTTAATTCCATAAGATTGATTCGGGTAATAGTTGGAATAACTATCTTACCCTAAATAAGTTCTTCTAGAACCAATAGCGTTATATAAGCATCAAGGCTGCTCCTTTGGAGACCTTGTTTGGGAGAAAGTGTCAACGACCGTTTGTTGGGCGAGAGTTTGGAAAATCCCAATTATCAGAATCTGAGACTGTCCTAAAAGACGACGGATAGGATATTATGAATCAGTAATCGTCTGAAAACTGCCAGTAATCGCCAATAGAGCAATGCGAAAGAAAGGCGCAGGTCTCTTAAAGTTCCAAATAGGGAACAAGACTCTATTGAAAATATCAATATGAAAGCGTACGATACATTTCGGTATAAAGGGCAAGTTAAGCCCTGGATAAATAAAATCATTCGAGATCATCGAATGTGTCGGCAGGATAGTTTATAAACTAAACTTGCCTAAGGAGATTAGTGGAATTCACAATGTGATTCCACATTCTTAACTTAAAGAAATGCCTAGCTGATAAATCGCTAGCAATGTCTCATAAAGACGTATAGATTGATGAAAGTCTGAGGTTTATTGAAAAATCTATATCGATCAAGGATCAGCAGGTTAAAAAGCTCCTAAGGAAACATGTACATATTGTATAGGTCAATTGGGATGCCCGTAGAGGTCCCTAATATACTGCGGAAGTTAAGTCCATTATACGACACAAAGCACTTCCATCTTTTTGAGCAAATCTCGGGGTCGAGATTTCTTTTAAGGGGGTGAGGATGTAACACCTCTTAAAATCGTGTCCGATGATGTGTTGACACGTATAATAAACCCAAATAAAGTCAAGCGTTGACTATGAAGGACTAATTTCGTCAAAATAAAAAAAAACTTGATTTTAGAAGGACTGAAAGTGTCAACATGCCTAAACTAGGCCTCTGAGTGACCTTATACGGTGTCCGTATTCTCAAATGAGCCACTTGTTGGACGAGAGGAGCCGTTTGTGTAATTATGTGAAAGTTTGTGTATCGAAGAGTTAAAAGTGTCAACATGTTAATTCTTACCTCTGAGTGACCTTTTAACAAACCGAGAGCTTCATTATGTTTTATCATATTCTCGGGAATGCCTAATATTGGCTATCCAAGGCTTTTATGCCAATAAGTGAAGTTACGCACAAGTTTGCGAGTTAGAGGGGTTAAAAGCTTCAACATGTTTAATTATACCTCTGAATGACCTTTTAATGAACCCGAAGCATTATGATGTACAATCATACTCTCGAAAATGCTTAATATGGGCTACATAGGGCTTTGATGCTATTAAATAGTAATACGCGCAAGTCGTCACGTTAAAAGGACTAAAAGCGTCATAAACTACGTAAGTTTGCATTTACATGCATATCTTATGTTCTGACCATATCCGGATATCCAAAGATTTTTGTAGTCACTAAAATATTTTATTTTGTGATCGAAATGCAAAAATACCATCCGTCGCGTAATTTGGATCGTTTTCGCGTCCGTTCGAGTTTCGTCGTAATTAGACGAATAACGTGACCGTACGACCAAACGAACCGACATCCGAGATATTCCCAAGCATATTTTGTGTCCTCTATACTTTGACTACCTTGTAGGGCCTTGAAAATAGCTTATCGGGGGTCAAATGTGCCAAAAATGAGCTTATGCTAGTGCAAGGACCAAACCTGTTAAAAACAAAACTGTTGCTGATCTGCAGGGAGGTCGCGGGCCGCGTAGACCTGCCCTCATTCTTACGCGGGGAGCGACAGAAGGTCCAATTCCAGAAAGTTGATTTTCAGCAACAATTTGCAAATCCAGGGGCTGTTCTTGCAAGTTCTTTGTGTAATGACCAAGTTAACACCTTAGCAAGGCTTCTAACCACAACCAAACACTTGTAAGGCCAAGATAATTCCTTGGAGAACACACTTACACATGGCAAGATCTTAGAACTTCTTGAAACCTATAAATAGGAAGTAAGTTCATCCATTTCATTTGCACTTTTCATTCAATCTTCTCCTCTCTCAAAATCTGGAGTTTCCTGGCCATAAAGGGAGCTTCCTCTTGTAGAAAAGATAGCTAGGACCCTATGTAAGTGTCTTAGCCTTTCCTTAGTTCAGTTTTATAGTTTAAAAACCGAAAAATCAAAGATATCATAAATTAGCTTTGACTTTCGGTTTAATCACAAATGGTCCAACCACTGTCCGAATTAAGAGTGGTTATGTGACCATAGTTAGGTAGGTGATTAACCCTTAAAAAGGCACCTCCTAATTATTTCGTTTGCCTAGTTAATTGTCGGGTCAAACTAACAAGTTAAAAAGTCAAACTAACTAGATTTTTTAAATAATGATTTAAACTAATAAAATAGAGGTTATAAATTATATTTTAGCACTCTAATAACTTGGTAATTAGTATTAGAACATGTCTAAGCATGTTCAACCCGACAATTCTGAGTTTAGGGTCGGTTCGCAACCGAAAGTCGCAAAAACTTGACTTTTGCTTTGACTTCAGTTCTGACCCGATTAAGCTTGATCCTTCCATGTTTTAAGCTTCCATTAGGACCATATTATATAGTAGTATAACCCCCTGAAGTTATATTGCTTGGTCCTTAGTAGTTTGAATTATATGCACATGTCCGTTATTATGCTTATGAATGCCATAACTGCCCTTTTGACATATAAATGAGATTTTTAGAAATGTGAGTGGACAAAAACCTTTGTTACTGATATATAAGTATGTCCCGAAAATTTCACATCAGTTCTTGGTCTCAAACAGGAGTTATGCCAGAGTCTTCAGAATGGACGCGAAAGAGGCTGTGCCCTAAGTACAACAAGAAGCCTGAAGAGGCCAAGAAGACTAATGCCAGAGTCTTCAGAATGGACGCGAAAGAGGCTGTGCAAGACGATAATGTCATAACAGGTACTTTCCTTGTAAATGATGTCTTTGCAAGAGTACTTTTTGATTCAGGCGCAGATAAGTCTTTCATAGATAATAAGTTTTGTAAATTGTTGAATTTACCTGTCAAAACCTTAAGCGTAAACTATGAGGTAGAGTTAGCAGATGGTACCATAGAAACCGTCTCAACTGTGTTAGATGGATGTGTTATATCCATTAAGAACCATTCTTTTCCTCTGTCTCTACTTCCCTTTAAGTTGGCCGGTTTTGACATAGTTCTGGGTATGGACTGGTTATCTCATAACCAGGCCCAAATTGTCTGTAACAAGAAACAAGTGGTAATAAAGACTCCGTCTGGTGAATCACTTACCATTCGAGGAGATACCCAGTATGGACTACCTGAGCAAGCGACTATGCTCAAGGCTTCAAAATGTTTAAAGAGGGGTTGTGTCATCTACATGGCACAGGTGATTATTGATGAGCCCAAACCGAAGATAGAAGACATCCTTGTCATCTCTGAATTCCCAGAAGTTTTTCCGGAAGAACTACCTGGTTTGCCACCAAATAGGCAAGTGGAATTCAGGATTGATATCATCCCCGGAGCAGCACCAGTTGCCAGAGCACCCTATAGGTTGGCTCCAACGGAGATGAAAGAATTGAGGACACAGCTAGACGAATTGCTAGCCAAGGGTTTCATAAAACCTAGTTCGTCTCCTTGGGGAGCGCCAGTCCTGTTTGTCAAGAAGAAGGACGGATCGATGCATCTGTGCATCGATTATCGTGAGCTTAATAAGGTCACGATCAAGAATAGGTATCCTTTGCCCAGGATCGACGATTTGTTCGATCAGTACAAGGGGCAAGTTATTTCTCGAAGATTGATTTGAGGTCAGGCTACCATCAACTGAAGGTCAGAGATGAAGACGTGCATAAAACTGCATTTAGGACTCGTTATGGTCATTACGAGTTCCTAGTGATGCCTTTTGGACTCACTAATGCACCGGCTGCGTTCATGGATCTCATGAATCGCGTTTGCAAGCCGTACTTAGATAAATTCGTCATCGTCTTCATTGACGACATTCTCATTTACTCTAAGAGCCAAGCTGATCATGAGAAACATCTTCGATGTATTCTCAAACTTTTACATCACGAGAAACTCTATGCCAAATTCTCTAAGTGTGAATTTTGGCTACGAGAAGTCCAATTTCTTGGACATGTGGTCAGTGAGCGTGGTATCCAGGTGGATCCCGCTAAAGTTGAAGCTGTTATGAATTGGCAAGAGCCAAAGACGCCTACGGAGATTCGTAGCTTCCTAGGCCTATCAGGATACTACAGGCGCTTCATTGAAAAATTTTCAAGGAGTGCTGCGCCCCTAACTTCTCTAACTAAGAAGAAGGTTAAGTTTGACTGGGGGCCTAAGCAGCAAGAAGCTTTCGATATTCTCAAGCAGAAGTTGAGCAATGCTCCTGTGCTGACATTACCTGAAGGCACTGAAGAATTCGTAGTTTACTGCGATGCTTCACACACCGGCATGGGGTGTGTGCTTATGCAGAAAGGCAAGGTTATTGCCTATGCATCACGACAGTTAAAGGTGCATGAAAAGAATTACACCACCCACGACTTGGAATTGGGTGCCGTTGTATTCGCACTAAAACTGTGGAGGCATTACCTATATGGAATCCAGTGTTTGATCTATTCTGATCACAAGAGCCTCCAACATCTGTTTAACCAGAAGGAATTAAACATGAGGCAACGCCGTTGGATGGAAACTTTGAATGATTATGATTGTGAAATCAAGTACCATCCTGGCAAGGCGAATGTAGTCGTCGATGCCTTGAGTCGAAAGGAGAGGGAGAAACCCATCCGAATCAATGCCAAGCGCATGGAGATAAAGAATAATTTGATTGAAAGGTTGTTAGCTGCACAGAAGGAAGCTGTGTTGGAAGCTAACTATCCTAAAGAAAAGTTAGGAGTAACTGAGGAGCAGTTAACTCTTAGCAAGGACGGAATTCTAAGATTAAATGGACGAATATGGGTTCTAATTTATGGAGGACTCCGAGATGTCATCCTCCAGGAAGCCCATAGTTCCAAATACTCCGTTCATCCTGGAGCTGATAAGATGTACCAGGATCTTAGGGCAAATTATTGGTGGATAGGCTTGAAAAAGTCTGTAGCCGCCCATGTAGCAAAATGCTTGACATGTGCGCAAGTCAAAGCCGAGCATCAAAAGCCGTCAGGCTTGCTACAACAGCCCGAACTTCCTACTTGGAAATGGGAAATGGTAACTATGGATTTTATCACCAAGTTACCTAAGACAAGGAAAGGAAATGATACAATATGGGTTATAGTTGATAGACTGACTAAGTCAGCACATTTCTTACCCATCAAGGAGACTTATAGCTCCGACATGTTAGCCCAGTTATACGTTGATAAGATTGTAGCCTTACATGGCATACATGTGTCTATTATCTCTGACCGAGATACTAGATACACGTCACATTTTTTGAAGAGTTTCCAGCAATCTTTGGGCACACGCTTGAATTTTAGTACGGCTTATCATCCTCAGACTGACGGTCAGAGTGAGCGTACTATTCAAACGCTGGAAGACATGCTACGTGCATGTGCGATCGATTTAGGTGGTAGTTGGGATAAGAACCTACCATTAATCGAATTCTCCTACAACAATAGCTACCACACCAGCATAAAGGCTGCGCCTTTTGAGGCATTATATGGTAGAAAGTGTAGATCGCCCGTGTGTTGGGCGGAAGTTGGAGATGTCCAATTGTCAGGACCAGAGACAGTCTTTGAAACGACGGACAAGATTGTCCAGATTCGTGACCGTCTCAAAGCTGCCCGAGATAGGCAGAAGAGCTACGCAGATCCGAAGCGTAAAGCTTTTCACTTCGAAGTGGGTGATAAAGTGTTGCTTAAAGTATCACCCTGGAAGGGAGCGATGGGATTTGGTAAGAAAGACAAGCTAAGCCCGAGATACATAGGACCTTTCGAGGTTATCGAACGTGTCGGGTCAGTTGCCTATAAGTTAAACTTACCGGAAGAGCTCAGTGGAATTCACAATGTGTTCCACATCTGCAATCTGAAAAAGTGGTTCGCTGATGAATCACTGGTAATACCGCATACAGATGTGCATATAGATGAGAGCTTAAAATTTGTGGAAAAACCTTTGTCGATTGAAGATCGACAGGTAAAGAAGCTTCGAAGGAAGCATGTACCTATTGTAAAGGTCAAATGGGATGCCCGTAGAGGTCCTGAATACACGTGGGAGGTTGAATCCACGATGAAAGAAAAGTACCCTTATTTATTTCAGTAAATCTCGGGTCAAGATGTATTTTAAGGGGGTGAGGATGTAACACCTCGAAAATTCACGTCCTATAATGTGTAGACACGTATCATATGTTTGAACGTGTGAAAGAATGTTATAGAAGGACTAAAGTTGACAATCATGGAAAGTATGTGGATATACGTATTCTAAATGTCAATAGTGAATAAATATATTGTATATTAACCCTACATGATGTTTATAACATCAAACGAATAAATCATGGATCATGCGAAGCTAAAAGTGAGAGATTACAAACTACAGGGGTTAAATGTGTCAACATGTTTAAGTTATACCTCTGAGTGACCTTTTGACAAACCCGAAGCTTTGTAACGGTTAATTATGCTCACTAGAATGCACGATATAAATTTCATAAAGTTTTGTTATCGTATGAGAAAGTTATGATCAAATTCGTGTGCGAGGGGTTAAAGCGTTAACATTGAAAGTTATGACTTTTCGGGTTAACCGGAAGTGTCCAGGGACTTGGCAAAGTGGGTACAAGCCTTAAGGCCCTTGTATATAAATATAAGGGGGCCAAATTGCAAGAAAATACTGAGTTGCCCTTTCGAAAGGCCAAGAGACATGCATGCGGAAAACAGAAAATGCTTAATCTGATTTCAGGGTCAAGGCGGGCCGCGTAAGACCTTAAGGTCTTTTACGCGGGCCGCGTCAGACCGTCAGATGCAGAATCATCAGGCAGCAGCCTGCAAACGCGCTCAATCGACCAAAAACTGATATTATTGCATTGTGGGCGACCCCTAAACAGTCTTAGAGCACTAGGGACACTTGTGGGCAGCTTATGGTCAGTACTAGACTTACTTGTCAACAAATTGTGGTGAGAAATCTACTATATAAAGGACCTAAGTTGCAACATTGTTCTTCACATCTTCCTCTTGCAATCTGATCATTTCTGGAGCTCAAGCCTGCTCTCAAGTGATCACATTTCGTGCATAGGACCTTGGTAAGTTTGCTAAACCTTTCTTAATTAAGTTTTAGCTTAAAAGTCAAACCGTCGTAATTAACGGTTGACTTTAAGGTTAATCACAAATGGTCCAGTGATTAGTCGAATCAAAAGTAGTTATAAGTTGGTATTTATGTGGGTAATAAACCCTTAAAAGGGGTCCCCCTGATTACCACTTTAACTAGGTCAAAAGTCGGGTCAAACTTATAATTAAAAAGTCAACAGGAAGCTTAATTTCTAATTTATGCATGATTAGCTATATAGAACACCTACAACCTGTTTGATCATTATTATAACTTGGTAATTAGTGTAAGAACATGTCTAAACACGTTCAACCCGACAATTTCCTATTTAGACCCGGTTCGGAACCGAAAGTCGCATAGTTTGACTTATACTTTGACTTTCAGTTCTGACCCGTTATGGTATGTTTTAGAAATACCTTAGAGATTTATTTGGACCAGGTTACATGCTAGTATAACCCTCTGTGATTATACACCTCGGATCATTAGTTATCCAATTAATATGCATGATTCCGTTAATTGCTCATATGTTGACCATTATGCCCTTTTCACCTTAAAACGTGATTTTTGGAAATGTAAAAGAGTAGAAACCTTAATTGCTGATATATAAACTTGCATACAAAATTTGACATCAGTTTGAGGTGTAGATTAAGAGTTATGCTCGTTAGCGTAAAATTAAAGCTTTATGTTAATTAAACGGCGTATTTAGCGTATAGCCTATTTAAACATACTTTTTGATATCAAATATTTTACCCACTGATGTAATATATTATTTTGGGATTTTTACAGATTTTTATTAAATTTTAGGCTGAGCATAACTTATAGTCGTAAGCTTAATCCGGTAATTGTCGGTTTTGCCCTTACGGGCTATAAAATGAGTTTTACATATCTAAACGACTCAAAACCTTTTGCTACTGATCACATATGATAAATAAATTATTTTAAGCCTTCTGGAAATATAAAAATATCAGATTTATGTATCAAACCCGGAAATGGCCTCTGATCGCTTTTTTAAGCGTTTTTAACGCATAGTATGTACTAAAACTATTTTAAACATACAAGGGTTGATACCTACTGATATTATAGGCAAAATTATAATATTTTAAAAGTAAGAAAAGGTTGATAAACTCAGACTTCAGTTTTGAGCTTTTCGGCTTATGTGAAATTACCAAAATACCCCTACGGGGCATAGTTTGGTAGTAATTGATAAATTTCACATATATACCTTACCCTACTGTTATAACTCATTAATTTGAGTATGTTTGCTGATTACATCAGACCTGTAACTCAGTTAAACACTTAAACTCTTTTATAACCTTGTAAATGACCAAACTACCCCTACGGGGCATAGTTTGTGTTTAAACTCGTTTCGGGCATAATAAATGATATCTTACTGATGTCACAACATATATAAAGCATATTAACTTAGGAAACCTGTAAATAGCTCTCATGAATACTCGTTACGCTTTTTACGCGTTCGGTTCGGTTTATGTAACTAGTTTACATAAACTAGCCTAAACGGGTCAAACCTTAACGGTTTTATCTCAAAATCCAGAATGTGTATAATATACCCATATTAAACAAGTCTCTGAACTTCTCGGGTCTAAATCACATTCTATCCGGTCTTCGCTTAATCGTGCGTACGAACCGTATCTTTGAAACTAGCCGGTCTAAGCTTAAGCTTAATTAAAGACCCGTTAGAATTCTAATAGGTTATTATAAACCTTCGTTCCAGATTAGGAGTACCAGTAAAAGCTACGTGCATTTTGCTTATTGTGATTTATACATTGCTCAGGTAAATACTTTTAACTTATTTTCCCTATACGGGCTTGGGTTACGGTATATAGCATACCGCTTGATCGGGCATCAAATCCTCCACCGTTGAGTGGGTAATTGAATAATTTGATCGGCTCGTTTAAACAGTCTTGTTACTTAAAGCCTTTGGGGGGTTAATGACCATGTCCCGGATATCCTTGGCATCATTTTACGAAATGGCCACGACTTAAGCGCGGGGTGTAGGCGTACACCCGTCAGTGCACAAAAGAATATTGTGGTATGTCTATTGATCTTTAACACGGACTTGATCCGGGCAACTGAACGCACAAGGAACATGTAATTCGTTCACTAGATTATATATTTAAAATAATTCTCCCAAGTTAAATAAAATGTTTATGCCATGTGCATCCAAACCAATTTTCAATCATTTTCCAAAATGAGTCAGTTGATTGTATTTACCAGTGTAAACTGACGTATTTTCCCAAAAAGATTAAATGCAGGTATTATGCGTAATTGGCTGGGATTTCTCCTTAGCATCATTAGAAGTCTCGCAAGCTTAAGATGCCTGAAGTCTGTTGAACTATTGTTTCATATTTTATTTTCGATCCTTCTGTGGATAAACTTCCGAATATTGTGACATTTGATATTACAATATTAAATTCGGTTGTATTATATCTTTTAAATTGCTTCCGCTGTGCATATTAAATATTGTGTTGTTTGACTATTATGTTGCCAACCACGTCACGATACTCCCCCACCGGGCCCACCGGTGACACGTGGAAATCGGGGTGTGACAATAGGCTGGGAGTTGCTCGGTGTCGAAATAGAGTATCTTGCAAATCCTTAAAGATGCCATAAAGTCTGGTGAACTTGATTTTATACATTCTGTAAAGATCCACCTGTGGATTTGTTATTACAGGCTCGTCTATAATAAATACTTTGATATTTTCAGACATTTGAGTTTGTAATAATATTTTATATTCCAAGACTTCCGCTGTGCTATTCTGTGTATGTTTGACCGTGATGATATCAACTACGTCACGATACTCCCCACCGGGCCCACCGGTAATATGTGGAAATATCGGGGTGTGACACACCGCGAACTCGAAGTATAAAGGTTACTCATGTTGATATATGTTAGTTAGGTTATTGTGTAATTATTGTTTAATACTATCGCATCGCTTACTCGAAACGTATCGCAACGCTCAACGCACGAAACGAAAAGTCGAAAACCAACCTACGCAACCCATCCGATCGAATGACCATTCGATCGGATGGCATCCGTCCGGATGACCATCCGATCGGATGGCCATCCGTTCGAACCACCCTTCGATCCACTTCTGCACCACCTCTTCTCCTTTCTTGCCTATAAATAGCACCTGTCACATCACATGAACAGTGATGTGATAGCTCTCGTTTGACCAGCACGTTCCAGCTCTATTTTCTCTCGATTCCTCGCGATTCTTATAAGTTCTCAACCCAAACCTTGTACTTCTATCATCTACACACACTCTTTCATCATTTTCACCATCAAATCTTAACTTTTAACCATGAAATCGGCTGATTTGGGTTGTTCTAGGGTCATGTCATCATGAGTTCTCATGAACTTCAAAGTGTGACCTCATTCCACCAAAAACAACTCAGATCTAAGAGATTTCAACATGTTTAAACACTGATTTCATCAAAATCCAAACATTTTCCAACTAATTTCCACTTTTCTTCAACATTCTCAACTTTTCACATAAAACCGATAGGATCCGAGCTTGTTCAAGCCTTCTACTCATGCTATAGTGAAGTGTTGGACTGAGAACGGATTCTATCGGATAGACAACTGATTCACGGGTTGAACATGAAAACCGTCATGAACAGTTAACTGATCGGACGGGGTGATTCCCATCCGATCGAACGACTAGGACTTGATGAACACCCCGTGTTTCGAAAGTCAAAGTCAAAGTCAAGATTGAAGTCAAAGGAAGAGAAGATTGCTAATTGCGATCTATCACTCCTTGCTTAATTACTGATTTGACTTCTTTAACTTGTAATCGAATCTTTATTTTATTTGCTTTAGTTGTATTATGTGGAGTATCTGTGAACAATCGAGGTTTTATCGCATGTTTTATCGCTTTATCGCTTATCGCATCGCAACCGCATTCGCAACTCGAATCATGCGTCCTGGATATTGTTTTATGTGTGTGCTATTTATGTGTTACTTGTGCATGTTTACTTATGTTTATGTTGTGGTGATTATTCAAAACGCAATCGCAACTCTATCGCAATCAAATCGCAAACGCTGAACGCGAGTTATTTATGATGACTATATGTTAGATATAGTATTTGTGTGTTTATTATCAATCTATCACATCACTCAATCTACGCTCGCTTAAACGCATCGCAACGCTCAACACGCGAAACGGAACGTCGAAACGCAACTTATCGGAGCCGCTCGATCGAGTGACCGCTCGATCGGATAGCCATCCGATCGGGTTGCCATCCGATCGGAGTGTCATCTGATCGGCGCACCCTGTTCGACACTTGTGCCCTTTCCTTTTTTGGAAACCCTATAAATACCCTCCTGTCACATCATTGTAATGTGACAGCTCCTCCACTCGACCAACTGCACTCAAGCCTTTTTTCTCTCAATTTCTTGCGATTCTTGTAAGTTTTCAACCTAAATCTTGTACTTCCATGATCTACACACACTCCTTCATCTTTTTCACCTTTGAATCTTAACTTTTAACCGTGAAATCAGTGGATTTGAGGTGTTCTAGGGTGATGTCATCATGGAGTTCTTATGAAGTTCAAGTTTTGGCCTCATACCACCAAGAACAACTCAGATCTAAAGGATTTCCACATAATTAAACAATGTTTACGCATAGATCTACACATATTCATGGTTGAAAGGATTGAAAGATGGTTTCTAACTTTCCTTCAACTCTTTTACACTCAATGCACTCAAAACCGATAGAATCGGAGCTCGTACTAATCTTCTACTCATTCTTAGTGATGTATCGGTTCAAGATCTGAATTCTATCCAAGAGACAACTAATTTCAGGGTAAACATGAACAACCGTCTCGAACAGTTAACTGACCGGACTAGGGTGGTTCCTGTTCGATCGGATCACTTGGGTCAAGACGGGGTTCTTGTTGCTTAGCACGTTGTCATACCGTCTCGATCAAACCGCAAAACCTTCAAAACTTAACAACTTCCAAGTTTGCAAATAGATCAGGTCGCGGGACGGATCGCCGTCCGATCGGATTGCACTTGGTCTCGACACTTAACAATTTTCAACATGTTCAATTAACGGATTGCCACCTGATCGGTAGACCATCCGATTGGATGATAATCCTGCTGTGAACTTGTTCTCTGAGAAATACCTCGCCGAACGGATCACCATCCGATCGAACTGCCGTTCGATCGAACGACCTGAAAGGTAGAGATACTTCTCTGTTTTCAAAATGCTACAACGAAAACTTCAAAGTCATCATACACAAACACATCCTTACCAAACGAATGTCAATCCAATCGAATTGCCATCCGATCGGACTACCATCTGACACTTAGACACTTGGAACCGTTTTACGCGCCGTTCTTTGCTTATGCTATCGTTAATTGTTCGGGCTAATCTCTCTCAGCGCTCCCTTCAATCCAAGAGAGTGTTTACTTGTTAAGCACGATCTGTGAGTATACTCGATCCCTTTTTGCTTTAAGCACTTTTGGGTGTTACATACGGTACCTATATTCAAATCACATCAATCACACAACGCAAACACTATTTATATGCTGACCGTTATTGCATGTTACGTGTTATTCGATGAATGCTTGTAAGTTATGTTAACACAGTGATTGTTGCCTGACACCTTAGCAACGATAGTACTATAGTTTGGACTCAGCACCTGTCGTGGACAGGGGTTGTTAAGGGCTTTACTTCACGTGTCCTGGTGGGGATATGTATTGCGCATTCTACAACTCGTAGTCACGTCTGTGCATATTTCTCTGTCGATAACCTACCTGCCTTCACTTTGTTACATGTTACATGCTGATTATGCGTAAATGATTTCGAACTCTATTATATTATTAAACTTGTATGCTCACCTTTACACTATGTGTATTGACCTCTATTTTAACGTATGTGACAGGTGCTTAGGATGCTTGCTTGCTATTTGATGGAATCGAGCTTAAGAGAGTCTAGAAACCAACGAACAATTTGTTTATATTTGAGTTGTCGGAATAGAACTTTTTGTCTTTGAATTGTCTGTAATAACTATGCTACTTGTTATGTCATGGTATGGGACGTGATGCTTGATGTGTGCAAAATGCAACATATAAATTTCATCAATTGTGGCATAAAACTAACCCTTTTTAGTACTAATGTTGGAAAAAGTGTGCTTTTGTCTTCCTTTTGTATTTTCAGGATTAAATGAGCTCAAATTAACAAAAGAAGCAAAAAGACAGCAAAATCTAACATAAATACAAGAAAAGGAACAAACGTGACATGCCCGACCCCACGACAGCATCTTCCCAAGCAAAACAAGAAGACAGAAGACTGAACACGCCCCGTGCTCAGCCAGCACGGGGGCGTGCCCAAGTGTCAGCAGAAAAGACAAAGTGGTAGAAGCTTCTATTGCCCACCACGGGGCCGTGCTCAGTGGACACGGGGCCGTGCTCAACTATAAGATTCGCACAATCCAGGCAAATCGTCATAGTACAAAGATTCTTCGGCACACAGGGCTGTGCTCAGCGGACACGGGGGCGTGGTCAACTAATAAGACAAGCTGCATTAAATGAAGAAAGAGAAGTATGTGGACACGGGGCCGTGCCCACTGGACACGGGGCCGTGCCCGAGCTTCTGTTCAGCCTATAAATAGGAGTGCTTGGCTCAAGCTCAAACCATCCCTTGGCACACCACCTCTCTCACACTTCACCCACCACCCACCACCACCATAACACCATCATCCATTGTCCATCATAGAGTGTGTGAGTCATCTCGGGATCCAAGATTGATCGTAAGAGTTCTTGACAATCAAGGCCATGTTTGCCTAAGTCTCTTACATCACTTGGTGAAGACAAGTGTCTAGTGTAATACTTTTTATTTCTAATCTTTTCGCACTTTTTACTTGGTTTTGTATTAATGACTTTAATAACTAGTTTCTTATGTTGAAGGTGATTCTTCCTTATCGTTTATCCGTGGTGTCTTGACATTATTTTACTGTCTATATAAAATAAAAGATTTTCACCATTCATATCTCCACGGTCTATATGGAGGTATGTTGGCTACCTGGTCGGGGGTTAAGGGAACGGTTTGGTAAGAGTCTTGCCATTGTTCAGCGTTTAGAGGTCCTGCAATGGACCTGAGTCAAATTTAGTAGGACCTCCTTCAATACTTAACGGTATTGGATGGCGGGGGTCCAAACTCTTTGATCCCCTCATAAGTTAACTACTATTAATACTATAACCCGGTTATTTAGGACTGTATCCCTGCTGACTCAGACTACTTAGTCGAGGGTAACGTCACCTCCAAAAGAGGGGCCTACCATAATTTGCATTAATAACTTAATTAATTATCTTTCAATAATCCGACCCTTTAGGATTGTATCCTTGCTGACTCAAACTATTGGGTTGAGGGTAACGTCACCTTCAAAAGAGGGGCCTACTACAATAACTAAGATAATCTCTTAAATAAGTGCAAAAGTGCGGAAATAATCAAAGGTTACACTATACACGAGTCGGAACCAAGTGATTCATCTTGTCTATATGTTTTCCTTTTATTTTTATTTTTCAGCATTTTAGTTAGTTTTTATTTTCTTAGTTTAAAACATTTTTCTAACTTTTTGTTTTGATTAGACGTTGAGGATAAACCGGTACTAAAAGCTCTTGTGTCCTTGGACGACATCGGTATCTTACCAACACTATACTACGCTCACGATGGGTGCACTTGCCCATATGTGTGTTTAGTGTTAGTAAATATCGTGTTTTATAAATTTAAAACTTGGCTAAAAAGTGTTAAAGGGCTTAAAATATACACCTAATATATATAACACTTCACACGCATCAATGCTTAAATAATTGGTAATCGTAGTTGTTATGGAAACTCCTGGATAATCTGTTTCGCTCAGTGCCGCGCCCCGATGTTTCCGCCATCGGTTGGGGTGTGACACTTGATGGGGTTTCCGTTGGTTGACACGTTGTCATACCGTATTGGTGTAATTGTAAAACTTTCCAAACTTAACAAATTTTTACAAGTTTCAGAACGATCAGGTTGCTAAACGGACTGCCGTCCGATCGGACTGCCATCCGATCGAACGACAATCCGGTCGGATGACTTGTGACATTCAATACTTATGATATTTTCCAACACTTAAGACTTTTTCACAAAATTTTAAAAGAAGTTAGTTTCAAACGAATCGCCACCCGATCGGACGACCATCCGTCCGGATGACCATCCGGCCGATGACCTGATTTGTAGAAACACTTCTTGTTTTATAAAATGCTACATCAAAAACTTCAAAGTCACATCATACACAAACATATCCATCCCAAGCAAATGACAAACCGACCGAATGGCCATCCGACCGGATGACCATCCGTCACTTGTCTCACTCGCCTCGTTTTCCACACCGTTCAACACTCATGCTATTGTTCTGTAATCTGGCTAACTTTCAAGCGCTCCCTTCAATCCAAAAGAGTGTTTATTTATTAAACACAATCTATGAGTATACTCGATCCCTTTTTGCTTTAAGCACTTTTGGGTGTTACATACGTTACTTATATCAAAATCACACCGACCACACAACGCAAACACTTTTATACGCTAACCGCTACTGCATGTGATACGTGTTACTCGATGAATGCTTGTATGTTATGTTTACACAGTGATTGTTGCCCGACACCTTAGCAACGATAGTACTATAGTTTGGACTCAACACCTGTCGTGGACGGGGGTTGCTAAGGGTATTTCTTCACGTGTCACAGTGGTGATATGTGTTGCGCACTCTACAACTCACAGTCACGTCTGTGCATATTTCATTGTCGATAGCCTACTTGCTTCGCATTACTACGTGTTACATGCTGGTTATGCGTAAACCGCTTTCGCTATCTATTATACTATTAAAGTTGTATAATCACCTTTACACTATGTGTATTGACCTCTATTTTAACGTATGTTACAGGTGTTTAAGATGTTGTGCTTGCTAGCTTATGTGGAATCAAGACTAGGAGAGTCTAGAAACAAATTTAATAAATTCTGAGTTGTCGAAACAATTTATTTTGTCTATGAGATACTATGTCTGTATTAACTGATTTGCTAGGTATGTTATGGTATGGTACGTAACTTTAAATATTTGGTAAAATTAGTTGTTATGGATTCTCCTTGACAATCTGTTTCGCTCAGTGTCGTGCCCCAATGTTTCCGCCATCGGTTGGGGTGTGACACAAGTTAAGCCAAGAGTAACCATCTAAGAACTCATTCGTTTGGGTTTGGGTTTTCTTTGCAACAATCACGAGTTAATCTTTACATACCTTTGTGGTATATCTATAAGTTCCATTAGTGCTCTTCACACTAGTTAACTTCTAATGTTTTCGGTCTTGCAAACTATATAAGCATACAAGAACAACCCCTTTTGATGGCAGGGAGCTTCTAGATTAAGTGTCGTGAGGATGAACATAACACAATAGTTGAGTTTTGTAGGCAATCTCTTGAGCAAGAGAATCATCCTGCCGATTTACTGATTTTTTTATTATACAACCTATGTTGCAAATGATATGTTGTAGTTAGTTGTCATTATTAATACTAGATGGTGAGAGTATAAAGTCATTTGTTTTCCATCTTAGGCTATATCAACTATTCAATTGTGTTTTGTACATGCGGAAAAACATATATTTGTTTATTTTGAACTAAAGGGGTTATATAATCCATACTACATTATAAAGCAAATAGACGTGGATGAGGCTATTGCTATAGCAAGCTGGTTTTAGACTTTTTGTTGCCAGAAAAGTTTCTTTTGATGTGTGTGATTTTTATATCCTCGTTGTAGGTTGAATCGTTAGCGATTCAAATGACTTAGATGGAAAGTGAGTTGGTTCAAAGCTGAGCTTTAGAAGCTTTCAAGTTTTCTGAAGCAGGTTAGTATGTATGTGTAGTAAATCGTACATGTCTATCAAACTATATAATGTATTGCTGCATTTATATTATTTTTAGCACATATCTTAAGCATAACATATGTCAACATATTAAATTGTTGTGCTTTTTTTAGGGTTTTGAGGTTTATTTGAAGCTGGTGAGAATAAGTGTTCTTATTGATGCTCTCAATAGCATGTATAATGCTTAGAGAATAGGGAAACTACATGTCATGATTAGACCTTCAAAAGTTATTATCAAGTTTCTTATGGTTATGCATAAACATAGTTAGTTACTTTAACTTAATTTTGGCATGTATATTTAGATTATTATGTTCTATATAAATTACAAAATTTGTCCTTTATTTTTACACCATTTTGTAGGCGGTGTCCTTTTGCGCAAAACATTGCAAGTTTTAGGTTTTATGTTTCAAAATCTTACACGTTTTAACCTTTGGGCTAAACCCAACTAGATTTTTTAGTTAAATCAGGTCATGTGTCTTGCACATGAGGGCATTTTAGTTTTTTACCACATTTATTTAATATTATTTAAAAAAATAAAACAAAACCCTGCACACTCTCTCTCTAAACTCTCTCTCTCTATCCTCTCTTTCTCTCTCTCACCTCAAAATACCAGCAGCACTAACAATTCAGTTTCAAATATACCTGGACCGCAATCAGTTTTGTTCTCCGCCGGCCTCCGTCGCCCGCGATAGAGTTCGAAAGAATTTCGTTTCAAAAACAGTTCCGATGTTTTAACGGATGCGAAGCTTCATGCTTCTCCGGCGAAAGGTTACAAGTCTTTGTTGAATTTGAAGGATAAACGGTTAAAGAAAGAAATTGATATGAATTCGCTGTTAGTTAAAGAAACTGATATGTATTCGCTCATAAAGAAAGAAATCGATATGAATTCGCTATTAAGTAAAGAAACTGATCTGAATTCGTTGTTAAAAAAAAAGAAACTGATATGAATTCGTTGAATTCTTCTAGCACGTTGACTGAATGTGAAATCGTTATTCGTTAATGATGATCGGTCTGCTACAGTTGATTTGGTTAATTCAGTTAATTCTGGTTTGAATATAAATTTACTTTGATTTGGTTAATGATGAAAGTATTTCTTTGAAAGTAAGTTTGTTAGTTACGGTTGTCACGTTTTTGGTATGGTTAACACATGCATCTTGTAAACGTTTTCATCTTCATCACTCATACCACCTCCTCTTGAACAAGCTCTATGACCTCTTTTTTGTACCATCTACCAATTAAAGATTTACACTTAGTTCCAAATCTCTTTTCCTTAAGTTGAATGATCTTACACCATTGAAAATGGATGAGAAATCCATCTGAAACGACGACATTCTGTAACGCTGCGCATTTTGTACTTTCCTTATTTAGAAAGTTGTAATCGTATTCCTATTGTTTGAATCTTGTAATTGTATCGTATTCGTATTCGTATTTCCTTCCCAACATTGTAATCCGAGGCTTTGATCATAACGAAACTCCATTATTTTATACTTATACATGTTACGTACTTGTGTTATACGTGAAAACCAATACTTGGAATACTTGAAACATCAATTATATGTGCATTATACTCATACCTTACATTTTTATGCTTGAAATACTTAAAACCAGCTAAAATACGTGAAACTGACCCAACATAACTCCCTCATGCGGACGTACCCTTCCTTCGCACGAACCAGCCTACACTCGCACGAACTAGCTTTCCTTCGTGCATACCTACTTCCTTCGTGCGGACCTACCCTCCTTCGCATGAAGGTACCCACCTTCGCACATACTTGACCTCCTTCGCAAGGATGTGCACTACTTCGCACGAATAACCTTCATCCGTACGAACCACTCATCCGCACGAACAGAGCTGGCGATAGGATTCGGGCAGAGAACGTAAATAACCGCGTTTTTACCACTTTTTCACCTATTTCCAACTACCAACGACCAACTACTTCATTAATGACTTAAACCCTAATCCCAACCTATAATAAGAGCCCTCCTTCACTCCTAAACACTTTCCAAACACTTAAATCACTTCCAAAACTTCTTAATCTCTCCCAAACTTGCAAAACTTGGCAGAAAGTTTCAAGCTTTCTAAGAGAGTTTTCACTAACTTTACTCACTACTTTTCCATGTTTTTTTCTTCTATTCCACTTGGATGACCTCTAAGAAGGTTTTCACAAGTTTGTCATGGCATACTAAGGCGTAACCTCACCACATTTGAGGTCCAAAGTAGAGTTAAAATTCTATTTTACTTTATATTTTATACATTACATTTCTTGATTAAAACTTGGTGGAATCTTGTACCCACCAAGCTCCCAACTAAGTTCATAGTTGTGGGTTTGTGTTGTGGTTGATTTTCACCAAGAAACAAGTCCAAAAACTCTTTTAAATTATGCTCACACATGTTCCAAGTGTTGAAACCATCCAAGGTTCACTGTATTCAATACGGATGAACTTATGTTTTGGTAGAAGTGTGAACCGTGGGAGCCTTGGCTTTCCAAACTAGTTCCACTAACTCATTTGTTACCTTGTTTATGATCATCCAAGTAGCTTCCACGACTCAATGTAACACAACCCCGCCGCACCTCCAACATTTACCATGATGGGTATGGAACACCCGGGTTTATCTTACTTGGCTGCTTGGCAAAATTAGTTAGTTTATGTTATTCTTATTCATGACCAACCGAGTTTATCAACTATGTTGATAAACTTTGTGCTTTGGTAAATTCATACAAAGAGGTATATATACCTCCATGCTTGATTTACATGATA
Source organism: Helianthus tuberosus (assembly GCA_030545235.1). Classification (NCBI taxonomy): domain Eukaryota; kingdom Viridiplantae; phylum Streptophyta; class Magnoliopsida; order Asterales; family Asteraceae; genus Helianthus; species Helianthus tuberosus. The sequence goes on from CM060381.1 coordinate 19,873,770, forward strand.
CCTATGATAATACATGATGGAGCAAATACAATAATACTACATAATATAAGATAATATATATATATATATATGTGTGTGTGTGTGTGGAGCCGCTAAAATGAAAACCACCCCCAGTTGTAAGAACCGCGAGAACCACTCTCAACCAATAAGAAAAAGGAGTAATTTGGTCAATTTACCCCAAATGTCAAATCCCACCATCTCTCTTCAATTAATGTGATCAGATCATCTCTCATCTCTCTCTATTTTAAAACCCTGATTTCTCATTTTATCTCTCTCAAAATTGAAATCCATTCTCATCTATCTTTGGAGATTGTTCATCTCCATCACCGGAGATACACTCCGACCACCGTCTCCTCCGCCACCGTCAATGGATATCCCTCTCCGACCACCTCCTCCATCACTTCACACTCTCTATCAACAGAGATCACACTCCGGACCACTGTCTCCTCTGCCACTGTCACCGTCTCCTTCGCCACCGTTCACCACCATTCAACGGGGGCAAACCCCCTGGACGACGCCGCCGCACAGGGGGTGGGTGTGGTGTCTGAAAGTTTGCCCAGTTGTATCAGTCGACGCCATCGCCGGTTCCGGTGGCGGATAGGGTTTTGTTCCCGGTGGTTGTACCAGCCGACGCCATCATGTAGTTTCTGTGTTTTTTTTTTCATGTTTTCAAAGACCAGATCTCCTGGTTGTTTTTCATGTTTTCAAAGACCAGTTCTTTTGAAAGTATTGAATCTGGAAAAAAAAATTGAGTTTCTTGGGGGTTTCTTTGATTTTTGTGGGTTTGATATGTTGATTCTGTTGATAGGTGTGGAATCAACTGTTGATATGTTGATTTTATTTTGTGGTGGTGAGGTTTTGTGATGTTGCAACGAAGGTGTGGCGGTGGGTGCGGTGGGTTTGGTGGTGTGGCAGTGGGTTTGGTGGTGTGGCGGTGGTTTTGGTGGTGTGTGGCAGTGGTTGATGTCGATGGCTCCGATGTTTGGGTTTTGAGGCCGACGGATCCGATGTGCGGTGGGTGTGGTGGTGTGGCAGTGGGTTTGGTGGTGTGGCGGTGGGTTTCGTGGGTTTTAATTTGTGTTCTTTTGAATCTGTAGGTTTTGATATGTTGGCTGTGGGCGGCGATGATGAAAAAAAAACACCGATTTTGATGACGATGGCGCGACAAGGACAGTGGAGGGTAGGTTTTTAAACCTGCAACCCCTCTTTTGCAGCCTTTTGATTATCGGTTAATCTGAGCCAAACCCTGTTTTTTTTTTCGAGATAGACTTTGTTTTGATGTTGTTAGTTTTTAATTCCCCCCCTAGTCGATGATGATAACGATATATCTGAGACATCTCCCGAGTTTGCGATTTCTGGGTGCGTTCGTTTTTGCATAAAGAAGTTTTTCTAAAAAAAAATTAACCCGTAAACTTTTTAACGTAAAACGTAAAAAACGTAAAACGTAAAAAGTTTTATGTAAAACGTAAAAAGTTTTATGTAAAACGTAAAAAGTTTTATGTAAAACGTAAAAAGTTTTCACGTAAAACGTAAAACGTAAAAAGTTTTAAAGTAAAACGTAAAACGTAAAAAGTTTTACGTAAAAACGTAAAACGTAAAAAGTTTTTCGTAAAACGTAAAACGTAAAAAGTTTTTCGTAAAACGTAAAACGTAAAAAGTTTAACGTAAAACGTAAAAAGTTTAAAAGGTTTAACGTAAAACGTAAAATATAAAACGTAAAACTTTTTCTACGTAAGTTGTAAAACGTAAAAAACAGTGTGATAAAATGGCGCCTAAAACAAGGGGCGTGAATGTGGCGCATAAAAACGCCGCGAAAAAAAAACGGGACGTAAAAACACCGCGTTAAAACGGGACGTAAAAAACGCGGCGTTAAAAAAACGACGCTTGAAAAAGTCGAGCGTAAAAAACGGCGTGAAAAAACGACCCATTAAAAAGCGATTCGTTAAAAAGCCGGGCGTAAAAACGGCGTGCAAAAACCGGCGCGCAAAAAAATTGTCTTTGTTAAAAAAATTTGAATTTAAAAATGTTTTTAATAAAAAAATCTTTTTAAAAAATAAAAAGTAATATAATAAAACTAAAAAGTAATATAATAAAATAAAAAAATAATAAAGGCAAAAAGACAAAAAAGAGTTATTTTACTAAACTACCCCTTTGGATTAAAATATTAAAGAAAATAATAAGACAAAATGTATTTAATATTAATTTTTGTTACTTTTAATCTCATCCATCCATCTTGTTGATCCAAAGGCTAGAAAGTGGTTCTATGGTTCTTACAACTAGAGGTGGTTTTCATTTTAGCGATCCCCTATATATATATATATATAGGGGATGGTTCAAATGAAAACAACTTTTATTGTGAAAACTCGAAAACTAACTAAAAAAAGCCTAAAAAACACACAAAATATATTTTTTTTTCAATTTTTTTTATAAAAATCGTTGGTTTTTATATATTAAAACCAAAAAAATTATATTTTTAGTACACATGTGTAATAATACACATGTGTAGTATTACACATGTGTACTACACAAAAAAAATTTTATATAAAAAAACCTGCGAAAATTATTATGCAAAAAAAAAAATTTTGGTATTTTTTTTGACTTTTTTAATTAGTTTTCGAGTTTTCACAATAACTAATGGTTTTCATTTGAACCTTCCCCTATATATATATATATATATGTATATGTAGGGCTAGGTTAACGTACAATGGCCCTTATCATACAATATGTACGCGATCATCTCAGCCGTCCGATCTGGTGCGAATTCACTTTTGAACATGCGATTTGTGTTGAAAAACCAACATGCAAAATTGCTTTATATACCAACATGCCATTCTCATATTTACCAACATGCGAAATTGCTACAAAAAAAAAACCAACATGCGATTTCGAACATGTTTTTTTTTATAACGTGCGATTTCACAATATCGTACATATTGTACGTTAAGGGATATTGTATTTTACACTTTCACTATATATATATATGCCGAATTCATTATACTAACCAATTTATGGTCAGGGTTATGAACTTGGGTTATTTTATCTTTGTTCTAAATTTCTCGTTTATGATTTTAATGGGCAAGTTAGGTCCCATGAAATCACATAAAAACTTATTGTCAAAACGAGTACTTAGACGAGATATATTTTTCGTGTATACATACTCTTATACTTGAATTCCAAATCCAAATCCTTCGCCAAAATCCAAATACTCACACACCTTTCTTTCCCCCATTGTAGGGTAACATCGGTGTTCCAACTCTCATGCTCGTCAAACTCATGGATTAATCAGAAAGCTAGCAAAACCGTGAGTGTACATGACCCCTTTTTACTTTTCCTCACTTTGGGTGCAATACGTATACTTTATGAAACTCACAAAATCACATACTTTATGCTTAAACACAAACAAACAATCTGATATACGTGCTTAATATGTTATGCTAGGAACTCATACATGCTAGAACTTGTTTGCACTATGCTATGTCAATAACTTTGATCAAACCTCCCTTAACATGTATAGCGATATAGGATTAACGCACCGCCCGTACTCTTGAGGTCATGTTAAGTTAAACAAAACGGTCTCGTTTTGCTACAGCGAGATTACGATAACGGGAAACTTTGGGTTGACAAGTAGGAGTTGCATGCTAGTATTGCTATGATATGTTCTAGATTACGTTTATACAATGTGGATTCGTTTAATTGTTTTATACTTATGCTAGTAACCAAACTTGTATGCTCGCCAATACTTTATGTGTTGACATGTACTTTAAGACGTATTGCAGGAAATTGATGATGATAATGAACGGAATCTAGTAGGATGAACTAGAAACCCATTTAAATTTTAGTACTTTGTTGTATTTTGCTTCTGGTTCAACTTTGTTGTATTTTGTTTCAAATAATGTGCTTAAATTTAGTAATGAAATGAAATTTTGAATTTTAAATTTTAAATACCTGTTGCAAGATAGTGTTATGAAGCCTCTTGCAATCTCGTTTTCGTCTCACTCCGATGTTTCCGCCATCGGTTGGGGTGTGACACATTCCACTGTTACTATTGTTCGGAGACGAGTATTCTTCGACTGCCGGTTGTCCATCTGAAACGACCACGGAGAAGAATCTGCATTTTTTCCGGTCAACAAACACCAACTCAACCATCAAAGAACTCACCATCGGAAGCCGCTGTTATCGGTCATCTTACATTGCCGGAATCTGTCCGTCCCAAATCACCACCACTAAATGCTAGAGAGAGAGAATGTGTGTTTAGAGAGAAGGTTTAAGGTGAGAGAGAGAGAGGAGAGAGAGAGTTTAGAGAGAGTGTATGTGCAAGGTTTTGTTTTATTTTTTTAAATAATATTAAATAAATGTGGTAAAAATACTAAAATGTCCTCATGTGCAAGGCACATGACCTGATTTAACTAAAAAATCTAACTTGGTTTAGCCTAAAGGTTAAAACGTGCAAGATTTTGAAACATAAAACACAAAACTTGCAAAGTTTTGCGCTAAAAGACACCGCTGGCAAAACGGTGTAAACATAAAGGACAAACTTAGAATTTCCTCTTTTAATGGTTTCAAATTCCGATAAACTGACACCGTATCATTACTATACTATACTGAACCAAACAATATCGATACTGGTACTGTACTTTTTTATAGTTTTAGGTTTTGATATTGTTTCTATTATACAACTTTGTTTGCGCCGTTAAGTAAATCAGCTGCCGATACCAGTACCGATTGCGTGGCGAATCGAACAGATACTGTCCGAACAACATCGGTACGAGTACCTGTTTTATAGTTTTCGACTTTTCGCTCCATGTAAAATACATAATGATTGCTATACCGAATGTCTGCATTGTACCGGTACAATAACGAACCGCTGATACTAATAGAAAACCCAATAAAGTCCTCGAAAACCCACTAGTTTGTAGAAAAAGAAAAAATAGCTCGACACAATTGTAAATTCTTGGAAAAAAGGATGCAAGTTATACACACACTATATACATACATATTCACACAGTTATTATACTTATATCCACCTTATACACTCCTAGAAAATCCCCCGATTTCCCTCGCTCTGAATTCGAAACCCTAGCTTTTGATCATCAAATCAATCAAATAATCACCATGATTCCATTGGCGCAAAGATTATCAACTGAAATTCGGCTGTTGCTCGAGAGCTTGAACGAATCCAATCACGACTCCGTTATTAGCGAACTTTCTCAGGTACATTATGAAGTTTTCTTTTCCTCAAATCATGTATAATTCAGTTTATTTGTATCTGTTTGTTTTTGTGCGATAGATCTGCTTGAAATTTGAAACCCTAGGTGCTTGATTGTTCCACACGAGTGTAAGTAGAATGCGTATCAAGTGTACTAAAAGTTAGATTACTTGGAATGTTATGAGTAAGTCTTGTAGACATGTATATTGTGTTTGATGTAGTTGTCAGGGTGAATGATTTATGATCCAGTTGTGATTGACTTTGTAGTTTAGTTGACTTCGAGAGTTACATGTTTGTTAGGGATTAGGGTTTGCAACACACACACTGACACACAATCGCACGCGATCATTGCAGAACGAACACGCGGCAGTAGGATTTACGTGGTTCGGTTCCAATAGAAGTCTATGTCATAGGCTGCAACTAGGAATTTATTATTGCTATGCTCTCAACTCTGGTGATGAGGAATTACAACGATAGATACAGATTAGGGTTTAACACTTGTTGAACAAGAAAACATAAACATGCCATAATAAGAGATACATATTAGCTTAATGTACAACCAAATAAGCTTTATTTACAACCACAAGTTGTGTCTGTCTTATCTGCTTTGCATATCAACCTTTTTATCAATTAAGTCTTTTCAATGTATTCATCCCTTTTACATATTAGCCTCCTAATGGCCCTAGTTTTGACCTGTAAGTATATGAGGCACTGCCTCAACTCTCAAGCATCTGGTTTTTAGCGCCTCAGACACTCTTTTTAAAATTAAGAATGGGAGTTAATATAAGAGAACAACACAGTCAAACAAACATATCTATTGATGCTTAATAAGTTTGCTCTACATGTTCTTCCGTTTTTAGATATAGAAGTATGTGGAATACAAAATATAAGTTTTTCTTAAAGAAATGAAAGCTTCAGAGTAAACTTGGAGTTTTAGTTTTTCTCCCTTCCTGATTTAGGTATCTTGTTGCTCTTGTGCATAAAATATATGAAATGTCAGCTATGATTTCGTACTTGTTCTAAATAATGTTTTATTTGGAGAATCTAACTGCATGCATTCAATGGGTTCTTCTTGTTGACCTTGTGGCATCTTGTGCAGTATGTTGATTACGGAGTAGAGGGAAACATTCTGCTTCTAGAGACATGCTTGGACCACTTTAACATTTACGAAAAGGACTTGACAAGTACTCACCTGGAACCTGTAGTTGCTTCACTTTTTAGAAAATTGTTGGAAAAGCCACAGTTTAGTACTGTATTCTCAATGTCAGTAAGGTCATCAGCAATCACCGAAGAATTTCTAGATAAATTATCTGCTGCTCTACAGTTAACGACAAATGAGAAACTTGGATTTGGTCTTGCTTTGACAGATTCCGAAAATAATGACATCAGAACGGCTGGTGAGCTATCTTATCGATTCATGTTCTTCTTAACGCTCTATGTTTGTGTACGTGTGATAATTATATTGCTGATTGCAGGAAGAAACTTCTGTATGAGGCGGATTGAGGAAATTTGTGCTACTCATGCCTCTCTGCAAACAGCTGACTATGTTCAGGATGTATTGCTGTTTCTTAATAAATCCGAAGCCCTTTCTAAACATGTGGATTCATTTATGCAATTGTTATCTTTGACTCAGTTTGATAAGGATTCGGGGCTTATCTTAGCTCCTCTTCTTTCAGATGAATTCCACAACTCCAAATTATTGAGGTGAATATATGATTTTTGTTGCTTGGGCACGCATAGTTATCGATAGCGAGGATAGCGTTCGCTATCACTCGCTTTATAGTGTGTCGCCCGTATCTCGCAATCCGTTAATTAGCAACTCCATTCCGTGATTATAGCGGGGCGACGAATTCCGGCTCTGGTGCTGCAATTTCTGCTGGAAACCTGCCGAAGAAGAAGAGTGGCTGCTTGTTTTTGCGTTTTAGCCTTTTAGGGTTAAATAAATTTATATATTTAACATTTAACCCCTCTATCTTTCACTACTTCATATTTGGTTCCTAAAACTTGTATAAGTTTACATAAGAAGTGTAAAATTAGTTGTGTATTTTAACCTTTAACCCCCTCTATTTTCACTAGTTTACATTTGGTCCTTAAACTTATAAATTTATACATAAAAAGTATACAATTAACATTATATATGTATATATCAAAATTATAAATTGGTATTTTTATTTCTTAAAATTTTAACTATCTTATCGCTAAACACGAAATAGCAGGCGCTATTTCGTCGCTATCGCTTGATAGCATATAGGTACCTTGTTGCTATTCGCTATCGATAACTATGTGGGCAAGATATTGTTTATCTAGTTAAAAGATTTAGATGATTCATCCTTTTTCTTCTGTTTTTTTTTTCAATTTGTAATTGTAATTGTAATTGTAATTGTCAGGTATATGGATTTTCTCAATGAGGGAAATGAGAACGAATTTGACAATATTCTAGCAGAAATGGAGAGGGAGATGAACATGGCGGACATGTTGAAAGAGTTGGGCTATAAGTGCACATCAGATGTATCACTTTGCAAAGATGTGTTATCGTCATTCTCACCTCTAACTGAAACAACTGTCGCTAGGATACTTGGGACCATTATCAGATCCGATGCTGGTCTTCCGGACCACGAAAACGCCTTTTCCACATTTTTTTCCGCTATTGGTAGAGGGACTCTGTCTGATATGCCCTCGTTGAACTCTTGGAACACTGATGTCCTTATAGAATCAATTAAGCAACTCGTTAGTTTCTTTTCGTTTTCTGGTTTTAATGAATATATGAGATGAAACCTGCATGTTTAGTTACTTACTCATGTTAATATGAAAAAAATCAGGCTCCTGGAATCAGCTGGATCGCTGTAATTGAGAACCTTGATCACGAGGGTTTCTATGTCCCAGATGAGGCGGCATTTTTGCTACTGATTTCTTGTTACAAACGTGCATCCCAGGTTTTAATTTATTTTGTGTAGTTTTTGATTTCTCTAATGATGGATAAGTGCATTGTTGAAGCTTAAATTTGTACTGATGAAAATGCAGGATCCCTTTCCACTGGCTGCTGTTTGTGGCAATGTTTGGAAAAACACTGAGGGCCAGCTGTCCTTTCTGAAGCATGCTGTTTCTGTGCCACCTGAAGTGTTCACGTTTGCACACTGCAAAAGACAATTGGTATGAAGATTCGTGTGTGTATAAATAAAGACACATACATACGTGTATAGGGGTGTAAATGAGCCGAGCCGAGCCCGAGTTTGCCTAAGCTCGAACTCGTCTCGTTCAACTTAAAGAGAGCTTGAGCTCAGCTCATTAGGATTTTTTTTGAGCTCGAGCTAGACTTGTTTATTATTTAATTATCTTATTTGTCTTCATTTACAATTAGTTAGACTTTTTATATATTATATACGTATGTTATTTAAGTATTTTTATAATTTTCTATATAATAGCAGTACTAATTGTTATGCAAGTATATTTTATATATTAAATAAAGTTACATAGATAATATGCTTGTTTTGCTCATTTAGGCTCACGAGCCTAGTCAAGTTTGATATGTGAAGCTCGGGCTCGTTTAAGCTTGGCCCCGTTCGAGTTTTTAGCCAGCCGATCTCAAGTAGCTTACGTTTGGCTCGGCTACACCCCTAACATGCACACACACACACACACATGTGCATGTTCAATACAAAACCAATTTTTAGTAGAGAACTCTGAAAACGGCATAATGCACTTGTACATGGTGTTTGATGGATATAATGGGAGTTCGAAAGAGAGTGGGTGCGGTTACATAAACGTCTTATGTATCACATATAAAGCTTAAGGTGCAAGTGTTTATGTGGTTCTTACAGTTTTTTACTTCTTGTATGTTCTGTATTAAATGTTCCTCTACAGACAGACACACGCATATATACACACATACATTTATTAATTCTTACAATCCAGTTCTTACTTACTAATGATTCCACGCATATGTCCACTGGTTTCAAATATTTAGTGGTTCTCATTTGAATCCGTCTCTATACATATGCATACACACAAGTATTTTTAAGTAGAGAACTGTGGTTGGATAAAGTGAGAGAGATAGTGGGGTGGTTATGTGGTTCATTAAACAATAGGTACTAGCGTTTTTGTAGTTTTCTACATAAAATTGGTTATGTATTGAACGTCCATCTATGCGCACACACACACACATATCTATATATATGTTACATACATTTATACACACACATACATACACACTTATATATTTATGTATGTACTTTTATTATTGATATATTGGATCCAAGTATTTGCATGTATCGTTGCAGGCAAATGTTGATGCAGTCCATAGTCATAAGTATCAATCTGGGCATGCAAATCATGCGTGGTTATGCCTTGACCTATTGGAGGTGTTGTGCCAGCTAGCTGAGAGAGGCCTTGTAAAGCCTGTTCGATCACTGCTTGAATATCCTCTTAAGCATTGTCCCGAAGTGTTGCTATTCGGGATGGCACATGTTAATGTACTGTCTTCACATTGTTGAGTGGCTTATGTTTCTGCTTCTTCATTAAGTTGTTTCATAGAAGCTTATATATTTTTACAAATTACGCAGACCTCATATAATTTCCTTCAACTCGAAGTTTCTTTGGCTGTTGTTCCTGTGATACTTAAAGATGCTTCCGCCAGTGGCATTCTGCTCCATCTTTGGCATGTTAACCCTACCTTTTTACTAAGAGCTTTAAGTGATGCACTCAACACAGATTCAGATAATATTACCAGGGTCTTGGATTTATGCCAAGAGTTAAAGGTCAGAGACCAGTTTTAGTTTCTGTCCACTGTCGTTATGTATGTGCTAAATGTTCTCTGTCACAGATTGTATCTCCTGTATTGGAAATGGTACCTATGTCGTTAGGTATTAGGCTTGCTCCCCTGGCTTCTCGAAAAGAACTCATAGATCTGGAGAAATGGCTGATTTCAAATCTAACTACTTACAGAGATACTTTCTTTGAGGTAATGATAAGTTGATAACTAATGCTGTATATTATATATAATAATAATAATAATAATAATAATAATAATTACAACAAGTAGTTACGTCTACAGTTCTTTTCAGCGATTGGCCCCTTTTTTCTTTTGGTCTCTTAGTGTCCTTTTGTTTTTTACCTTTACCCTTCAACATTTAGTATTGGCATTTACAACCCCTCAACTTTCTAAAGGCTTTGTAATCAATTTTTACGTGCTTATTTTTATGTACGCGTCGGTATGAATTCAAATTGATTTACGTTTCGACGTAATTTTATATTGGAAATGGGTAAGGCTCATATGTAATACGTTTTTGTGTCTATTTTGATGTACGTTTTCAGTTCGTCTACGTTTTCACATAAATTTTGTTCTACAACAAGTCGGGTCAAATATAATACGTTTTCATTAGACGGTATAAGTTTGAGTTACTTTATGTTTTGAGGCCGCCGCAACACATCGTACCATTGATTAACTTAAAAAACATAATTTTCTTACGTGCTTATTTTTATGCACGTGTCGGTATGAATTCAAGTTGGTTAACATTAGACATAAATTTCTTTCGCAAATAAGTCGGGTCACATATAATACGTTTTCGTGTTTATATTTAATGTACGTTTTCAGTTGGTCTGCCTTTTGACATAAATCATGTACGTTTTCAGACGGCATAAATTCGAATTACTTCACGTTTCAAAACTGCCGCAACGCGCGGGAAAATTTACTAGTTTTGGTATCTTGACATTTAAGATGATATTGACATATGCATGTGCTACATTATTAGGAGTGCGTCCGATTCCTGAAGGAGGTGGACTTTGCTGCTCGGGAATCTTCAAATCGTTTGCGTAGTCCAGGAAACATCTGGAGTCTTTATATGGAGACAGCCCCTGTGTTTTTTAAGGTTTACCTTCCAAATAGTTTTGTACTTCATTATTTTTGTTATTTCAGCCCACACTGATAAAAGTTTCGTTTTCTTTTAGGTTCTTCAAGCACATGCAAACTTGCTCTCCTCTAACCAACTTTCTAAGGAAATGGAAACTTTGCATTTGAACGTTACAAACAACACTTCAAGGATGAGGAACGATGGTGGTCCTGATTCATCAACAACTGAAGTATATGCGGATGATATAGAGACAGAGGTCAACGCTTATTTCCAGCAAATGTTCTCTGCCCAATTGACTATAGATGCAATGATTCAAATGCTAGCTCGATTCAAGGAATCTTCTGAGAGAAGGTTTATTCTTTATGTGTTTCTTTTTGGGCCTTGACTATATATATATATATATATATATATATATGAGAAGGATCCGTTAGGAACCACCCTTTATTGCGAGAACCGCGAGAACCAATGTGAACACAACCAAAAATACCTAAAAACACACAATATATATATTTTAATATTTTTTATAAAAAAAGCGCTACTTTTAGTAGCCAAATTTTTTTTTTTTTGGCTACTAAAAGTAGTGATTTTAATGTAAAAAATAGTAAAAATTTTTTTTTTTTTTTGTGTGTGTTTTATTTTTTATTTTTTTGGGGTTTAGTTTTTAGCATTTTAGCGGGGGGGGGGGGGTAGGTTTTTTTAGCTATTTTTGGTTGTGTTCACATTGGTTCTCGCAATAAAGGTGGTTCTCGCATGAACCTTACCCTATATATGTATAGGGTGGGGTTCTAGAGTGAACATTAGTGTATTTGCGAACTGAGTGAACAAATCTTGGCCATTGATTTACACACGTGGATGGCTAGGATTTCATCATCAAATTATAAAATACACTAGTGTATTTCATCATCAAATCCTGGCCATTGATCTACACACATGTATGGCTAGGATTAGTTCGCTCAGTTCGCAAACGACACTAGTGTTCACTCTTGAACCTAATCCTATATGTATATGTATATTTGTGGTTAATTGATTTTTGATGTCCTGCTATACCATGTGGCCTTCCAGGGAACAATCCATATTTGAGTGCATGATTGCGAATCTGTTTGAAGAGTACAAGTTCTTCAACAGATACCCTGACACACAACTTAAACTCGCAGCGGTTCTCTTTGGTAAGGCCTTGGTTTGATGCGGCTTTGATTTTAACTTTAAATTAATATTCATGATACTAATTTAATATAACGAAATTTGTTTCCATTCCTTAATCTTTATGTTAAGCTCGTTTTTTTTCCTTATCTTATAAAATATGAAAATTGCAGGGCTGCTTATTAAGAATCAACTTGTGACCCATCTGACACTTGGCATTGCCTTACGAGCTGTTTTAGATGCGTTGCGTAAACCTGCAGATTCCAAAGTTAGTTCTAAGTTTTCGGTTTCTGCTTTTGATATTCCCCGAGCTCCAAAAGCATTCTTATAAATAACGTGAAACATGCTTGTATGCAGATGTTTGTATTTGGTACAAAAGCATTGGAGAATTTTGTAGATCGGTTGATCGAATGGCCACAGTACTGCCAACATATCTTGCAAATATCACATCTACGTGGCGCTCAACCTGAGCTTGTTGCTTTCATTGAAAGGGCACTTGCTAGAAATTCATCGGGCCACCCGGAATCAGATGCTGACCAACACCATAATTCTATTTCGCAACCAAACACTGAGGTACACATGTTTTTTTCTTAAAGGGTTTTTGTGTTCCGCTCTTTTGGATTACCTTAGATTTGTATCTTATACACTTTTACAAATTGTAGATGGCGGGCTCATCTTTTCCGTTGATTGGATCTGGTAGTTCACATCTTGTTTCTCAGATATCTTCTCCAATTCAGCTTCAGCAAAGGAACCAAAGTTATTTAGATGAAAGACACAGAGCCTCTGTAACTTCCTCTAACTATGTGAAGCCAATCTTAAATACGACAGGACAAGTTTCAGTTGCTCTAGCAAACGAACCTGTAAACATCCCCAAGGTAACCGCTGCTCTTGCAAATGAACCTGCTAACGTGCCTAAGGTAACCACCATACTGTAACTTCAGTAATATGAGTGTGAGCTTTATGATCATATTATAACTTATGATGGTTAAATGCAGCCACAGAGTGTAGTTAGTTCTTCAGCAGCGTTGGGTTCATCTCCTGCTTTTGCTCGTGCTTCTCGAGCCGTTACTTCAGCAAGTAGGTTTCAACTTTTCTTAAGCCTTATACCCCCATGTGTATGTACTTCTATAGAGTAATTTATGGTGGTTTGTCATATTATATCTATATATGTAATGCAGAGTTTGGTTCTCTAAATATTGAAACACTTGTTGCTGCTGCTGAACGTAGAGAAACTCCCATAGAGGTATTTAAGTATTTTATCTACCTTTAGCCCCTTTCTGGTGGTTTATTTTCCAGGATTCTTAAATGAATTTGCCTATTACTGAAAATATTCATCATACTAAGAGTACTTCATAAATTAGATTTTGGTAAAAGATGAATTTTAATAAATACCGTCTTAAGATATTCTGGTCATGTTCATCTCACATGCATCTCCCTTGCAGGCACCGCCATCAGAAACTCAGGATAAGATTTCTTTTATTATCAACAATTTATCGATTGCCAACATTGAAGCTAAAGCAAAGGAATTCACCGAAATTTTGAAAGAACCGTACTATGCGTGGTTTGCTGAGTACATGGTTATGAAAAGGTGAGATACTATATCACGGATCGAAAACATATTGTGTCAGTAAGAATTTTTCTAGTAAATCTGAAACAATTATGGAACTATCTGAGTGTCTTACTGATCTTGTTGACAGAGCGAGTATCGAACCAAATTTTCATGACTTGTACTTGAAGTTCCTGGATAAAGTAAGCTCAAAACCTCTTATCAGAGAGATTGTTCAAGCCACCTATGAGAATTGCAAGGTATAATTCAGTAAACGATTCTTTGCTTTTCTTAATGTTGGTCGTTGTGGATCGTTGGGAATTTACAGTACATTATTAATTATACGGCAATGCAACAGGTTCTTTTAGGATCTGAACTTATAAAGTCCAGTTCAGAAGAACGTTCTTTGCTGAAGAATCTTGGAGGTTGGCTCGGAAGGATCACAATCGGTAGAAACCATGTTTTGCTTGCTAGAGAGATTGACCCAAAGCCTTTAATTATTGAGGTTAACACATTTTTTTACACACATTATTTGAGTGATATGTAGCTAAATGCGGTTTCGATTTTTTGTAGGCATATGTAAAGGGTTTAATGATTGCAGTGATTCCGTTTACTTCTAAGGTACATAAATTGGAATGGTTGGTTAAGGTTTATACTTTTTTTACTGATCAAAGTAATGTGAGGTATTTAATTTCTTTGTGCTGTTGATGTAGATATTGGAGTCATGTTCTAACAGTCTAGCATATCAACCGCCAAATCCTTGGACCATGGGAGTTCTAGGGTTACTTGCCGAAATATACGCAATGCCAAATCTCAAAATGAATCTCAAGTTTGAAATTGAGGTATGTATATGTGTGCTTTACATGGAGACAATTGCTAAATTGGTTAACAATTTTAAAATCATCTAGTAAATATGTTTCTGTTGTGGTGTTTCAGGTGTTGTTCAAGAATCTTAATGTGGATTTGAAGGAAGTAACCCCGTCATGGCTTCTTATCGACAAAGTGAGAGAAGTTGAAGGCAACCCTGATTTTTCTAACAAAGATATTGGGCCTGCCCAGCAACCATTGGTTGGGGAAGTTAAATCTAGTAAAATATCTAATCTAAATCAAGTCGAATTACCAGTTGAAATTGGTAGCTCATCTCATTCGGGTGGTCATCCACGAATATTACCTCAGGTGTTTCTTTAATCTTAATATGTTTCTCCACGTAAGTTTTTTTGTTTTGTTTTCCTGGGCTTTATGGTGCTAATTTATTATGTGGATAGTATGCTGCTTCGCATCATTTTCCTGCGGTTACTTTAAGTGAGGAAGAGAAAATGGCAGCTTTAAGCTTGTCTGATAAGCTTCCATCTGCTCAAGGACTTCTACAAGCACAATTGCCGTTTTCAGTTGGTCAGGTGTGTAGGTCTTTTTTTATGTCTTTGTGTTAATTGTTTTATTCTCTACTGAAATATTAGTCGTTTTTGCAGCTACCGTCATCAAGTATGGATCAACAAGTGATCGTCAATCCTAAGTTACAAGCTCTGGGCCTGCATATGCACTTTCAGAGGTACCAACTTCTCCTAAACATATGATTATAGAGGCGGTTAATTTTAATTCATTATACAATATGTTAAAAGGCTATGTGGTAGCACTCACATGTGCTTACCCTTATGGTAAGGTAGCCAATAAGATTTTTGTAACTTTCTCAATTTGTATTTTTCTTTTTTACTTTATTATTGTTTTCTTTTCTTTTTTTAAGCAACCGAAATATTGCCATCACGAACCGAAAATCATCGGTACCGGTACTATCATAACCGTTACTGATTCTTTTTTTACGGTTCTCGATTGACGTAAGACGCGTAGCGACATCCTTTTCGGCTTATGATGACTTTTGACCATCGCGTAGTCTATGTCGAGTGTCGTTACATAATCTATACATTAATGAACAGAGCCAACATCAACCAAATTCCCGCTACTAACATTATTTTTACTGTTACGTTAACGTTTTCATTTAAAATTTGTTAAAAACCGGCTCACCCCCGCCGCGGAGCGCGGGTGTAACCCACTAGTTTATATTAACTGCTGTTTGGTCAAATGGGCATACACATAATAAAATTTATATAACATTCCAAATGGGTCAAAAGTCACCTGTAGTGTATTTAAAAGATTGCAATGCTTTAAATCATTTTATATAAAAGAAATTATATTATTACAAAAAGTCATCTGTAGTGTATTTAGAAGATTGCAATGCTCTAAATCTTTTTATACAAAAGAAAACATATTATTACTTTATAATATAGTTTTGTAGTTGTATTTTATGCATAGAATTAGTGCAGAAACAAACAAAGAAGTCTGCTCAGAATTTGATTAGTAAACTAAATATTGCTCGGTGTATGCAACTTGTTTCTTTTACAGAGTGCTTGGAATTTCAATGGAGCTGGCTATCAAAGAAATAGTTTCTAGTATTGTTCAGCGCAGTGTTTCAATAGCAACTCAAACAACAAAAGAACTTGTGTTAAAGGTGGCATTTTGCTGGTCGATTATGTTCATTGTGTGTTGATGTAATAAACACTGATTTTGAAAGATGTTTTACGCTTTTTCTTCAATGGCAGGACTATGCTATGGAGTCGGATGAAAGCCGTATACACAGTGCCGCTCACTTGATGGTTGCAAGTTTGGCGGGAAGTCTAGCTCATGTCACGTGCAAGGTTTCTTGTGAAACCATTTATTAAAAAATTTGAATTATGAATATAATTAACTTTGGTTTTGATCTCTGTTATTAGGAACCTCTTCGTGGTTCAATATCAAGTCAGCTAAGAAACAGTCTTCAGGCTCTGAGTGGGAATATTTCAAGTGAACTACTTGAACACGCGGTTCAGCTTGTTACAAATGACAATCTTGATTTGGGCTGTGCTTTTATCGAACAGGCTGCAACCGAAAAGGTTAGAGATTACTAGATTAGTCTCATCACATTTCTCATTTGATCATTACTGATGTGTATTTTGTTAAATACAGGCTGTACAAACAATAGATAGTGAACTTGCTCCTCAACTTTCGATAAGAAGGAAGCACAGAGAAGGGGTTGGGTCCGCTTATTTTGATAACAGTCTGTATACACAAGGTTACGTAGGCGTCCTACCCGAAGCCCTCCGTCCGAAACCTGGCCGATTATCTCATTCTCAACAGCGAGTTTATGAGGTAACATCTTATTTCCACCGTTGATATATCATTCAGTATAAAATCACTATAAATCGTAAAATTAATTGTTATTTTTGTAAGGATTTTGTTCGCTTACCATGGCAAAATCAATCCAACCAAAACTCGAACTCCGTACCTCTTGGTCCTTCACCTTCACCAGCAAGTGGTGCTCTACACCGGGGTTACGGTTCCAGCACAGGTTCAGTATCGGTTTCAGGTCAACTGAACCCTGGAATTTTCTCATCGGGTATCAATGCTGTAGCACACGAGGATATGGAGCCTAGCTCAGTAAAACTTCTCAGGTATGATTTGTTAAACGGCTTTCCATTCGTGTTTTATCTTTTATCCTCCTTTTTACAGTTTTTTTTATATTTCCAGTGGTTCTTCGGTCCATAGCACGATGGGCAGTGGTATGGGTGCTCACAACTTTGAGGCTGTTCCGTCTTCGTTTTCTTTGGCACCAGCTCCTGAACTGCACGTTCCGGAATCTTCCAGTGTTCCCAAAGTTAGTAAAGTTATTTAGCATGAGTTCAAGATGGGTTGTAATGTGTTTGCATTGCTTAACATGCTTTCTGTTAATTGGTAGGAACTGGGAGTGCATGCACAATCTTTGTCTTCAACTTCGGATCGCATTACAAATACCAATGCAGAACTTTCATTGACTACCAAAGATGCAGTGGATAAATACCAATTTATCTCAGAGGAGGTTATAACTTCATAAACATTTCACTTTCATTTTGGTTTACTTCAGGAAATTTCGGTTTAGAGCTTACCGGACCAATTGATTGTTGTTTCAGCTGGAATCTCTGATAGCGAAGGATGCTAACGAAGCTGAAATTCAGTCTATTATTGGCGAGGTTCCTGGGGTGATTCTCAGATGCATTAGTCGGGATGAGGCTGCGTTGGCTGTAGCTCAGAAGGTCTTCCAAGGTTTATATGAAAATGCAGCAAACAGCACTCACGTTAATGCTCATCTTACCATGTTAACCGCCATTCGTGATGTCAGCAAGCTTGTGTTCAATCAACTCACGAGCTGGGTATGCGTTATTTCATTTCTTCTTCGCTCAGCCTCTACAATGGTTTGTTATTGACTTATTTCAGTGAATTTCATTACTAATTGCTCACATCGGGGGTTGTGTAGGTAATATATTCCGATGAAGATAGAAAGTTTAACAAAGATATTATTATCGGCTTAATTCACAGAGAGTTGTTGAACCTTGCTGAGTATAATATTCATTTGGCTAAGCTTCTTGATGCCGGAAAGAACAGTATGTATAATCTGTATTATTGTTATTGTTATTGTTGTTATTTAATCACTATCTGTTCTGATAGAAAAAGAACTAACTTTTGATATGATAAGCAGAGGTGGCAACAGAATTTGCAATATCGCTCATTCAAACACTGGTGGTTAGTGACACCAGAGTAATATCTGAACTTCAGACTGTTGTTGATGTGTTGGCTAAGGTATGAGACTAGGATCTACTCTTAAAATAGTTAAATGCATTTTTACGTAATCGAATGCAGCGTTCTGAAAGCATAATCACACGCAGCTTGCAACAAGGCCTGATGCTCCGGAGGCACTTCAACAGCTTGTTGAAATTGCTAGGAACCCAGCAGCTGGACAACAAAAAGACCAAAAGGTTACATCATAGTATCATACCTGTTTTTGTTTCTGTTGCTAGACAACATTCTCAGATCTTAACTTTTATCGTTTAATGTATCAGGTGTCGAATCTTCTTGTATCAAGTAGGGATGATACTGGTGTTCTGGAATCTTCTGAACCAGATCCTGCTGCTTTTCAAGAGCAGGTATATAATATAAAGCTGCTTTACGAACTTCTGACTTTAATATCTATGATTTCACAGGGGTAAATAAATAAATTTATTTATAATATATCTCACAGGTTTCGCTGCTGTTTGCTGAATGGTACCGGATATACGAACTTCCTGGTGTAAATGATCAATTGTCTGCTCGTTTCGTTCTCCAACTGCAGCAAAATGGCCTTTTGAAAGCCGATGATACATCCGACCGTTTTTTTCACCGTCTTCTTGTAATGATTTTTTACCAAAATGCCCTTTTCTAATTATGCTTTAAGAAACCTGTGTCTTATCTTCTCTAATTATATCAGGATATTGCTGTATCACATTGTATATCTTCTGAGAGCGCTGTTCAATCTCATCAGCAAGCACAAACATTATCTTTTCTAGCCATTGATATGTATGCATCACTTGTCTTTACAATACTGAAGGTAGGGTCCGTCGATTTTTATTTGAACGTTTAATTCACATATGCATTTTTTTATTGTTGTTTCTCAAATCGACATTTTTTTCCGTATGGGTAGTTCTCTACTGACCATGGATTAAGCAAGCTGCAACTTTTTTCGAAGGTTTGAATTTTTAGTCATAACCTGAGCTTTTTGATAATTTTCAATTAGTTGCATATCATAAACTATTAATCCACATTTTGTAATGCAGGTGTTAGCGGTGACTGTGAGATTCATTCAAAAGGATGCTGAGGATAAGAAAACATCATTCAACGCTAGGCCGTATTTTAGGTTATTTATTGATTGGCTACTTGACCTTGGTACTCTTGATTCAGTCTTTGAGGGTGCAAACTTTCAGGTACTTGCCTTTTTCTGTGTGACGTATCAACACTTTGATCTAAGTTTTCCGTTTCAAGTTATTAGTTTTCTTGCAGGTTTTGACAGCTCTAGCAACTTCCTTTCATGCGCTACAGCCTTTGAAAGTTCCTGCATTTTGGTTAAGTGACTATAAATGATCTTTTCGATGATACCAAACTATCAAAGACCTATATATTTTTTTTTGGATGTTTGTCTAATGTTGGGAAAATGGTCTTTTTACAGCTTTGTATGGCTTGAGCTAGCAAGTCACAGAAGTTTCATGCCGAAATTACTGAGCGGGAATGGCCAGAAGGGATGGCCGTATTTCCAACGTTTACTGGTAGACTTGTTCCAGTTCATGGAGCCGTTCTTGAGGAATGCTGAACTTGCCGAAACGGTTTGCATCTGTTTTTTTACTCATAACTAGGCTATAAACGAACACGATTTGTGTTCGTTCATTAACTTTAACCGAACACGAACATATAATTGAATAATTTTTTTTTGTTCATGTTCATTCATTAAGAAAATGGGCAAGTTCGTGTTCATTTATGTTCGTTCGTTTAAAACCTAAACGAACAGTTCACGAACATAAATGAACATAAACAAACTTAAATGAACATAATTTAACAAACATAAAACAACACAAATGAACATATATGACCAAACATAAACGGACACAAAGTAGCTTTTTTTATAAAAAGTTGTGATTAATTACGATAAATTCTATTGGAAAGCCCTTTTTAATTACTGAAAAACCAAATTATTAACTAGTTATATGTATATAGGTAGTTAGAAAGCCTCTTTTATGTTTATATTTATATGAATTTAACTCCATGAGCAAACATAAACGAACATAAATGAACGAACAACACGTGTGTTCATGTTCGTTCGTTTAATAAAATGAACAAATATTTTTGTTCATGTTTGTTCGTTTGTTAAATAAACAAACTTCCCGCCGAACAAGTTCACGGACAGTTCATCATAGTTCGGTTCGTTTACAGGCTTACTCATAACTTTAATCTTTAGCAGAATCATCTTATTTTTGTTGTTTTTTTTTTCAGATTCGTTTTCTGTACAAAGGCACACTAAGAGTGCTTTTAGTGTTGCTTCATGATTTTCCGGAGTTCCTTTGTGATTATCATTTCAGTTTCTGTGATATTATTCCTCCAAGCTGCATTCAGATGAGAAATATCGTACTTAGTGCGTTTCCACGCAACATGAGGCTACCCGACCCTTCCACCCCCAACTTGAAGGTCTGTCTAATCTTGGTTTTAAGTATTATACGAGTGTAGTTCTCGTTGATCAGAACTGATTCTGGTTCCGTCCGATCTTGTTTTCTCAGATTGATTTGCTGGCTGAGATTAATCAATCGCCACGCATTCTGTCAGAAGTTGATGCAGCTTTGAAAGCCAAGCAAATGAAAAGTGACTTGGACGAGTATCTCAAGGTACAGTATTAGGGCTGCAAACGAACCAAACGTTCAACGAACAGTTCGTGAACCGTTCGGCCGTAAGTTTGTTTGTTTGTGTTAGTGTGTTACTTCGTTTAATAAATGAACAAACATGAACACGAAATTTCGTTCGTTTAGTTAAACAAACGAACATGAACACAGGTCGCATTCATTCATTTACTGTTCGTTTGTGTTTGATAGTTCATTAGGGTTTTTAACTTATATTTTTATTTTTATTTTAAGTACTTCAAAATTCCCAATAATAGATTATTTAATAAATATTAGTGTATTACCTATTGGTATTACTTCATTTATTTTGATTAACTATTCTTCTGGGTGGACTAAATGAAGACTTCGAGTGTCTTTTGGGTGGTCTAGTTTTGCTCCATTTCATATCTTTTAAATAATCGTCTCTTTTTTTAATATATGTAGACGAGGCCACAAGGGACTTCGTTTCTTTCAGAATTAAAGCAAAAACTGCTTCTTTCGCCAAGTGAAGCTGCAAGGGCCGGAACACGATATAACGTGCCTTTGATGAACTCCCTTGTTCTTTATGTTGGAATACAGGTGTGTTAAAGTTCTTTAATAATTTTAAAAAGTTTAATTAATGCGGAAATAAAAGGATGTTATATTATAATATCTTTTAGTTTTTAATTTTTTACAAATAATCTGACTGGGTTAGGGCTAAAGGATAACATGCAGGGTTTTGAAACATAAACTACAAAACTCGTCAACTTTTGCGCTAAAGGACAGCGCCTGCAAAAGGGCGTTAACTTAAAGGACGTAACTTGTAATTTACTCTAATATCAATCAATGATGCAGGCGATCCAGCAGCTACAGGCGAGAACACCACATGGACGGTCGATGGCTAGTAATGCATCACTAGCTATCTTTATGGTGGGCGACATATTCCAAACGTTGATATTGGAGCTAGAGACTGAAGGGCGTTACCTCTTTTTGAACGCGATTGCTAACCAATTGCGTTATCCCAACAACCACACACATTACTTCTCATTTATCCTTCTTTACTTGTTTTCCGAGTCTAACCAGGTCAGTCAGTAGTAGTTAGTTGGTGGTTAGTTGACTTTGATGCTTGTTTCACTTCCAAACATTTACACGCACTTAAATGTCATGCAGGAGGCTATCCAGGAACAGATCACTAGAGTTTTATTAGAACGGTTGATTGTTAATCGGCCACACCCTTGGGGGCTTCTAATTACTTTCATTGAGCTTATCAAGGTAATTACCATCTGATGAACGTAGATATATATATATGTTGATAATGATAACGAGTCTATGAATGATTGAGCAGAATCCCCGTTACAACTTCTGGAGCCGATCTTTCACAAGGTGTGCCCCTGAGATTGAGAAACTCTTTGAATCAGTGTCGAGATCGTGTGGAGGTCCTAAGCCCGTAGATGACGGTGTGGTTGCTGGAGGAATATCTGATGCCATGCACTAGCACTAGGATTTATTTTTGTTGCTTTAGGTTTCAAGACGTGACATCTAAACACCCGTTTGAATGTTAGTTTTTGTTCCTTTGACATTTTCAAGTTTTGGATACATGCAAACCTAATGCCAAGAAAATGTCAAAAACAAGTTTATTAGTACCCAGAATGGGTCGATCCGTGTTTATATTTCAGTTATAGCAAGTCAACTGGATAAAAAACATTAAAAAAATACGAGTTTAAATCAACCAAAGGGGTGTTTTGTTAAACCAAACTAGATAATCATTGTACAAAATTTTTTTAGACATTAAAGTATTTTTGAGTTGACCCAAAGTCCTCAACCAAAAACCATACACGTTTTTACCCGTTAGCCGTTTTGCCAAAACTACTACGTGTACATCATCTCCTAGACCTATGACGTGTATCGCTAACACATTGCATTCAAGTATTCAACTCACCAACAGCGATTTAAGAAATAACATAAAGAGTTGAAACATTGAGAAACTTAACTGCTTGAAAAACTAGAAAGTAACCAAAAGATTTCAACAATCTAGCTACCTAGTAAATTCATGGAGTACAAAGGATTGGTTCTCTTATGCCTCTTGACGAACAAAGTAAAGCTTTAAGCCTCTATAACCAGGATCTAATCACAAACATTATGTATTTTGATGTTCGGAATCCATCACGATATATGTACACACTGTAAACAAGTACAGAAATGAGTAGAAAACATAGAGAATTCACCAAAACTGAACTTGTATTAAGCACACAGCTATACAAGTTCTCTCAAAGTCGCATTATTACATCATAAAGACTCAAATATATAGTGCAAAAACAAAAAACAATGAAGGCAATGCTCATAACAAGAACAACATTAGGAGATATTTTTTAATCCAGGCAGTCGCAGACCCAAGATTTTTTTTTTCCAATGGGTCCCTTTTTTTGGGTGTTAAAGATTTTTTACAATCAAACGTTAGAATTTTCGGGTCAGATGGCTTTCGGTTCGGGTCGGGTCGGGTAGGGGAGAATTCTATTTATCCCCTTGTAAACCTCCTTAACTGAAGCATATTAGTAACATAGTGGTCACTAATTATTGGGTTATTTTTAACAAATGTGTAGGTTGATTTTGCTATTATATGCCA
The DNA here is from genome assembly GCA_030545235.1 of Helianthus tuberosus. Taxonomy (NCBI): domain Eukaryota; kingdom Viridiplantae; phylum Streptophyta; class Magnoliopsida; order Asterales; family Asteraceae; genus Helianthus; species Helianthus tuberosus. The sequence goes on from CM060381.1 coordinate 19,897,348, forward strand.
CTTCAATTTTTATATATTTTGTTGAGAGCAACAAAACAAGTGAATGCAACTTATACTAGTATACCAGTATGCTTCTTTTTTACTGTAGTAACAGTAACTTCCCCCCAACCATTAAAATCTTGAATTTATGCTTTGATTTAAAGAAATTATAAGTTGAAATCAAGAAATGGTTACTTGTTCCTATGGTATTTGCTGGCATATTCTTTAGAGGGATTAAAACTGACAATCTTCTTTTTTCCGCATTGATGATTATAACTTATTTTTTTACTAACAGAATACTAGATTAAACCTAAAGGAAAGGCAAAAATAATAAACAAAAAAACCAAAAAATAGGTATAACAAATCTTGAACTAGTGAACACCTAGTTGGAAAACAAGGGAACTACCACCTATGATGCACTGGGACGGGTACGGGAACGGGGTACGGGGACGTGTACGGGAACGGGAAACGACAAAACTAAAAAATTCAAGAAGCGGGGACGGGACGGGTACGGGAATAAAAACATATAAAAAAATAAATATATATTAAAGATAATGTAACACAAAACCCCAAAATAGTTATATATTGATGTAAAGTTCAAAAATCTCATATCTTCCTAAATGATAATGTAACACATCTCAACCCCAAATGATCTTTTAGAATCAAAATTTTCTTTCAAGTTATATATATTTTTGGAAAGAGTAAAATGCACGGATAGTCCCTGTGGTTTTGTAAAATAACACCTATAGTCCCTGACTTTTGGAAATTACACCGGTGCTTCCTGTGGTTTGACAGTTTGTTACTCGGATAGTCCCTAGAGTAGATGTCCGTTAATTTTTTCAGTTAAGTAGGTGTGAAATGACTATATTACCCTTACTTATTAGAAAACAATTATTAAAACAAAAATTCAACTAATATTGTTTTTGGGACCCCACCACCTACCAACAATTCATCTTCAACCTCAGTCAAGCATCACCCCAAACCTCATCTCTGCAACTTTACTCTCTTGATTATCTCTCCCATCCTAGACCTTTTTCTCTCCTCTCTGTCACACACACTAACATAAAACACACACACCAACTTCCCTTTTTTCAAACGTAAACCACCTTCAAGGTTTTCCTTTTATCCCCTTTTCACCATTGAAACCCCCCAAAATATCTTAATTCCTCACGCCATCCTAACAGTCACGCTCACACATGCTGTTTCGGTCTCTCGACACTACAAATTTGACATCAATTTCATCGTTTCTCATCATATTCAAAAGCAGTTGTTGTAATGGTTCATCTATTTTAGATTTGGTTATTCTAATTGAAGACTTGTCTGACCGTTTAAGAGAAAGAAAAAAATTAAAAAGTAAACAAATATGTTTCTTGTAATTGAAGACAGTTAAATGCTCATTTTGATTTCAATTCTTTATCCTTACATAAATGTAAGTGTTAGGTTAAATTGGAAGTCGACTTGAGTTTGCTAGGCGGTGTTTATTTGTCATTTGTTAGAAATTTGCAATTGGTATTTGAAGTTTTGAGTAATCAGGCAGCGGTGTTGATAATTGAATCAAGCAAGCATGTTATTCTTGTTCCCAGTAATTAGGTAGAGGTAACGGTGGTGGTGAAGTCCAGATTGTGTTTTATGGAATGAAGAAGAGGTTAGGGTAGGTCCCACCTTTAATTTTAATATATCTATTTTAGTGTTTTAATTTAATATACTAAGGGCATGTTGGTCATTTTACATGGAGTTAACGGAGAAAATTAACGGACATCCACTCTAGGGACTATCCGAGTAACAAACTGTCAAACCACAGAGAGCACCGGTGTAATTTCCAAAAGTTGAGGACTATAGGTGTTATTTTACAAAACCACAGGGACTATCCGGGCATTTTACTCTTTTGGAAAACAATAAAAATATGAAAAAAATAAACTCTATATCAAATAAATTAATAAGTATATAAAGTAACTAAATATCTAATGTAATAAAAAAGTTTAAAGTATAAAACAAAATAGAAACGGAGAAAAACTGTTAAATATTAAATAGTAAATAAGTTTGTGGTGTAAATTTTACCTAGTATTCTTTTTACTTATCCCCATAAATGCACACAAAACAAAGTGTACCACAAATAATATAATATTACTTTTTAAATCTTATAAAAAAATCACCGTCTCCTCTACGCAGAAGACTACCGGAAATCAGAGAGGAGCCCACCGGAAAGTCGGAAAACCCCAAAAAAATAAACAGAAACATGCCGGAAACGTTTCCTGCACGTCCCAAAACGCCGTCCCCTTCTGCATCACGTTTCCACGCCGTACCCTACATGCCGGGGACGTTTCCCGGCCGTCCCCGTGCCGTTTCCGTCCCCTAGCAGTCCCCGGGACGGGAGACGGCACCTCATAGGCGTTTCCGTGCTTCCGAGATTACCACTCAATGAGACTTAAATTTGATACTATGGGTTCTAATTAATTATTTTTATCGGGTCCTTATAAGATTTACATACCGGCTCTGCTACAACAACAACAACAACAACCATACCCAGTATATCCCACAGATAGCAGAGCTATTTATAGGGTCTGGGGAGGGTGGGATGTAGACAGACCTTGCCTCTATCCATAGGGATAGAGAGGCTGCTTCCAGAGAGACCCTCGGCTCGAAAGCGAACAGCAAACCAACATATCAGGTCAAAGAATGCATGAATATGAAGTCGCCCATACTAAGATAAGAGTGGGACAATATAATGTGAATCATGTATAATGGCATGCAACATCATTTTAAGCGTAAACATAATGTAAATCATGTATAATAGCATACAACATCATAGACACAAGAAGGGCAATCATCGGAGAAGTCCCTTAAAGAAAAGGAAAAGCCTACGTCCATGAAGAACACCTAAAACCTTTCTACAATATCCTCTAGAAGTCCTTAACCTTAATCCTACGCCTCCACGAAGTCCTATCGTGGACCATGTCCTCAGAAAGATGCAACTCTAGTAGATCATGCCTAATCTGCTCATCCCATGTCAGTTTGGGTCTGCCTCTTCCTCTCCTCCCCTCCACAGTAAGAGTTTCCACTACTCTAACCGGTGCCGTCGCTTCCCTCCGCTTTACATGCCCAAACCATCTCAATCTCCCCTCCTTAATCTTCTCCGATATACTAGCCACTCTTAGTCTATCCCTAAAAACTTCATTTCTTATCCGATCTAACCTCGTGTGTCCACACATCCACCTCAGCATCCTCATTTCTGCTACCTCCATCTTGCGCGCTTGTGTCTTCTTGGTAGCCCAACAGTCTGTTCCATATAGCATAGCTGGCCTAACTGCTACCCTGTAAAATTTCCCTTTTAGTTTAGTTGGGAACCTCGTATCGCACAATACCCCACTGGCTGCCCTCCATCTACACCAGCCGGCCTGTATGCGATGAGTTACATCACTATCTATGTCACCATCTCTTTGTACAAACGACCCCAGGTACTTAAATCTGGTTACCTGCGGGACCAATTGATCCTCAATGGTGATTTGGGTTTCATCGTCAATGGCTACACCGCTAAAATCACAGTGTAGATATTCAGTCTTAGATCGACTAAACCTAAGGCCCTTGCCTTCTAAAGCTACTCGCCACTCCTCTATCCTCGCGTTTAGGCACTGTTTAGTCTCTGCAATCAACACAATATCGTCTGCAAAAAGCATGCACCATGGGACTGGCTCCTGAATCAACTTGGACAACTCATCCAAGACAACCGCAAAAAGAAAAGGGCTCAACGCAGACCCCTGGTGGAGTCCTACCTCCACAGGAAAGAAGTTTGTATCTCCTACAGGCGCGCGGACACTAGTTTCCGTTCCATCGTACGTATCCTTAATTATGTCTATATACTTCCCCGGTAGCCCTCGCCCCTCCAAACTATCCCAAATCAGTTTCCGTGGGACAGTGTCATATGCCTTTTCCAGGTCGATAAACACCATATGTAAATCTTGCTTCTTTGCTCTATATTTTTCCATCAGCCTCCTTAAAATATGTATCGCTTCTGTAGTTGACCTCCCTTTCATGAATCCAAATTGGTTTACTGAAACCTGAGTTTCTTTTCTAATTCTAGTCTCGATTACCCTCTCCCAAAGCTTCATAGTGTGGCTTAGCAGTTTGATTCCTCTGTAATTCCCACAACATTGAGCGTCTCCTTTATTCTTGTATAAAGGCACCACGATGCTATTCCTCCACTGATCAGGCATTTTTCTAGTCTTGAAGATACAATTGAACAAAAGTGTTAACCATCGGACTCCTTCTTCTCCCAAACACTTCCACACCTCAATCGGTATGTTGTCCAAACCCATTGCCTTCCCTCTTCCCATCTTCCTAAGTGCCATCCTCACCTCGTCATGTGTGATCCTCCTGCAGTAACAATTATTCTGTTGTCGCCTTTGAATCCTGGGGTTGCTGCTATCATGTTGGTATGCCCTACCTTGGTTGAAAAGATCATGGAAGTAGGTTTGCCATCTCATCTTAATGTCTTGTGCCTTGACTAAAACACGTCCATCTTCTCCTTTGATAAACTTTACTACTCCTAGATCTTGTCTTCTTCGCTCCCTAGCTTTGGCAATCTTAAACATATCATGCTCCCCCTCTTTCGTTTCCAAACGTTCATACATTTGTTTATATGCTGCGTTTTTTGCCTCGGTCACCGCCTTTTTTGCTTCCCTTTTTGCCTTCTTGTAGATCTCTCTTACCCTTAGCCGCTCCTCCTCATCTGTGCACCTCAAAAGATCTCTAAAACTATGTTGCTTATCCTTTATTTTGGTATGCACGTCTTCATTCCACCACCAAGACTCCTTATGCCCACTAGTCTTTCCTGTTGTGACCCCGAGCGTCTCAGTCGCCACTGTAGTGATCGCAGTCGCCATAGTCTCCCACATCCGGTTTGCGTCGTCACCTGGTTGCATCGATGTCATTGCGATAACTCTTTCTGTGAACATCATAATTTTTTCTCCTTTCAAGTCTCCCCAACGAATCCTGGGTCTGGTTTTCCTCTCCCCCTCAGTTAGTCTTACTTTTAGGGCTATATCTGCTACTAGCAAATGGTGTTGAGTCGCCGCAGTCTCCCTGGGTATAACCTTGCAATCCATCCACATCCGTCGGTCATCCTGCCTCATCAAAAGATAGTCGATTTGCGTGTTGCGTCCTCCGCTACTAAAAGTGATCAAATGAGATTCTCTCTTCCTAAAGAACGAGTTTATAATACCTAGGTCGTTGGTTGCCGCAAAGTCTAGAAGGTCTCTACCAGGGTCATTTCTATCGCCATAGCCAAAACCCCCATGTACCAACTCAAAGCCATCACGATCCTTACCAATGTGCCCATTAAAATCTCCTCCTATAAAAATTTTCTCCTCCCTAGGTATGGCCCTTACTACTACATCTAGACAATCCCAAAACTCTCTTTTCTCTTGGTCTCCTAATCCCACTTGCGGTGCATATGCGCATACCACTGTCACTATTTGCTCACCTAATACTAACCTTAACACCATAATTCTATCGTTGTGTCGTGTCACCTCAATTACATTCTTATGCAATTCTATAGATACCAAAAATCCTACTCCGTTCTTGGCTCCATCCAACCCTGAATACAACAACTTGTACCCATTGCGCTCTTCTGCTCTCTGTCCTTTCCACCTAGTCTCCTGAAGGCACGCTATATGTACCCTACGTCTTTTAAGTGCGTCTATCACTTCCAGCAATTTACCACTAAGAGTTCCTACGTTCCAAGCCGCCACCCGTAGACTACAGCCTCTACCTTTACCCTTACCTGCACCTCTCGTCCTTGGACATGATCTCAAGTAAACGTCACGGTTTCTATTGTCTATGTTTACAACTAACAACAAGTAGCAAACAACGTGCAACACAAAGGATGAAACTACGTTCTTGTTTTTGTTTTTTTTTTTTTTTTTTTTTTTGACTTTTTCTTATTACTATTATATTTCCAATGATTAAAAGGACCCTAAAGTTAACAAGAACAACACACACACAAGAAAATCCAACAAAAAAATCCAACAAAAAACACACAGCTTCTTGTATATTCACAAATTATATCCTAAAGCTGAACATATAATGATTCGACAATAATTTGGCGTACAACCTACTGACTGAATTCACAAAAATCAGCACATAAAATCAATCATAAGTTCTTTCAAAAAAAAAAAAAAAAAAAAAAATCAATCACTAGTGGCTTGAACAACTAAAAGGTGGAAGAATACAACCTGATTGAACAAACCTGCGCTTAAATAGGATCTGATCGAAGAACAAGAGTCGTGGATATGATCGAATACCAAACCTGCTCGGAGCTTGACCTTGCTGCCTACCGGCGTTCTTGGGTGGCCGGTGATGCTTTCCCGACCGGTGGTAGGTTACCGTTTTAAAAAAAACATTAGAGTCAGTATACCCCGTCCCATATAGGGTGGGTCCGCCCCTGAATCCAGGGGCATTTTTGGAAGTCAATCTTGGTGTGTACAAGACCTTAAGTTGGGGTGTGAATTTCTGACACGACCCGAAACCCGACACGAACCTAACACGAAATTTGCGGGTTTAGGTTTAGACTAAACGGGTTCGGGTCAGTTTCAGGTTGAACCCGCGAACCTGTTTAGGTTAACGGGTCGGGTTCGGGTCAACCTAGTCGGGTTGGCGGGTTGACCCGTTTAACACATTTATACTATATTATATTTTTTTATAATATATTTTATCTCATAAACTAAATGAGGTGTGTATTTTATGTCATGATTATAACTTAATAAGAGAAATTAACATATATTTTATAATTTAAATATGATATTATTATATACATTTGTGTTCTTAAGTAAATTTTAATTTTGATATATTAATTTCAGAAATTTTTTTTGAAAAATTCGGGTTGAACGGGTCGTGTTTGGATTCATATGTATGATATGATTTTCGTGTTCGGGTCGGGTTTAACCTGTCAACCCACAAACACGACCCGTTTAACACCCCTAACCTTAGGTGTTAGGTGCACTCTTTCCTGTATTGATTAATGTTCCATGCCATTGTTGACTTTTGTTTAATCAAACAAATGATGAGTTACCATAGTCATAACTTGCATAAACTATAAATAGTAACTAAATATATTTGTTTTACTCTATTTAATTCTCAAAAAAAAAAAAAAAAAAAAACTTTCTCTAATAACTTGCGTCCGTTAATTTTTATTAAAATAGTTAAATGCGAGGTTTAAACTTTTTTCTCAACATTCCAGAATCAATTTCGTTGAAAACTGAGTTGTTTTCTAAATATATTATTATTATTATTATTATTATTATTATTTTGATATCTTAAAACTATGTCGATTATCGGTACCGTAACGAATCGATATTGTCATTATCAAAACCAATATTCCTTTTATGGTTTTTGATTGATGTAAGATACGTGTCGGTATCCGTTTAGGCATATCACGACTTTATCTTATCAGTTTCATTCGGTTGTTGTATTGAGTGCTGGTATCATACCGTACCGGTACCATAACTAAGCAAACTCCATTAACTTTATGGAGTTGTTTCCTAATTTGGTATCGTAAACTCAACCGTTTACCAATACCATACTGATGCCATAACGAACCAAACAAATACTAACAAGACCGAATTCCCGTCACATCACACACTTGAATCCCAATCCCACTAGAATTGTTTCAAAACTTGGTATTCATAAATAAAATTCTTTAAAAGAAGTGGATTCATGATTTTCTACATGTTTTTACCATAATTACATTACATTACATACCAATAAATATAGACATATATAGTTATCATCCATTTTTGTCTGACCGACCAAACATCATCATCATAAAAATGGCAGAGCATCAAAGTGAAGACAATATTGTGCGTCCCACAAATCTGATCCACTCACGAGAAAAACTAAGCACACACTCAGGCGCACACACATATACATACAACATATACATACATACATACATTCATAACAATAACTTTTTCTTCGAAGCTTCAAATTATACTTCTTTAATCAAATTCATGTTCAAGAATTCCACTTGTTTATATCAAATTCTGAAAAATCAATAAACTTTTTGAATTGGGTGTCTCTCATTTGAAGCCCTAACCCTAATTCCAAAGTTTCAGCAAATTCAAGCTATACCATCAAGAAAATACTAAACACATGCTCTCAAGAATGAGATTATCGAAATGAATTTGAGTCCTCTTTCAAATTCAAACACACCCCCTTCTGAGCCTGATGAAACCCTAACCCTAGAATCACACAATCCCATTTCAGCAGGTCAAGATTTGTTCTTTTTGCTTTCAGATAAAATCTTGACTCTTATACTCTCAAATCTTACAAAAAGGCAGCAAATTTCCACCTGTTTGGTTTGTAAAAGGTGGTTAAAGATTAGTGGTGGTTTGCTGACGTCACTGAGGTTATTAGATTGGGATTTTCTTGATTCTGGTAGACTTTCTTACCGTTTTCCTAATCTTGTTGATGTTGATATTGTTCAAGCTTGTATGATATCCAATCGAAATAATTCGGGTGTTTGTTTGAGTGATAAGTTTGTGTCTATTCATGTTGATTTGTTTATATCAGATAATGGGTTGTTTTGGAAACCTGAATTTTTGGGTGCTCGGGTGATCGATAGAGGGGTTCGGGTTCTGGCACAAGGGTGTCGTAATTTACGGAGGCTTGTGCTGCTCGGTGTGAGCGAAGACGGGTTGGGTTATATCGCGAATGAGTGTTTGGCTTTACAGGAACTAGAGTTATGTTCATGTACAGATTTGGATTTAAAAGGGCTTGCAGGGTTTCGGAACTTACAGATTTTGAAACTAGTTGGTTCGGTTAACAGGTTGTATGGCTCGGTGATTTCGGATATCGGGTTGACTATTTTGGCTCAAGGGTGTCCGAGATTGTTGAAGCTTGAGCTTGTCGGTTGCGAAGGGAGTTACGATGGGATTAAAGCGATTGGTCAATGTTGCCAAATGTTGGAGGAATTGACCCTTTGTGATCATAATTTCGAAGGCGGGTGGTTAGCTGCGTTGTCGTATTGCATGAATTTGAAGACGTTGAAGTTTCAATCGTGCAAGTTTATCGATCCGAGTCCGGGTCCTGATGAGTATTTAGGTTCTTGTCTTACGCTAGAAGAGTTACGTTTGGAGAGGTGTCGGTTGAGAGATAAGCAGGGTCTCGGAGCGTTGTTTTTGGTGTGTGAAGCTGTTCGGGAATTGGTTTTCGAGGATTGTTGGGGATTGGATAACAACTCGTTCGGTGCCGCAAGTATTTGTAGGTATGACTATGACCCTTTCTTTGTTCAAATTGTCGGTCCATTGCATGACATTTTAATAGATCCTATAACCGAAAAGTAGTGAAAGTGGACGACCACATTTTCCACCTCTTAGAAGTAGAGATTAGGCCTGTAAATGAACCGAACGAACAACAGAGGCATGTTTGTGTTTGTTCACATAACTTTAACCGAACACGAACATATAATCAAACACATTTTTTTGTTCATGTTCGTTTATTAAGAAAATGTGCATGTTCGTGTTCGTTCGTTATTTTAAACGAACGAACATGAACATAAACAAACTAACTTAAATGAGCATAATTTAACAAACAATAAACAACACAAATGAACATAGTTGAAGAAAGATAAAAGGAACACAATTTACTAAAAATAAACGAACATAAAGTGATTTTTTATATAAATTAACGATTAATTATGATATATTTCATTGGAAGACCCATTTTTATTACTATAAAGCCCATTTACCAATTAGTTATATTTATATAAGTAGTTAGATAGTTCCTTTTATGTTTACTATTTATATAAATATAGCTACAAATGTATTTAAATTGAAACGAACAAACATAAACAAATGCAAATAAACTAACATAAATGGACGTTCACGAACATAAATGAACGATTAAATGAAGTAATGAACAAAAAAAAGTGTTCATGTTCGTTTGTTTGTTAAATAAACGAACTTTCCGCCGAACAAGTTCACGAACAGTTGATGAATGTTTGGTTCGTTTACAGGCTTGGTAGAGATTCTTGTTGAACAACAATCAATAACATAAACTAGAGTTCGCATAGTCAACGCATGATGCGTCTAGTATTACTTGTACAAGATCTATAAAATTATTTAGACTTTAATGTACATTCCTTCCCCACTCGTTAAAGACTGAGATGTTTTTTACTTTTGATGCGTTTTTCAAGGAGAGTGATGTCTCTGTCGTTGGAAGGATGCTCATTGCTTACAATGGATGGTTTCGAGCCTGTTGTTCTTTCATGGAAAGAGCTTAAAAGACTTACAGTAGTTTCCTGTAACAACATAAAGGACAGCGCTATGACACCCGAACTAGCGACCCTTTTTTCTCTTCTTAAAGAGTTGAAATGGCGCCCAGATTCCAAGTCTATTCTCTCGTCGGGTTTTGAGGGCACAGGAGTATGGCAGAAAGGTGGAAGAAGCTTCAAGATTTGATCTTTTTTTATCGAATCGATGGTAATGACACAGTAGTCTTAGGATTTAGAGAACAAGTGTGTTACAAATCACTATAGGCGCTCTTTATCTAGTTCCATTTCGTTATTTTATTTCCACATATAGTTCTTTACAAAGTTATCTATACCTGTTCTAATTTTGCCATAAACAGTAGTCTTAAGACTCTTAGTATATAAATAAACAAGTGTATTACAAGTCACGATACGCTTCTTTTGTTTGGTTTCGTTATTTTCTTTTCACATATAGTTTTCTGTAAAGCTACACTGATCTTGTTTGTTATTTAAGTTGTAATTAATCTTCACAACCCTTTTATTGGCTTAACTTACCGGTTCGAAGTTCAAATCGGATACCTGTTCATACCCAATGATGTATTGCAAGTAAAACAAAGGTTCACTCCCTTGTTATGGTCAATGTGAGTTAAGACAGGTAAAATCACCAGTCAAAACGGGTTCTGATGGGCTGAATAGTGAACTCAAAACACAATCTATATATTTATCCTAGCCTGCACCCTCAAAAGTATACAGTGGTTTCCACTTTGTAACGTATTTAGTCTCTAACTTGTACCTGCTTAAACCTTAAGATTTGTTGGTTGGGGACTAAATGCGTTACAAAATGTAAACCGTCAGGACCATCTGTGTGCATCTAAAAAGCTAGGGACTGTATCCAAAATTTTAGTAAACCACATAGACCATCCATGTACACTTTCTGAAATCTAACTATGTACTTTTCGAAAATCCTTAAACGTCAACGGGTTAATAGATCAACTCGTACTAAACGAATCTCGTTCACGTTAACCCATTTTATTAAGCATGTTGTGTTACCCGCCTATAACTTTAGTTGGTGACAATTCAAGATCATAGTAGCATAAAAGAATATCAAGCTGTTTAAAGATTCATAGAATCAAAAATTTCAGATCAAGGGTAGAGATTAAAAAGGCAAAAGTTTCTTTTCAAAGTTGATGAAAAAGTAAATCTTGAATTGCAAGGCCAAAACTGCATTATAAGATGCTAGAGAAACAGAGTAAAATACCCAACTATGAATACATTTAAAACAAAATCTGCTCTATCTCCTTCGTTTCCTGCCTTTGCCAAGTTGTCCAGATTTAAACGCGTGTTCTTGTTCTTGAAGAAACGCTTTAGTTCTCCCGTATTCCGCAGCCTTTTCTTCTTCTAACCGGGCCTTATCCCTAGCCTTTGCATCAGCAATAAAGTAGTTATCTTTCCTCAGCTCACGGATCGCCCCTTTAGCTTCACTCTTAACAAGTTTCTTCAGTTTTCTCTCCTCAGCCCGTTGACGGTCAGGATCATAGTCTCTGTTGCTCACAAAGCTGCAAAATATACAATTACCTTTGCTCAGTTTACGAAAATGAAAACAAAATGTTATGACAAAACCAATGTTTTCAGGACCGGACCAGATGTCTCTCCTTACAGGGTCAGGTCGGTCGAACCGGATTTAAGAACTGGGTGATGTCGTAAGTATTATAAAAATAAATATGGTAAACTTGAACATTTTTTAATAAAAATCTGGTTTAACCGGCCGGTTCGACTCAAAAGCGGTCTCATAGGGTGAACAGGACCCCAGGTTCCCAATCTGGTCCGGTTTTCGAAACATTGATCAAAATAATAATCACACAAGAGAATTACTTTTCTTCAAACTTTGGATTAACCAACTTAATTGGAACGGGCTTTTGTTTCCTCATTTGTAATGGTAGACGTAACATGTGGTGTTCAGCCGCTTTCTTGTTTATCAGCTGCACAGTAGCTTTTATTTTATCTTTTAATGCATCGGGCGTGTGATCTTGTCCTTCTAGTTCCATTAGTAGATTGGAAATCGGCAAAAATATCTCGGGAAACGATTTGAATTCTTCGTAAATGTTAACATATCCTTGTAGCGTATCAACTACTGCTACAAGCATGCTTGCCCTGCATAAAACCACAATTTCATTAAATATTAAAATAACAAAAATACAACAAGTGTGAAAAATTATGATACAATTCCAACAGAGCCCAATAAACAACTGGAACCTTAACTCAATTGCAGCCCATACCCAGTCAAGGGCCCAGTCAAGAAAGCAGTTGATGAGAATTAGGGCTGGTGGGTAAATGTGTAGCTGAAGTTTAAGAGCAGTTATCTCTATTTATATTTATTAATATCTCGTTCTAGTTTAAAGAATTGTCAATGTTTACGTTATCTAAATTGGGTATCTATACCTTTGTTCTTGGAGATTAACCCATCTCGAATCGGGTCTTCTATCTAAAAATATTTAAGTTTCCAGCAGTTAAATCTATCAGTTACGCTTGTTAGATTTCTGGGTTCTATCAAATTACGTACCTGAAATTTTCTGAGGTGAAATAAGGGGAGTCGTCTGGTGAGTCCATTAACGTAAGAAAATCTAAAGGCTTTATTTCAACAACTGTGCCGTGTATACGTAGCAAAGGCTTTGGGGATTTTAATTCCATTAGGTGATATAACTGCAAATAACACAAACATCTTGATTAACAATATAATCAAATCTTTATTTATTTTATTTTAGTAAAATGCCTATGTCCGTCTGAGGTTTGATCAGTTTTGCGACTTTCGTCCAAAAGTTTGTTTTTCCGCATCTGGATCCAAAAGGTTTTAATCTTGTCATTTTCATTCGGCTCGTAAACTCCATCCAGTTGCCATTTAAGTTAACAAAACAAGACAGAAATACCCCCGACCTAATAGAGAAAAATGGATGGAGTTAACGAGCCGGATGAAAATGGCAAGATTTCAAACCTTTTGGATCCAGATACGGAAAAACAAACCTTTAGACAAAAGTCACAAAATTGACCAAACCTCAGAGACGAAAATGGCATTTTACTCTATTTTTTATAACTGTAACACACCTTAGCGTCTAACGATGGCCCAGGCTTTTCTTCCAAAGCGGCCATTAAAAGGGTTTGCAGAAACACTAAGGCCTCGGGACAGAACTTTTTCGACTGCTTGCAGATCTACATAGTAAGACCATACGATGTGAAACTGTGATTAATAATAAATTCTTTTGTATTTAAAAAGGGTATAAAAATATTAATAATGGATGTGAGGCTTACAGAAAGAAGCATCGAGCACAAGAAGGAGCCAACTGCCACATCACGGCCTGATATAATGGGGCAACGCGTCAAATATTCACACATTAATAACATTGCAGGGGTCATAACAACGTGACGGAAATCTGAGCACGGAAATATCATGGACCAGAGCCTCAAGAGAAATAATGTCTTCACAGAAGGCCAACAGCTTTTCTCTGCAATAAAATTAACATAAACATCAAAATAATAATAATAAATAATAATAACAACAATATCATTTTGTGTCAAATTTTAAAGTTGGAAAAAGATTGAGGTATGAAATAAACCTGAATTTTTTATATCCTCTGCAAAAAGTGATCGAGTTTTAAGTAGTCGTTGGCGAGCACATATAGCAGCAAAGTATGGGATTTCTATACTCATTTCCATCAGTGGCTTGACAAGCAAGTTTAATAATTTAAAATTCAACGGCTTTTTATTTGCCGAAACAGAAAAATACTGCAGTAATAAACCATAAAACACCTGAAAAAAGGGAATTTTTATTCATCAGAATTTATTATAATAGGTACGCTGAAGCTGCATGAACTTGGAAACAATTTTTTATAGATATAAAGTATATTGCCGCTTTAAAAAAATATATGCCTTACTTGGATTTTCTTTCGATTTTCTGCAGCAATTTTGATTGCATTGAATGCACGAATTCGCCTGATTGCTTCAATGATTTCATCATCAGAACGGTTATCGAAAACTGCGGACAACTCATCCATGGTTTTTGGAGCTTCAATTGTATACGGAAGATCTCCTTGTTGAGTTCCCGAAGGTTGGGCCTTTGATTCCTTTTTCTTAGCATCTAAAGTATCCACAGGCTCATTAGTACTCGCAGCAGTTTTATGGTCCCTCGGTTTTTCCTCCAAATTCACACCCTCCGTGTCTGTGTCCTCGTCATCATCGTCGTCATCGTCATTGTCGTCATCACTTTGTTCCCAATCTTTTAGTGATTGTGGTATTTCACTTGCCACATCATTTCCTTCACCGTCATCTTCATCTTCATCATCTTCGTCATCATCATCATCATCATCATCATCATCATCTTCGTCTTCGTCTTCATCTTCATCACCATCGTCACTATCAACGTCAATTTCATTTTCTTTTCTCAGCATCTGTTGTATCCAGGCCAATTTGGTTTTCGGTTCCTCTATATCAAAGGAATCTCCGAGATCATCTCCAGAGATAGACGTTGGCTTCTTAGAGGTAGAATTCACATGATCATCACCGGCATCATCATCATCGTCACTTGTATCATCAGCCGCATGCATCCTTTTCTGCCTCTCTTCCTGAAAACATAACCACAAAAAATTATATATAAGTTTTAGCTAAGTCATGCTGTGCATTTTTAAGTTTTATGCCACACTAGATTGTTGCCATAGGCCACGCGTTGCGGCGGCGACGTCTTAGTTTTTTATAGCTGGAGGCAGTTATGGGCGTTAACCATGTGAAAACATGTGTTTCGGTGAATCCGATCTAAAGCATTGCGATTACAAAAGAAACAGAATCGAACCACGGTTGGTTCGTTTAGTGAGGGTTTCACCTAACCACTACACCACCCTCACCTTTGCATCAAGACTTAGTGGCGTCAAAAGTACAATAACTCGAATTTATATCGTCGAATAAACACGTATTATATTTGACCCGACTAGTTTCCGAACAAAATTTCCGTCAAAACGTAGACAAACCGAAAACATGCGCAAAAAATAAGCATGAAAACATATTATATTTGACACGACTCATTTCCGGAAAAAATTATGTCGAAACGTGAATTTATACAGACACGTACATTTGACGCCAAACGTAGACCAACTGAAAATGTACATAAAATAAGCATGAGAAAGCATTATATTTGACGCCACTGGTTTTTGCAAAATTTACGTCGAAACGTGAATTAATACCAACACGTACATAAAAATTACCATGTGAGAAAATAGTCATTTTCAAACTTGAGTGGCCTTTTTGTCTTTTTTCTAAATTTGAAAGGCCTTTTTTGTCTTTTTGTCGGTGGCATAGGCCACCGACCATTCATTATAAAATCAAGGGCGGACCTAGGTGAAGTCCAGGGTGGGCGGGCGCACCCCCTGAAAAAGAAAATTTAGTGTATTTTTTAGGCAAAAAACCCGACCGCACCCTGTGAAAATATGCTTGAACCACTCATCCACACCCCAGCAAATAATTCATGGGTCCGCCACTGTATAAGATATATTATAATTAACATACCTCCAATTCTTCTAGTCGCTCTTTTTCGTCTTGTGCAAGTTCTTCAGGCGTTTTTGTCCTGTTTGACGGGCGAGCACGCATATCCAACACCATTTCATTGAGTAGTTTATCGTAAGCATCAGCTTTTTCCTGCATTATATTGATTATATTCTATATAATAATCTAACGCAACAAAACCACGACTAATTTAATACAAGTCTTTACCTGATCAGGTTCGACTTTTTTAGGATAAACATTCTTAACGCTCTGCAAAGATGAAAATTGTTCGTCCAATTTTTTTATCAGCTGGTCATTTTCTTCCTTGTCCTTAGCTTTCTCAGCCTATGCATATAAAATAATAATAACAATCAAAGAAATTTTTCAATAATAATGATAATAATAAAGAATTTATATGATCAATGATCTAAACCTTGAAAAACTTGCTTTTGGATATTATCTCATCATAGACCTCCTTTTTACTCTTCTGCCTCTGTAATAATAAAGACACCACATTAATCGAAAAATAAAATATGCCAGATCAGCAGTTAAATAATCCAACTCGTCTCGCATTTACCTCTCCACTGGGTTCCGTTGCATGAGCACCAGGGGTGCCATCAGCGCTAAGCTGTTTTAAGATGACCGATCTCTCTGTAGAAAAATGAAAATTATGTTAAGGCATATTAACATAATTTCAAACTATTAACTAATTAACATTTAAGAAAAGTTAATATGAACATACTCTGAGCCTCTGCTGCTTCTTCATCTTCCTCATCTAACGGAACTTCATCATCAAAATCGTCTCGTTCAGCGTACAAACCGCCCTCTTGATCCTCATCCTCGTCTTCTTCGCCGTCGGATAGATTATACCTGCTTTTCTTACTATGTTTAACCTAGAAGATATATTATAAAGACACTAATCAGTATATATACGATCTATAAAATTCTAAAACAAATATGAAGTTTCACTCTCAAGAAAACAATTACCCGCAATTCTCGTTGAGATCGGAGAATGGCCTTATCAAACTCACCGAGATCCTCATTCTGTTCACCAATTCGTTTATCGACAAACACTGATGACTTGCCACTCCTCTCGTAATCTTTCAGCAACGTTTTCTTCCTCTGCAACATCACAAACAAATAAAAGATTAGATATTAAACAAAATGCGCACATATATATAATCTTTCCATCATAACTTTGAATGCACCACCAACAATAGTCTGAATTAAGCCTGAAAAAAGGTGGGGTCGGTTGTGATGGGTAACGAGTCAAAACGAATGCAAGTCAAACTGGATTTGGGTCAAAACAGGTTCTAACTACAACTGGATAGGGTTAAAACAGGCAGCTTTAAATAAGTATCAAATTGGTTCAGGCCAAAACAGTTCTGACCAAAATGGGCTCAGGTTGAAAATGAGTCGTTTTAGAAAAAGAAATGAACCCCCAATATGTTTTAGCAGTTAATGGCGACAGGTGGAGGTGGCAGCAGTGCTGAAGGTGGTAGCAGCAAAGGCAGTGGGATGGCGACAACGGTGGCAGTGGATGTGAATAGTGGTGCACAAAAAAGCCGGTTTGTAACCCAAACCTGTGTTTCAACCTGTACCAAAACAGGTTCCAACCCTATTAAACACTGTTTGGGAGCGGTTTGTAATCCTCTCCTGTAAAACCGGTTTGAACCCAAACCGAACGGTAAAAAAAAAATCAAAACTGGTTTGAAGCCGTACCAAAACCAGACAAAAACCGGTCAACAAACCGACAAAACCCGAACCGGTTTGAACCCAAAAGTCCAAAACTGGTTTTGACCTTTTTTGACCATCGCGAACCGGTTTAGGGTTTAATCCCATCTGTGCACCTCTAGTTGTGACGGTGTTGGTGACCACAGTGGTGTAGCCATGGTGGTGACGGTGGAGTTGACCGTGGTGATGGGGCGGCTAACGGCTTAACCATCTCAAATTACTTACCCAAACCACTTGTGTTTCATCTTTCACCCTAAAAATATGTAGATAATCATAATCACTTCTCTTCATCCAAAATCTAAAAAACAATCATCCACTTTTAAAAATATGTAGATAATCATAATCACTTCTTTATAAAACAAAGAATCCCAGCTCCTAAAAACTCAAAAAACATGTAATCTTTTCAACTCAATAACACTCACTTCAAACCAAATACACAACAAACAGACACTAAATCAAATTCAAGAATTCAATCTCAATTACACCCAATTTACTTTCCCAGACCACTGTAACATATGTTTACTTTCAAATCTTCAATTGGGTATCAACAAAATTGTATCTTTTCAATTAATATACAAAAGAAAAACTTATTTAATAATAAAAATCTTGCCTTTTCGATAGCGAGAGAGCGTGCAAGACCAATACGGCGTTCTTCTCCTTTGCGTTTCTTTCCGAGAATATCGAATTTGCGACGGGACCAAATGGTTTCAAAAGGGTTAGGTTTGGTTGCCGGAGCTTTGAGTTTCATGGCTACAGCGTTAGGGTTGATCTTTTTCTTGTTTTTCTTCTTCGTATTGGTGTCTCCATTGTTACTGGTGGGTCTGATTACTTTCACCATTGAAGCTGTTAGCTTGAGCTTTTGTTTGATACCCAACGAAAACTGAGTTGAAGGAGACGAAAAGTATGAGGTTTTGGGGGGGTTTTGTGGCCGGCGGTTGCAGACTTGCAGCGGAGGTGAAGAAGAAAGTCTAAGCTTAAGGGTATAACTTGTGTTTTTCCTTTGGTGAAGGGTGGGCTGAAGTGAAGCTTAATGGGCTATATTGGGCTCGCCCATGATAAGGGAGTCTTTTTTTTTTTTTTAAAGGCCAATGAAACCTTAAAATGGGCTCTTGACGAATTTCATTACGTCGGAATACAATCGCCTCCGAATAGAGGTGTACAAAAAACCGGTTTTAGAACCGAAACCGGGAAAAAAACCGAAATCGGTTTTTTTTAACCGGTTTTTTTTTATAACCGGACCGGTTTTATAACCGAACCGCCGGTTTGTGACCGATTACCAATCTTGATATGAAAAACCGGTTAATAACCGAAACCGGTTTTTAAAAAACCGGTTAAAACCGGAAAAAAACCGGTTTTTTGGGAAAAACCGGTCCTAACCGGTTACACCGGTTATTGTTTTGGACTTGAAAAACCGGTTAGTAACCGAAACCGGTTATAAAAAAAAAACGGTTTTCGTTTTGGGTGGAAAAAACCGGTTCAATTAATAACCGAAACCGGTTTTTGAAAAAAACCGATTTGTACACCTCTACCTCCGAATCAGGGAAAATCCTCACGTAGGGCCAAAGCCCGTGAACACTCGCTCGAAGGCTCGACAGTGCGGTGAGGTAAAACCCGCTCAGTTCTAGGATCAAAGTAGCGATATCCGACTAATCTTCTATCATCACCAGGTGCCGCAGAAACTAATAGGGAGAGCAGAAATCGAACCTAAGTCACTCAAAACCTATATCACTCCACCACCAGCTTATTGGCCCCTAACAGAGAGTTAGGTTAGTTAAGTTTGTTTGAACTTAAGAAGGGTTAATTAAGTTTGTTTTAAATGGTTAATTAAATGTTTAAAAAGATACAAGACAAAAGGAAACCTCAATAAGAGGAAGGAAAAATAAAAAGTACACTAAGATTCCCGATCAAAATTAGAATTGTTTGCTCTATCTTTCACCTAAAGGAAATTTGTAGCCTTAATGTCGTCACCAATCTTTTGGATGAAGGTCAATTGGTTGTTGAAAACCATGTTGTTTCTTACTTTTCAAATCTGTCAAGTTGTTATCATCAAGATCGCCATTGTTGCTTTTTTTTTTTTTGAACGGCAATCACTTTATATATATATATATAAAGAGCCAGCAAGGGGCTGAAACAAACAGAAAAAGAATCCGAAAACAGACACGAACACTTAAATACAATCAGAAACATCAAAGTCCTTCCACTTGTCCCATGTAGGAGCCGAGACCTTTGACCGATGGCAAATCCAAAGATACGCGTCCTCTTTAATTATGCCGACCGTGTTCCGGTGATGTGTAGACTTGCCTTCAAAAATCTTCTCATTCCTAGCTTGCCAAATCCTCCAAATCGTGGCATAAGCAACGGTGCTCACGAGCCGCTTCCAAGTCTTCGAGCCAGGACTATTATGGAAGACATCAATCAGATCCTTGAGATTGGTTATGTTTGTTGGGTAAGGAATCCGAACCCACACGAAAATCTCCCACCAGATGCATTTGGCGAGCATACAATTAACAAAAATATGGTTGGTATCTTCCCAGCCGATACCGCATCTGTCGCAAAAGCCACTCAGCGAACTAAGACCTCTAGCAATAAGTTGATCTTTGGCTGCAACTCTTCCCAGTAAGGCTCTCCAAAGCAGCAGATTGCGCTTTGGAGGGACCCAAGGGTTCCATCGCACGATCTCCTTGGGCACATCCCTTGTAACAATCTCGAGACGTAAACTTTTTGCAGAAAAATCGACTCCAAACTTGTTTTCCCATCTCCATTTATCTCTGCCGTCGGGCATTTTGAACTGGTCCAAAAGCTTCATGATCTCCCCCAGCTGAGCCCACTCGATATGCTCCACCGGACTTTTAGCCCAATCCCACGCCCAAACGGTTTTAGACCCGACCAAATGCATATAGGCCGCAACACTAGCGTTTTTGTCTGTCGCACATCTAAACACCTCGGGGAAGAGGTCTTTAAGAGGTTTATCAAGCAGCCACACGTCTTTCCAGAACCTGGTGTTTTCCCCGTTTCCAACCTCTACTTTCAGATTATCTTGTATCCTGATATTCAGCCTATGTAATGTCCCCTCGACTGCACAAATATCCTTCCAAACCCCTGGTATCGTCTTTTTTATTGGGACCAGTTTATCATTCTTCTTCGTCTTATGAATAGCATCGATGACCACGGCCCAAAGTTGCTTCGGATCATTTTTAAAACGCCACCACCATTTAGAACGCATAGCAATATTAAAGTCTTCAATTCCTCCTATACCGATACCCCCATGAGTCCTTGGCTTAATCATTCTTTCCCAACGGATCCATCGAACTTTTTTCCGCATCCCCGTTTTTCCCCAGACGAAATCCCTCCTCAAACCTTCCAACTTTTTTATAACAAGCTTTGGAGCCGCAAAAAGAGATAAATAATAAGACGGGAGGCAACCGAGAACCGCCTTAGCGAGGGTGACTCTTCCCGCGAAGCTTAAGTGTCTCGCCTTCCAAGATGAAAGTTTCTTATTGAATTTTTCAATCACTGGCTGCCAGAACTTTGCTTTTTTCATGTTTGCCCCGATGGGAATACCGAGGTAGGTAAAGGGGAACTCCCCGGCCCGACAACCCAGAATTTTAGCCAATTGATTTACCTCTGTCACCTCCACCCCAACCCCAAATAGCTGGCACTTCTGATGGTTCACTTGCATCCCGGAAACTAAGTAAAGACACCTTAGAAACCGACTAAGGCTAAGGCTAACCACATTGTGTTCAGACCATTCGCCAAAGAAGAGGACATCGTCCGCATAGCAAAGGTGGGATACCACCGGCCCGTTGTTTGGAAGTTTTACGCCATGGAACAAACCCAAATCAAGAGCCTTTTGCATAAACATATTCACAACTTCCATGGCAATTATAAACAGGAACGGCGACAAGGGGTCACCTTGTCTTAATCCCCTTTTAAAAGGGAATTCCCCCGTAGGGGATCCGTTAACCAAAACCGATCCTCTACCCGACTTTAAGCAACCCTTAATCCAAAGAATCCATTTTTCCGGAAACCCCATAAACTACATAACTTTGAACAAAAATTTCCAATTCAGGGAGTCATAAGCTCTCCGAAAATCTACTTTAAAAATCAACAATCTCCTTTTCTGCTTTTTTGCCCACGACACAATTTCACTAACAATTAGAGGACTGTCGAGAATGTACCTTCCAGAGACAAAGGCTGACTGAGTTGGAGAGATGAGATTCGATATAGCCAATTTGAGCCGGTTCATTAGCGTTTTGGAGATGATTTTGTACAGAGATCTGACCAGCGTGATTGGGCGGAAGTCTGTGAAAGACTGGGGGTCGTTTTGTTTTGGAATGAGTGCAAGAAACGTGGCATTGCAGCCGAATGATATCTCCCCTGAGGTGAAAAATTCTCTCATCATATTTAAGACCCTAGGTTTCAGCTCATCCCAATATTTTTTAAAGAACCTCATAGAGAATCCGTCTGGCCCTGGCGCTTTCCCGCCATTACAGCATCGGACTGCACCCCAAATTTATTCCAGCGTAAAAGGCTGCACAAGACAGTTAGCTTGAGCCGCATACAATTTTGGCAGCCCCAAATCCTGGAAGGTCGGGCGTCGGCGAATCGGTTCCGCGAAAATTTTCATAAACCATTTTCGAACTTCTTCCTTAATGGTCTTCGGGTCTGAAACCCAATTTCCATTTAAAAGCAGCCCGTTTATCCTACTACTCGCTTTATGCACGTTTACGATGCGATGAAAATAGGATGAATTTTCGTCTCCAAACTTGGTCCAATTGATGCGAACTTTCTGTTTCAGATCTTTAACCTTCGCGGCTTCAATACACTTTAATCTTAGCCTGAGATCCACCCTAAGTTTCCTTTCAGTATCATTCAGTTGAGAATTTTCCGCCATATTCTCGAGGTCCTCGACCGCCTTAGAAATCAAGTTCCATTCTTTGTCTTCAGCCTCCTTAGCTTTCACTCTCCATTGTTTGATACCTTTTTTAATATCCTTGAGGAGTTGGGTCAAGGCTCTGTCCGCTTTACCAATAGAACAAGAATTGGCTAAAGCAGAGCGAACAATGCCATCCATATCCGCGTGACCAATCCAGGAATTATAGATTCTGAACGGAGTGGGCCCAAAATCCGTATCCACACAAGACAGGAGAACAGGGCAGTGATCGGATAGGCCCTTTTTTAGAACTTCAACTTTGGCCGCAGGCCACTTATTCATAAACTCTTCACAGACGAACACCCTATCAAGTTTGCTCATCTTGATGTCTTTATTATCCGAAATGAAAGTAAAGAGGCCACCCACCATCTTGTACTCGAGCCACCCCATCCTACTGATAAAATCGTTGAACCCCATAGCTGCCATCTGATCGAACCTGGAATTCAACCTTTCTTCAATGCATCGGACCTCGTTGAAATCGCCGGATGCAATCCACACTCCCTCCAACCGGGTCTTGAATCCCACGATCTTATCCCAAAGATTCCTTCTATTTTGACCATCATTTGGGGCATAAATATTTAGAATATTTACCTTACTGGCCATACCTTTAATCGACCCTGAAGTGATCACAAAATGCCGATCCTTAATAACCGTATCCACCATGAAGCTACCCAGATCCCATAGCGAAGCAAGGCCCCCTGAACGGCCCACTGCATTGACCGCAGCCACCCCAAGAGGAGAATTATCCCAGAACTGGCTCCAGAAAGACTCCGGCTTATCTGACTGGTGTGTTTCTTGTAAATAGAGAAAGGAGAATTTTTTATCTTTCTTCAACCTCCTGACCCAATTTGATTTGTCTGACCCAGACACCCCCCTAATGTTTAAAGTGACAAGATTCATGGAGACATATTGTTCGCCTTTTCCCCATGAACCAATTTCCTGACCTGATTATCCATACCTCCCATGTCCATCCCCAGACACTCACCATATTTTAGGGTTGCCTCTACTTCCTGTTCGAAGTCTGAATCCAAAACCTCCTGTGGCGCACAATCCCGACGTTCCGAATCAACACAGCCGGGGTCTGGTCGGGATTTAGTCTCCTTTATTATCTCCGATTTAACAGCTTTCTCAGCTCTGTGTTCTTCATCAATTTGGGCGATAATGTTTTCTAGACTGAAAGGATCTGAATCCCCTGCGTCATTCAGATCTGGAGTTTTAAATAGCTGGGCCCCTACAAGAGTCTTTTTCCTTTTGTCCTTGGGCCGCATAGTAACATAACTAAGCCCAAAAGTATTATCTTTAGTTTGGGCTGGTGGGGTAGGTCTAGCATCATCTGACCAGGCGTGATTTTGTGCCCCACTGGATTGTGGGTCCCCAAGATTTTTCGAGCCTTGCGAATTCCTTGACAACTGTGGAGTGTAATTATCATGCATATTTCCCATGCAAGTCTTTTGGTCTTCCCCCTCCTGCTCGACCACCTCTTCGTCTACCAAGTGAACTTCCGACCGGATGTTCGGAGCAACCGACGGCGAACCATGATCCGATTTTACCAGAATAGGGAAGGACGGAGCCCAAACAGCCTCAACCTCTTCAACCCAAACATTGATCACCTGATCCTTCCAAGTAACCTGGACGTCCCTTGATACCCGCTTTCCAGATTGCACCAAGATGGCCATTTTACATTCTGAGAGGTCATCATCCTCACACGAGACATCAGATCCAAGAAGGAGGCGACCACATCTCTCACCGATTCTATTCATTACATGCCTATCCCATAAGCAAGGAGGGACACCCATCACTTTGATCCACGCTATTCTCTCAAAGACCGGGACGTTACCATCCCAAACATACAGCCTAGAGAACCAGACTGACCATGATTCATCCTGAAGACGAACAAACTCCTCAGCCTCTTCCTTTGAGCCAAACGTGATAAGGACCTTTAAGCCACCTAAGTATCTTTTTACCGTCCCCGTGGTCAAAGCCTCATGCATAAAATCTTCAACCTTTTTCAGGGTTTCCAGGTCCTTAACCTCCCCGATGAGGGAGTTAAGCTCCCAAGATTTCTTAGCACCGGTATTCAGGGGTGGGAGTTCAATCTTGAGATCCGGTTGTTTACCACTCGTCATATTTTGCTTAACCAGCACATCTCTATAGAGCTGCGATCCTGAACCATGACTAGTCATCCTTGTGTGGTTATTAGCTGTACGGTTATTATTAAAGGTTTGATTAACCGATGGCCCAAGTCTTGTGAACACCGAGTTATGCCTACTTGAAAAGGCGTGTTGCGATTTGCTTCCATCCCGTTTGAATTTGGCCAAGTTAACCCCAACAATCGCCCCATCAATAGAGATCCCTCTTAAGTTATCCAACCAGCTGGTAGCATCCTCGATACCTGAGAAACGAATGAAACTGAAACGATTTCCAGCCCCGTCCTTCTTCAAGGGAATAAACGCATCCTCCAAATTTTCAAAGTGCTTGTAACACCTCGAAAATTCACGTCCTATAATGTGTAGACACGTGTCGTATGTTTAAACGTGTGGAAGAATATTATGAAAGGACTAAAGTTGACAAACATGGAAAGTATGTGAATATACGTATTCTAAGTGTCAACAGTGAATAAATATATTGTGTATTAACCCTACAAGATGCTCATACCTTCAAACGAATAAATCATGGATCATACGAAGCTAAAAGTGAGAGATTACAAACTACAGGGGCTAAATGTGTCAACATGTTTAAATTATACCTCTGAGTGACCTTTTGACAAACCCGAAGCTTTGTAAATGTTAATCATGCTCACTAGAATGCTCGATATAAATTTCATAAAGTTTCGTTAACGTATGAGAAAGTTATGATCGAATTCGTGTGCGAAGGGTTAAAGTGCAAACATTGAAAGTTAAGACTTTTCGGGTTAACCGGAAGTGTTCAGGGACTTGGCAAAGTGGGTATAAGTCCCAAAGCCCTTGTGGGTAAATATAAAGGGGTCAAATTGCAAGTTTCTAGCTCAATTGACCTTTCGGAAGGGCCAAAGGGTGTGATGCAACATCAAGAAAACGTTTTTGGCTGATCAGAAGGGTCATGCGGCCCGCGTGAACATGATCAGAACTTGAGGCGGGCCGCGTCAGGCGCCCAGAACCAGAAAATCATGACAGACTCCTGTTTTCGCAGAATTTCGATCTTTAAACGGATTTTTATCATGGTGGGCGACCCCTAAACTGTTCTAGAGCACTAGGGACATGTGTATACCAGTTGTGGTGTGTGCTAGACTTATTTGTCAACCAATTGTGGTGATTGAATTGACTATAAAAGGGCCTTCAAGTTCACAACATTCCTCACACCTTCAATTGCCTATCTAATCAATTCTGGAGCTCTCAAGCAGGTTCAACTGATCATATCTCGTGCATAGGACTCTTGTAAGTATGCTAGTCCCTCTTTAATTGAGTTTAGTTTAGTATTTTAGCTAAAAGTCAAACCGTCGTAATTACGGTTTGACTTCGAGATTAGTCAACAATGGCTCAGTCATATCTCGAATTAAAAGTGGTTATAGGTTGGTATTTATGTGGGTAATAAACCCTTAAAAGGGTTCCCCCTGATCACCACTCTAACCTGGTCAAAAGTCGGGTCAAACTTATATTTAAAAAGTCAACAGGAAGTCTAAAATACCATTTATGCATAATTAACATTGTAGATCATATACAACCTGTTGGATCATTGTTATAACTTAGTAATAAGTGTAAGAACATGTCTAAACATGTTCAACCCGACAATTTCTTGTTTAGACCCGGTTCGGAATCGAAAGTCACATAGTTTGACTTTCGCTTTGACTTTCAGTTCTGACCCGTTTAGGCATGTTTTAGAAATGCCTCAGAGCTTTAATTGGAGTAGGTTACATGTTAGAACAACCCTCTGTGATTATACACCTTGGTTCATTAGTTATCCAATTAATATGCATGTTTCCGTTAATTGCTCATATGTTGACCGTTATGCCCTTATTACCTTAAAACGTGATTTTTGGAAATGTAAAAGAGTAGAAACTTAAATTACTGATATATAAACTTGTATGCAAAGTTTGACATCAGTTTGACTTGTAGATTAAGAGTTATGCTCATTATCGCAAATTTAAAGCTTTATGTTAATTAAACGGCATAATTAGCGTATAGCCTAGTTAAGCCTACTTTTTGGTATCAAACTTAATACCCACTGATGTAATATATTATTTTGGGATTTTTAAGGATTTTTAATTAATTTTAGACTAAGCATAACTAGTAGTCGTAGGCTTAATCCGGTAATTGTCGGTTTTGCCCTTACGGGCCATAAAATGAGTTTTACATAACTAAACGACTCCAAACCTTTTGCTACTGATCACATATGATAAATAAATTATTTTAAGCCTTCTGGAAATATAAAAATATCAGATTTAAGTATCGAACCCGGAAATGGCCTTTAATCGCCTTATTAAGCGTTTTTAGCGCAAAGTATGTATTAAAATTTTATTGGACATACCCGGGTTGATACCTACTGATATATGAGGAAAATTATAATATTTTAACAGTAAGAAAAGGTTGATAACTCAGACTTCAGTTTTGAGCTTTTCGGCTTATGTGAAATTACCAAAATACCCCTACGGGGCATAGTTTGGTTAAAACTGATAAATTTCACATATATGCTTTATCTTACTGTTAAAATTCATTAAATTGAGTATGTTTACTGATTTCATCAGACCTGTAACTCAGTTAAACACTTAAACCCTTTTTCAACCTTTAAAATGACCAAACTACCCCTACGGGCCCTAGTTTGTGTTTGAACACGTTTCGGGCATAATGAAAGACATCTTACTGATGTCGCAACATATTTGAGGCATAATTAACTTAGGAAACCTGTATATAGCTCTCATGAACACCCGTCACGCTTATTACACGTACGGTTCGGTTTATGTAACAAGTTTACATAAATTAGCCGAAACGGGTCAAACCTTAACGGTTTTATCTCAAAATCCAGAATGTGAATAATAAACCCATATTAAACAAGCCTTCAAACTTGTCGGGTCTAAATCACATTCTATCCGGTCTTCGCTTAATCGTGCGTACGAACCGTATCTTGAAACTAGCCGGTCTAAGCTTGAGCTTAATAAAAGGCCGTTAGAATTCTAATAGGTTATTATAAACCTTCGTTCCAGATTAGGAGGACCAGTAAAAGCTACGTGCCTTTTGCTTATTGTGATTAATACTTACTCAGGTAAATACTTTTAACTTATTTTCCCTATACGGGCTTGGGTTACGGTATATAGCATACCGCTTGATCGAGCATCAAATCTCCACAATTGAGTGGGTAGTTGACTAATTTGATCGGCTCGTTTAAACAGTCTTGATTACTTAAAGCCTTTGGGGGGTTAATGACCATGTCCCGGATATCCTTGGCATCATCTTACGAGATGGCCACGACCTGAGCACGAGGTGTAGGCGTACACCTGTCAGTGTATAACTCTATATTGTGGTGTGTCTATTGATCTTTAACCCGGACAAGATCCGGGCTACTGAACGCACAAGTAACATGTAATTCGTTCACAAGATTATAATATTAAATAATTCTCCCAAGTTATAAAAATGTTTATGCCATGTGCATCCAAACCAATTTTAAATCATTTTTCAAAATGAGTCAGTTGATTGTATTTACCAGTGTAAACTGACGTATTTTCCCAAAAAGACTGAATGCAGGTACTAAACGAAATTGGCTGAATTGTCTCCTTAGCATCAATAAAAAGTCTCGCAAGCTTAGGATGCCTGAAGTCTGTTGAACCATTGTTTCTATTTTATTTCGATCCGTTCTGTGGATAAACAATCGAACGTTGTGACACTTGATATTACAATAATTAAATTCGGTTGTATTATATCTTTTTAAATTTGCTTCCGCTGTGCATAATAATTATTGTGTTGTTTGACTATTATGTTGCCAACCACGTCACGATACTCCCCCACCGGGCCCACCGGTGACACGTGGAAATCGGGGTGTGACAGTGCTGGAATGCCTCCCATAGTCTATCCCTGTTACATGTTGCCGGCAAATTGTACACGAAGAAGGACGTGGTGTTTCTGATCCATTCTTCCCTCTGCTGGAACCGTTTCTCCTGCCTAGCCTCCTGTTTGCTTAAAACCCGGTACCACCTCTCATCATTGCCTTTGGGTTGCTGATTCAGATTGACCTTCCTTCCGTCACTCCACACCTTCGTTTTCATACTTGAACTGACAAAGAACAACAAGAGCACTATCACCGGGACAGCGATGGCGGAAATCAAGATCTTTAAACTGTTAATAGGATTCGTATCGATCTAGCTCAACTATAAAAATAGCCGCGATCAATGACAGACCTACTAAGCGCTCAAGATCAAGACGATACCACCGCGAAGAAGAAGAAAACGAAACACGAGAGAAGGACTGAGATAACCTATCCCGGACGGCGAATGGGAGGAACGAAAGATCGTGTTAGGGTTACAGGTCAAGCCAGGATACAGGCGACCTCGAACACTAACGCAAGATTTCTTCATTCCGTCGAGCCTACCGGCGACGGCTGTTTTTTGAGGACTGAGATTTTCTCTTGAGTCTTGCTTGGTCAACCGAGCCTTGCTTTCTTTTTTGACAACTGTGGCTGTTTTTTGAGGACTGAGATTTCCTTTTGAGGACTGAGATTTCCTTTAGTTTGGGCTGGTGGGGTAGGTCTAGCATTAAAAGAAATATAGAGGAATGCTTTCCAAGACAGGTTTAGTTTGACTTGGTCAACCACTATAAGAGAGTGTTTTGCTTACCAACTCGACAATTTAGCTTCAAAGCTTTCACTTGCCAGGGTAACATTACGAACCCAATTCATGTTTGCTCCAACCACAAGCCGCAAATACTTCAATAGAAAGGAACTCCTTTAATAACTTAATATATTTGCCATATTAGTGATCTATATTGCATCCACACCAACCCCATAAAGTTCGTTTATGTCAAAATTAACCTTTAAACCAAAAGCTAATTGAAAACACATGATTGTTTAAGCTAAGTGTTCTAATTGTCAAAGTGAAAATATTTAACCAAGTGTGGATAAATGACTTGTGTAACTATTAACTTTGTAAGGTAGCCAAATGCCTCGATGCCAAATTGCTTCAATCAAGTTAAAGACTTGTCATACTTTTTTTTACTAGTACGGAACCCGCGCGTTGCAGCGGTGTCGACGTTTACGGCGTTGTTTGCACTTCCCTATCGTTTTGTTTGGTTACGAGTATCGTTAACTATTTAGCATTAGCGCGAGTAATAATAGGACACGTTAACAATTGCGCATGCTTTGACCCCATGGAAATCTTTTTCATAATAAGATTATTCATGTTAACTTGTACTCTTAAAAGTTGTAAAATTTATAGATCTTTTAGTCAAGCATGTGCGATGTGCTGGTAATTCTCTAGAATAAGAGATTCAAGACCATCCTATGACACGAAGCATGCACCTTTTTTGTTAAATTGTATAAACACTTTCATTAAAATATGACATAAATTGACAAAAAGGATGGGCTCACTTAACCCGTTTAATTGAAATTCACCACTTGACCTGTTCAATAAAAATTACCCATTTGACCCGTTCAATAAACCCTTTTTTTATTGTGACTTATTACTCTTTTGACACGTTCGCTAAAAATGACCCGTTTTAAAATTTTAATGGTTAATCTTATGCATATAATTGATCCGTTTAATAAAAATTACTAATTTAACCAGAGGTGTGTCGCATACATTGTTCACATACAGTGTTAACCAAGTGTTGGTACAAGAAATAACATAAAATATGATAAAAAGAACGGTACCACAATATAAGTCACTTGAACTATAGACTATAACTATAGACTAAAACTTAGAACATGAAAATGGTTCATAGGTAAAAAGAGCAAGCAAATCCAAATTGAAATTGCTAGATTGATCATACAAATGAAGAGAAAGCTAGAAAAAGTCAACTCCACAGGATGCCATGCACAGGAGTAACCAAATTTATACGGTTGCGTTGTATATTTTTCAGAGGAGCAAATGGTTATACCATTAATGGTGCATACCTTTGTTGTTAGAGCTTTTCTACGAAAGGATTTAATGGCACCTCTTTTGCTACTTTAACAACGGGTATCCTTTTTTCTTGGAGCCGCTTTAACTATTGACTTCTTTGGGGTCTCCACAATAGGAGGTGCAACCACCGGTGGATGATACACGTTGAAGGGAAAATATCGTAGCTTCACATAAAAAAATAATTTTCAATTTATGTACTCCAATCTACAAGAACGGGCAGTTCGAAGCAACAAATTTCAAACGATTATGTTAAAAGCAAAGAAATTGTACCGGAGAGGGTTCATCTTCATCTTCCCATGAATCTTTTGTACCATCTTCATCATCCCACATGCTTTTAGGGTTCTTTTTTATACCAAGTGGGGTTGGTTCATTGTTTGGCATTCAATTTAAATAGTTGAAACATGTGAAGCAATACATAAATATTATTCTAGTAATATCGATAGTTGAATATTTAAATTATAACTAAGAACTTATATTTGTGATCACACCGAACTGTTTCCAACTCATAAAAAAATTGTTTTGATCCGAACCTGCATTGACCTGTTATCCAACCCACCATCTTTCCACCTCTAATCCCTATACAGAACGGGTCAAATTGACAAAATGTAATCCACATACATACTTCATGTAACTTATTGACGGCCTTTGGATTTCACAGGAAACCGTTGCAGCATTAGAAATAGCCAGCATAAACATGTTAAGTGTGAAGTAAGAAATATGGTCCAATATGGACAAACAATGATGATTCAACTCAAAGATAGAAGAAATTTTGTTTTCTAATTGCCAATTATTTTTCCTATTTTTTTCTCACCGAAGCGTATTCCTTGCAGGAAGAGAAAATAGCTCCACAAAAGAAATATAAAAAATATAAATCATACCATCATCCATAAACAAGAAAGCCCAGAGCTGCAATTGTGCAAATAAAGAGAGCCATAAAAAAGACATATGAAGAAATTTAGCAATAAAAGAAAAAGTATACGATTCTCAACAGTAAAAAGAAACATTCAAAAAAATCTTTAAACCAACCTTCTAATAAACCTTTGAGAGAATCAACGAGATATCGACATGCTTCCACCAGATTATTAACTACAAAATAACCTGTAAAGAAATTATAGGGTTTTAGGTTAACCACTTTACTCTAACTTTCATACAAAACAAAGTAGCCTACATAAACAAAACTGTTTGCGGGTTGGCCCAACCCAAACTAATCCACATTCCCCATACTATAACCCGCCAGTTTGACCCATTATCCCACCAGCACACTTCATCATTACTATGTGTTAAGTGTCAGAAAGAACAAACATGCAAGACAAAGAAAAACATACATGATCTAGTCTCGTTCAAGATTACATTCTCATCATGACAGTTAAAATGACTAAGCTTCACCTTCCTCTGCATGTTCTTTGCAGGTTTCTTCCATTCAGAGGCAAGCTTCTCACATTGCCCACACCTGAGGACAAGGCAACATATGTGTGAACCTTTATAAAGTGTAGCAGCCATTTTGATGTATTACAATCACCAAATAAGAGCATTTAGCAAACACAGTGCTATATAAATAGCTCAAACAATATATTTACCAGGATGCAAAGAATTCCACCATCCATAGATCTTTGCTTTTAACAACCGATTCATCAAATATACGTAAATTCAGTTCAACTGATACACTTGGTTCTGATTTCTCACTTGATCCTCTGGTTGTTTTTCGTTTTTCCACTTAACCTATCCTTGAGGCGTGCCTTGACCCGTGTACAATAAACCACCTATGAATACTTCAAACAGTACTACATGCATATAGAAATCACATATGACAGGTGCTAGACAGAGTTTTATTCAGTGAATGACATGTTAATTAATACAAAAACTAATCTCTTCATGGCAACCCTTACAGTGTCAAGGTTTAAATTGTAATGGAAATAGTTGTGGAAGTGGATGATGGTGATTGGTGAGGACTTATATCAATCCACCAACATACAAATTCTTGTCAAATCCTAATAGTTTTATTCCAAGACAACTGATTTTGACATACAAGTATAAAGACCCCAGTTTTCCCATTTACCGAAAAACTAATTGCAAAAAAACCATAGCACTTAACATGTATTAAGAACCATTAACTATCCGTTTATGTGTTCAGAGATGAAAAATACATGATAAACACAAGGAGGCAATTCATCGAACACCTTAACTGCAATTCATCGAACTATTTCCACTTTCTCCACAAACAAATTAAAAATAAATTCTTTGACACCAAATTTATAGTAACTATAACCCTAATTTTTAAAAAAGAGTTGATTTGTTTACCTTAGGATTTAACTCGGATTTTGACGAACGTATTCAACGACTCGCTTGATGGCCACCATCATCTTCATCTTCCTTATAATTCACACTGTGAAATCGATTAACGGTTGAACTTCAAATTTCATATTCTTCGACACCAAATTTATAGTAACTATAACCCTAATTTTTTTAAAAAGAGTTGATTTGTTTACCTTGGGATTTAACTCGGATTTTGATGAACGTATTCAACGACTCACTTGATGGCCACCATCATCTTCATCTTCCTTATAATTCACACTGTGAAATCGAAATCCCAGCATGGTCTTCCCAATTTCCAAAAATTTCAGCTTGGAATCACAGATCTGGCCAAATACCAAAACAAAAAAGAATAGATGAAATTAAAAGTCAGTGGAAGGGCTATGTACAACAATAGCAAGGGTTATGTACAAAAGAAGTAGAAATTGAAACCTGACTGTAGGCAAATGAACCTGCCAATGAGTACCCAATTCCATGATTGCTTCGATGTTAAATAGCTGCACGTATGAAACGTATGGTGTAATCATAAAGGCTGTAGAGATTCAATCATCTGCCAATGAGTACCCAATTTCAGTTCGCAAACTCATCGAATTCCTTATGCGGCTGTAGAGATTCAATCATAAAGGCTTGGACTGTTTAGCAGGTGACAATGAATTGGGGGCAAATCTGGGATAAGAAGATGAAGGTTATAGTGAGAACCCATGATCTTTCAGTTGGCGTCTTAAAATTTGTGGTGGAAATGACGATTATAGGACAGGGAGATGCATTATATAGGTCTATATATTATTTTGTTTTTTAAGAAGTAAAGTCAAGTAATGAACTTCTAAAATTAAGGGGTTGTTTGGCAACATCTGAATCAATAAGTGCTGAATGAATAAGATGTCTGAATGGGTAAGAGGCTCTAAACCAGTAAGTGCTGAACCAGTAAAGTGCTGTTTGGTTGCACATCTGAATGACTGTGTAAAATGACATTTTTACCCCTCTAACTATCTCATCTTTCTGTACCTTCACTAATATCACACACACATAAAACACAGACATAGAACCTCATCACCATCAACATTCTTACAACCCTAACTCAAAAACAACCAGCCGCACTCTCTGACTCCTCTCAAGCTCCGGCGACAGGAGCCGGTTTCTGGTCAGATCTCCGACCGTCGCACCCCTAACCTCCTACCATTACACACCTTCCTTGTACTCTCCTACGCAACCACCTGAAAACGAGCAGAGGGAGAGGACATGAACGAGAAGAGAGAGAGAGAGAGAGAGAGAGAGAAGAGTCGGAGGGAAAGAGAGACCGGAAAGGAGTAGCGACGGTGGCAGCGACGCCGCGAGCGGCGGTGGTGTTTCGACTCCGGTAAGTTATCGTTTCAGGCAACTCGTGTGCTTTTTCTTATATCTAGATTTTGACTCAGGTGCGTTTGCTTTTCCGGTGATGAATGACGTTAATAGAGGTGTCGATGATAATGATGAGGATAGGCCGTTGACGTTGATGACGGTGAAGACTCCGGCGGCAACGGCTTCAGGCCGGCCGACAGTGGTGGCGGTTATGTTGATTCGGTAGGTGTGGAGATGAAGGGGCAGTGTGGATGAGGGCAAGCTTGTCAAAATTCCATTCAGATATCAAATTTGTCTGAACCATTCAGATCTGAATGGCTCCATTCAGAGGTGATGTCTTAATGAACCAAACACCTCTACATCTAACCGAATCAGATGTGAACCTCTGAATGGTTCCATTCAGACACAAACAAACAGCCCCTAAGTATATTAGGGTGAACGGAGTGCACCCCGGAAGCATCATTCGGGAAAAGGCCACATCGCACCAAATCGCTCCACGTGGACATGAGAACGGAAGATAGGGGGAAATCCAGAACACCCACCGATTGAGCCAATGGGTTGTGAGAGAGCGACAAGCTAAGCAAGGAAAATGGGTGCGAGTACACCGCCTCGCTCTTTGTGGTGGATACTTACCGGAAGTTCCCGATGCTATTCCCCATTGCCACTCCATGCACCCTAATTAAGCTATATGATAGATCTTATTTATTTCTATTTTGTTTGATGATTTACTAACGGGTCAACAAAAATTACTTTAAAAAATAATTACAATAGAAAAATTCAGTGACCTTTATTTTAGTACGAGTTTAGACACGTGTACTAATGTGAATAATATCACCAACGGTAAAACAACCGGCGACCACTACCGGTACCGGAGACCACTTGTCTTGCAGGTACAAGGCGACCACTCTTCTTGCAGGTACAACCGGCGACCACTACCGGCTCCGGCGATCTATTCTCTTTTATTGCGGGTACAAGGCGACCACGGCGACCACTCTTCTTGCAGGTACAACCGGCGACCACTACCGGCTCCGGCGATCTATTCTCTTTTATTGCGGGTACAAGGCGACCACTTCTCTTTCTCCGACAACCACCCTATTTTCCGGCTACAGAACCACAAGACCCAGATCCGACGGTTTGTGTGTTCATTTTCCGACGGCGACCACTTCTCTTTCTCCGAGGACCACTTTTCTACGCTCCGACGGTTTTCTCCACTTCTCCGGCTACAGAACCACCGGCGTCACGATACCCCTATCACAGTTTCAACCAGGTGCTTTCTTTCCTTAACGGTGCCACTTTGTTAATAATAAAAATCCCATAATAAGATCTATAATAATAATACAGTTGTTTTTGTTCGATTTCACAATTTCACGATTTGATTGACGGCTTTTGGTGAGCAAATTGTTCATTTTTTAGAGTTTATTTTTAGGTAATTCTGTTCTGTTATCGTCATTCTGTAGAGTTTACTTCTAGGGTTTCAGATACGGTTTGTTTGAAATTGATATATGTTTTGAAATTGATGCATTGTAGCGGAGTAGTGAGCACCACGTAGAAATCACAGCTCAAAGTGCTAAGTATTTCTAAACTAAAGAAAATAACTTTGTTCCTTACTAGCGGGTGTGGGGCTTGTTGTGTTTTTGTTGGTAGTACTGTGATACTGTGTAATTAAGAATCATAGACGGGGGGAGTTGCAATTATGTCTTAAGACCGTGTCCAAGAAAGAGGGGTGCTAACAAAGGGGACAAAAGGGGGTTTAATTTGCGTGTGGCTTCTTGGAATGTAGGATCTCTTAGTAGTAAGTTGCTAGAGTTAGTGGATGTGCTTAAAAAGCGAAAGGTTCATATAGCTTGTCTGCAAGAAACTAAGTGGAAGGGGAATAGAGGTGTAGAATGCAATGGGTATAAGTTGTGGTATTCAGGGTCGGATGGTGCTAAGAACGGAGTGGGCTTTCTAGTGGCTATTGAACTGTACAAAAATGTAGTGGAAGTGATAAGGTACAACGATAGGATTATGATGTTGAGATTGGTAATAGGCGAGGAGACAACGGTTGTAATTTGCGCTTATGCGCCCCACATGGGATTAGGAGACCAGGAGAAAAGAGAGTTTTGGGACCGCTTAGATGCGGTAGTAAGGGACATACCTAGGGAAGAGAGAATTTTTATAGGTGGTGACTTTAATGGCCATATAGGTAAAGATAGTGATGGTTTTCAGTCGGTACACGGGGGTTTCGGTTTTGGTGATAGGAATGAGCCTGGTAGAGACCTTCTAGAGTTCGCAGTGGCCCATGACCTGGGTATTATAAACTCGTTTTTTAGGAAACGAGTTTCTCATTTGATCACTTTTAGTAGCGGGGGGCGTAACACGCAAATAGATTATCTCTTGATGAGGAGAGAAGACCGACGATGGTGGAGGGACTGCAAGGTTATACCAGGGGAGACAACGGTGACTCAACACCATTTGCTGGTGGCAGATATAGGTCTGAGAAGAAAGCTTACGGAGGGGGAGAGGAAAGGTCGACCTAGGATCCGATGGGGAAGCCTAAAGGGAGACAAGACTACTTTGTTTAGAGACAAGGTAATCCTTAAGACAGACGATTGGGTGGGTGGGGATGCAAACCGGTTGTGGGAGGCCATGGCGACTACCGTTACCCAAGTGGCAGAGGAGACGCTAGGGGTTACAACAGGATTGACAAGGGGACATAAGGACACCTGGTGGTGGAGTGAGGATGTACAGACCAAGATAAGGGATAAACAAGGGAGTTTTAGAGATCTTTTGAGGTGCACGGTCGAGGAAGAGCGACTGAGGTTGAAGGAGAGGTACAAGAAGGCCAAAAGAGAGGCGAAGAAGGCAGTGGCGGAGGCAAAGAACACCGCTTATAAGAATATGTATGAACGCCTGGAGACGAAGGAAGGGGAAAATGCCATGTTCAAGATTGCCAAAGCTAGGGAGCGTAGAAAGCAAGATTTAGGGGTAGTGAAATTTATAAAGGGAGAGGATGGGCACGTCCTAGTAAAGGAACCGGACATTAAGTTGAGATGGCAAACCTACTTTTCTAATCTTTTTAATGGGGGGAGGGAAGCCCAACAAGAAAGCGACAACAACAACACTCAAGGACGACAACGAAATAACTGCTATTGTCGGGGTATTACAATGGGAGAAGTAAGGATAGCACTCAAGAAGATGGGAAGGGCTAAGGCAGTTGGTCCTGACAACATACCTATAGAAGTGTGGAAGTGTTTGGGAGAGGATGGAGTTCGATGGCTAGCTACTTTGTTTAATCTTATTTTCAGATCTGGAAAAATCCCGGAGCAGTGGAGGAGTAGTGACGTAGTGCCCTTGTATAAGAATAAAGGAGATGCCCAGTGCTGTGGGAACTACAGAGGGATTAAGCTATTAAGCCACACTATGAAACTTTGGGAACGGGTAATTGACACTAGGATCAGAAAAGAAACTCAGGTTACGGTAAACCAGTTTGGTTTCATGCCAGGGCGGTCAACTACGGAGGCGATTCATATTCTACGGAGATTAATGGAAAAGTATAGGGAGAAAAAGAGAGATCTACATATGGTTTTCATTGACCTTGAAAAGGCATATGACAGTGTGCCACGTAGACTGATTTGGGAAAGCTTGGAGGGTAGGGGAGTTCCTGGGAAATATATAGACTTAATTAGGGATATGTATGATAGGACTGTGACTAGGGTTCGTGCGCCTGTAGGAGATACGGAGTCCTTCCCCGTGGAAGTAGGACTCCACCAGGGGTCCGCGTTGAGTCCGTTTCTTTTTGCGGTTATCTTGGATGAGCTGTCCAAGTCCATTCAAGGGACAGTTCCGTGGTGCATGCTTTTTGCGGATGATATAGTGTTAGTGGCTGAAACTAGACAAGCCCTAAATGCCAGGTTAGAGGAATGGAGAGCAGCCTTAGAAGGCAATGGTTTAAGGATTAGTCGGTCTAAGACTGAATACCTTTATTGTAATTTCAGCGGTGCAGGTGGCAACGAGGACACTCAGGTTACCATTGAGGGTCAAGAGGTCCCACAAACGACTAAGTTCAAGTACTTAGGATCGTTTGTGCAAGGGGACGGGGAGATAGATAGTGACGTATCTCACCGCATCCAAGTTGGCTGGTGTAGGTGGAGAGCAGCCACTGGGATTTTGTGTGACAGGAGGTTCCCAACAAAATTAAAGGGAAAATTTTATAGGGTAGCAGTTAGACCGGCTATGTTATACGGGACAGATTGTTGGGCCATCAAGAAAACACAAGTGCGCAAGATGGAGGTAGCGGAGATGAGGATGTTTAGGTGGATGTGTGGCCACACGATGTTAGACCGAATTGGAAGTGTGGTTTTTAGGGATTGGTTAGGAGTAGCTAGTATATCGGACAAGATAAAAGAGGGGAGGTTGAGATGGTTTGGGCATGTGAAGAGGAGGCAGTTGACAGAACCAGTTAGAGCAGTGGAAACCATGACAGTGGAAGGAAAGAGGAGTAGAGGCAGGCCCAAGTTGACTTGGGATGAAAGACTTAGACAAGATTTGTTAGAATTGCACCTCTATGAGGACATGGTTCATGATAGGAGTTCGTGGAGACGTAGGATTAAGGTTAAGGACTAGTAGGTGAGGGTATCGACGTGTCCTATCTGTGCGGAGGGGGGGGGTTTAGATTTCGTTTACGATTTAGGTAGACCAACATATGATGATTTTCTTGTATATTTGCATATATGTTGCTTACTGATGACTTATCTGCCTATTGCTACGTGATTTTCTTGTATATTTGCATATATGTTGCTTACTGATGACTTATCTGCCTATTGCTACGTGATTTATTTACCCGTTTCTCGTCTATCTGTCTGTTGGTTGTTTTGGAGCCGGGGGTCTCTCAGGAAGCAGCCTCTCTATTCTTGAATAGAGGAAAGGTTTGCCTACATCCCACCTCCCCCAGACCCTACCAATAGTCTGCTATTTGTGGGATATACTGGGTATGGTTGTTGTTGTTGTTGTCCATGCATACTTCTTTGAGCGTATTATTCATTCAACGTATACAAAGTTAACTTGCGGGAATAGTGTTTTTCACCGATTGGGTGAAATAGGAGGTGTGGTCACCATCTATTGGCTCGCATGGGCGGTAAAGATTATAGTGTCAGGCAGCTGCCTGACACTCTTCTATTAGCCTAACAAATTTACGATTTTATCCCGTTCTAAATTTACATTTTTGCCATGAGTTTAAAATTATGATTTTACCCTCCACTTAAAAATAAATTTACGCTTTTGCTCTCAGCTAAAAATATCAATTTTGCCCGCGGTTCAAATTTACCATTTTGCCCCGTTTAAATTTACAGTTTTGTCATTAGTTTTTTCCCTTAAAATTACGATTTTGCCATTAGTTCAAAATTATGTTTTTACCCCACATAAAAATAAATTTACGCTTTTGCTCCCAGCTAAAAATTCCAAATTTGCCATCGGTTCAAATTTCCGATTTTGCCCTGTTTAAATTTACAGTTTTGCCATTAGGTTTTTTTTTTTCTCTCAGCCAACTTACGATTTTGCGCTCAACTTAAATTTACATTTTCTCCATCGTTTTTATTTGTTTTCCTGGTTAAACTACAATTTTGCCCCCCAGTGAAAATTACAGTCATGCCGGCATCTACCTGCGGCTCCCTCATTGGTCCATTTAATTTACGATTTTATCACTGAATGAAAAATATGATTTCGTCCTCAGTTCAAAATTACGTTTTTACGATCTATAAAAGTTTGTTTTAATTGGTTGACCCCGTTTAATTTTTTTCGGTGTCAAGGAGCTGCCTAATACTCGCTCATTAGTCCTGAAAAATCATAGTTTTGCCTTGAGCCGAAAATTACGGTCTTATTATCGTTTTAATTTTTTTCTTAGCAAAATTATCGTAGTGTTCTTTTAATTGATTGAGAATTATTCGGTCATCGCCCCGCAACGCGGGCGGGGCAACTACTAGTTGTATATATAGTATAGTAGTATTAATAGAGCAAGTGAATGAATAGTAATTATATTTTTTAAAGGTTTTTTATGTGTTATTTAGTGGTTTTTTATATGTGTTATGTGGTTTTTTTATATATCTTATATAACTTGCGTTGGTTTTTTATCGATATAAATCACATGTCGGTATTTTTTTGTCATATCATGATTTTTTTTCTCTATGGGTTGCTATAACGAGTGTAGGCGGTGTAACAAAACAAACCGATGTTTATCAATGTAAATCACGTGTCGGTATTTTTTTGTCATATCATGATTTTTTTTCTCTATGGGTTGCTATAACGAGTGTAGACGGTGTAACAAAACAAACTGATGCCGACCAAATTCCCGATGTGTTGGGCTATTTTTGGTCATATCATGATTTTTTTTCTCTATTGTATGCTATAACAAGTGTCGGAAACGTAGTTAAACGAATTGATATCCACCCACCGCGCAACATGAGAATTTCCGACGCAACGCGCGGATTTAATAGCATTAGTTAAATTTATTTTCTTTGTTAGCTATTATGTTACATTTTTTACAAGTTAGGGGGTCGGAGCACTTGCCTAATGTACCCAAAAGTCTACAAATCACGCATTGCGAATTCACTTTTACCCTAAACTATACCCCAAATCATATTATAGGTGGCACTATTATCCTAAATTTACAATTTTAGACTTCTCTCTATCTATCTCTATCTCTATCTCTTCTACCCAAACACCTTTTCAATCAGGCTCTACAACCCCAACACTACCCGATTTGGGGTACCCAAATAGGGGGCGGCGGTGTTACCGATTCGGGTACCCTACTTGAAACCCCAATCGACAAGTGGTGCCACCGCCCTTATGTCATCTCCGCTTTTCGTTTGACATAAATGGTGGTGTGTTGGTTGCAAAATACAAATGCTTTTTGAGAAAATAACATATAATTAACACTATAGTAATTGGGAACTTTATGAAATTATTTGTGTCCAGTCGTTGGACTTTCTTTTAATATAGGATCATTGTTCATTATGCATAGTGAATAAACTTTGGTGCAATATATGTTCACTTATGTAGATTAGAAATAGGTATACTAAGTCAACTGTAGAGGTTCCAACCAAATGAACGCCATTGTGTTGCCGGTGGTGTGACACCATATGTTAAAAAGCATATAAATCATAGTAAAAAGACAAACTCGTATTTTAGGATACTTATAAAATAATGTGAAAATATTAGCTGGTGTGTCTGTACTTTATCGATACAATGAAGACGACACAAGATCTTATAAACCTCAAATCACTCTCCTTCCCTCCACCTTCCATTTGTCAAGTTCTTCTCCCCTTCTCACTCTCTCTCTCTCTCTATACATACATGCATATATATATATGTGTGTGTGTCTATATATACACACACACAAAACTATCTGCTTCAAACATATTCACACCAAAACACACACACACACCCTCCAAACCCTTTTCACATTAATGGCTATATCTCCAAGAAAGCTTAGAAACGATGTGTATTCATACACATACCAAAATGACTCAAACACCCCTTTGGTGATCTCGGTTCTTGCTTCTTTAATCGAACGAACGTTGGTTAGAAACGAAAGAATCGGTAGGAAATGTGGTTCCACCATGTCAAAAACCGGTTCAAAAATTAGGGTTTTTGATTGCTATGAAAGACCGGACATGAGTATACTGTCGTATCTTGAAAGGATTTTTAAGTACACGAAAGCTGGTCCGTCGGTGTATGTGGTGGCGTATGTGTATATCGATCGGTTTTGTCGATCACAACCGGAGTTTAGGATAACTGCATGGAATGTTCATAGGCTTCTTATTACAACTATCATGGTGGCTTCAAAATATGTTGAAGACATGTAAGTTTTTGGTTTTTAATTTTAAGCTTGGCTTATAATGGAAAACAATATTATATAAGTTTTGTAACTTTAAAAGTTCACATAATTAATCGCGATAACGAAATCGATTGAAAAAGCCATGGTTTGATTATGAGTTTTTTATGGTTCAATTATGGTTATATACTAAGGGCTTTTTTGTTTCAGTTCTTAATGATTCAGATATCTTACTGGTTCAACATTTAATGGTTTGGATTATTTGTTTCGCGAGCAGATGTCTGAATGTTTCAGACATTTGTCTCTGAATGGTTAAGCATTATACTGAGTCTGAATGGTTAAGAGCATTTATCTTAATTGGTTATATATTTGTCTCTGAATAGTTAAGCATTATATTGGCTCTTAATGGTTATTGGTTTAGTACTTAGTGGTAGGGATGAGCAAAATGGACCCGGTACCGGTATTTTGCTCGTTTTTACCCTCAAATACCGGTACCGGTTCGGTACCGGTATTTTGCTCGTTTTTACCCTCAAATACCGGTACCGGTACCGAACCGGGTATATTCGGTACCGGTACCGGTACCCACTTTTGAGGATTTTCGGTACCGGTTCTTTCGGTACCGAACCGGACCGAGCTCATCCCTACTTAGTGGTTCAGACCTTTACTGGTTCAATACTTACTCATTCTGAAGTTGCCAAACAACCCCTAAATCAACATTAAAACCATATATATTAATTTCTATGAATAATACGTTATGTGTCAAAAAAAGATTTGTTATAATTCGTTTATAAAACAAATTTGATTATTGGATATTCTCTTTTAAAAATTGAAAAATAGTTTTATGAGGGACAAGTTATTTGTTTTGAGGCAATAATTAATGTCTTTTTTTATAAGGACGCCGCTCATAAGATTACAAGAATTGATGGTCATTTGGTCAATTAAGAATCTTTAGTTTTTTTTTTTTTTTTTTTTTTTTTTTTAATGGCTAACGTTACTCTCTCAAACTCCTATATTTATAAATAACTCACCCTTGCTTGGGATTGAACCCAAGACCTCCCCCTAAGAGACAAGAGCCTCTACCAAGTGAGCTAGCCTCACTTGGCTTTAGTTGAGATTTAGTATTAAACTATAAATAATCTTTAGATGAAACTTTGTTTTCTCAGAATATGTGGACTCAATTATTATCTTGTACTTTTGTCCTAAATAAAAAGAAAAATAATAATTTTATTAAAGAATCTTTATTTCCTAAATGCAAAATAAACAACGTAACCAATATACTATGATTTTGTTGTTATCATTTTTCTTCATTTACAATATCGATATACTTACAATCAATAGTAATAGTAAAAGTAAAATATATCTAACTAATGGATGTTCGTAATTCTCACTATTCTTCTGATATTTAATTGCAGGAACTACAGAAATTCATATTTTGCAAGAGTTGGG
Organism: Helianthus tuberosus; assembly: GCA_030545235.1. Classification (NCBI taxonomy): domain Eukaryota; kingdom Viridiplantae; phylum Streptophyta; class Magnoliopsida; order Asterales; family Asteraceae; genus Helianthus; species Helianthus tuberosus. The sequence goes on from CM060381.1 coordinate 19,940,744, forward strand.
GGAATAACAACAAAAGAAATGAACAAGTTGGAGCTTGATTTTCTGTTCTTGATGAATTTCAAAATGCATGTAAATGTGAGTGTTTTTGAGAGCTATTGTTGTCATTTAGAGAGAGAAGTGAGCATAGGAGGTGGTTACCACATTGAGAAGACGTTACGATGCGCTGAAGAACTTAAATTTCTACAAGTAGATGAGAGAGGATATAATCAAATTGCCTGACTTACTTTGTAAATTAGTTTTTTTTTTTTCACGTTAGACACTTTTTTAGTATATATGTTACATGATACCTTTATAAGCATCAAATGAGGGCCAAATAGTATATACTATGTAACATGATACCTTTATAAGTATCAAATGAGTCAAATAAGACATGAGTATTATACCTTAATCCTTGCACAACATCAATGCGCTTGATGATGTATGAAAAAATCGCCTCTTTAAAAAAGACTTAGAACTACGTTATAATATAATTCTTGCATAAACTATTTCAACAATTTATTTCGGCATAGATTTTGTTGCTCAAAGTTTGGACAGTAATTTTGTAAGTTTTACGCGTAATACCACTGGAGTGCGATTTGAGAACACTAAATATAGGAATTAGAGTCCATTGTAGAAGGTGCTCGAAAAAGATAGAAACATATATCAGGGAATACAAGAGATAAACCAACCATTTTAAGTTTAATCATGGAGAGGAATAACTCAACTCACTGCTTATGGTGCAAGTGTGATAACTTGTGAACCACTAGTCCCCTGACAATATATCTAGGGGTGTCTATTTTCTTCCGTGTGTATATTTTAGCCATTGTGGGTACCTCAATTGCTAAATGGCCGAGTGTTGTTACCAACACAACGATGTGGCAATAGTGGTTTGATGACAGACCATTATGGGATGAGAGATAAAGATGAATGACACTACGATAAACCATATGACCTTAGCGACAACGACTAAAAGATCTTATCCGAAATTTGTATCCTTCAAGAATGTCGCTAATCCGTCGATGATACTCGCGGCATTTATAAAACTTATTGTATTATTGTTTTTTGGAATTTGTTGTACACGTTGAAAAATATGTCGGTACAATCAGGTAGTTACCTCTTTTTTTTTTTTTATTATGATCAAATTGTCGAGAAATTGTGAGCAAGTGACTTTTTTTTTTTTGTTGATAGTAGATTTTCTATGTAGCATGAGTATGAGATGCCTATTATAATACTGACATATATGATTGATTTAAAGCTGACTAATGATAGAAGTTTCATGTTTGATACATTGAATAATTGTAACAAACAAGTTATGATTTATGATTTGATTCCATTACTCCACAAAATCCTAAATATTTATATCTATTCGTCTTTATATCATATCCATGTCCCCTTGTGCTCTCCCATTCCCTTCTTGAGTGACATGGTATTTTGTTGGGATACATGTAGAATATACATGTGCTAACAAATACACAAACATTTATTTCTTAATGATATTATTTTAATTATAAAATATAAACTTAATCCAACATATACTTTATTCAACAGTCATTGACTACCTTATATACTAACAACGTTGTATTCTTATCAGTCAAGATTAATTAATTTACTTGACCTAACTAGAAATTAATTATCAAATAACGCACATCATGTAGTAAAATTTTAATTTGTTTGTTAACACTTAACACTACTATAAAATGAGTATTTGCTAGGGATGTAAACGAGCAGAGCCGCTCATGAGCTAGTTGAGATTTGTTAAAAAAGTTGAAGTTAAACGGACCTAATTTATTTTAACACACCTATGATTTTATATCAAGTTGATTGTTTAGTGAAGTAATTAACTATAATATTTATTTTAATACATTTTGAGACCAAAAACATTAGCTACTTCAATTAATCTCGTTGGTGAGATGGGCACTTGCTACGACTCTTTAGTATTTACCAAACTATACAACTAGTTGCTCAATTCAAAGAGCACTCCTCACTCTCACACACCTTGTCCATGCAAAGGAGACATGGTATTAGGAACACATGTTCGATGTAAAAATATGTTAGGTAATCACATAGGTGTTGAAATAATTAGCACTTACATAATTCATCGCTACACTACCGATGGAGTGGTGGTCCATTGATAAAGACAAAACTTTTAAACACCAGAGTTTGGAAGAGTGGTTTTGGAATCTCACAGACTACATAAATTAAAAGAAATTCGCCATTCAAAAAGAACATAAATTCATCACTCAAAGTTTGGTGATCATCCAAACAAGCATTCAAGTTTAGAGGGCCCAACCAACGGGTGTCACACCCCAATATTTTCACATATCACCGGTGGGCCCGGTGGGGAGTATCGTGACGTAGTTGATATCATCATTGTCAATACACACAATATAATAGCACAGCGGAAGTCTTGGAATATAAAATATTATTACAAACTCAAAGTCTGAAAATATCAAAGTATTTATTATAGACTCGTCTATAATATCAAATCCACATGAGGATCATTACAGAATGTATAAAATGAAACTTAGCAGACTTTACGGCATCTTTAAGGATTTGCAAGATCCTCTTTTTTGACACCGAACAACTCCCAGCCTATTACGAGTAGTACCTGCCACTTAGTCTTTTGAAAATACGTCAGTTTTCACTGGTAAATACAATTAACCGACTCATTTGAAAAGAGTTTATGAAAATTGATTTAAGTGCACAAGGCACAAACCATTTATACTTGGGACAATCTTTAATAAAATCTTGTATACTGTTTCACATGTTTGTCATACATATGGGGCCGGTTTTGTAACGCCCTAACACGTTTTAACCTAATTTATCGCAGCGGAAATTCATATCTAAAATTTCTTTCATGATATTCTTTCTTTCACTTAAATACATTAATCCCTTTCTATAATTTAATTAAAAACTAACATACATATATCGAATTACGTGACCACATACACACCCACATACAATCCATGTCTTGACTCGATCTTCAACCGCGTGCATTTCTTGATGAAACATCCATAACCCTGTACAACCTGCAGTCACCACATTCAATCTCATCATTAGCAACCGGTGACATAATACAATAGTATTAACACATGCATAATAAAGCGTCAACATATCATGCTTTCTCTTATACTCGTCCCTTCATCCATCCATTCATCCACTCGCATCGGATTGCGGAGTCAACCTTTACTTCCATTGTTAACATGCCTATGCTTCACATTAAATCTCAATAAAAAAAAACGGTTAGTACCATTAGCTTCCTTTCATATGAACATGTCCTCGAATACACATAACTCATCTTATTCATTCAAGCATATAATTAAATACCCACTCAAGCATGTATTCACTTTCTATTCATACATGTACTTACAATTTACATCCTACAAGTATAACTCCTTAATTCATCTTATGCATAGTTCATTATGTAAGTTCCATTTCTTACCCAAACTTAATCGAATCTCTTTCTTAACCATTTCCGACTCATTTCCACTAAAACTTAACTTAGTAATAACAACGATTCATATCTTCTTACATTACATTCAATAATTACCATATATCATAAATACATTACCAAACAAAAGGGTAAATTGGGAGTTTACTTACCTCGTGCGTCCGAGTTCAAGCATAGCTTCCGTGTTTATCCTTGGCCCGTTGCCTTTCATGCTTGTGTCCACGTTGACATAACTCCTATCCGTACATGTCATCACATTCATCATAACATGATTAGCATACATGAGCATACATACCTTTTAAGGAAGGTTTCTTGCCATATCATCTTATCAAACTAATTTCCCACTTATCATTTTCTCCTAAGCATTTCATCAAACACTTGGTGTGCATATCACTTTCTAAGCATAATGTACAAGTGCTTTAAGCATGTTCTTCCCTATTTCATCTTATGAACCATCACATTCAAGCAAAATCTCATAATCATAATTTCCACATCAAGTTTATCTATCTCAGTCTACCACATAACACCTTATACATCACAAGACCACATTATAACATCTACAAGTTCATCATGATCATCATCTTCACACTCATGCAATGGGTTTCATTCTAAATCACCAAATTACTTGAAATTATTCATAACACAAGTTCTATTTGGTGTTTCTAACACATCTACATGCTTAATTTCATACAATTTCATGGATTGACCATAACCCACTTCAAACAAGATCATCAAATCTAAGTTTTAAGACATACCTTATGATCCCCTTGTGAAGGTGATCGTTAATTCATGTTCGGTTGTGAATTTGGCCTTCGTTTAGCCTTTCAATTTGGAGGATTTGATGAAGTTTAGGGTTTTGGCTCCATGGGAGCCTTCCTTGCTCGATGATGAACACACACACACGATGCGTGTGTTTGTGTGTGTGTTGTTTACTTTTAATAAAACAACTTTCAAGTTGTTTTCTTTGGTCCCTCGTGTTTCGTTTTATTTAAATAAGGCTACAACCCTTCGTTTAATACCAACGATACTAATATTCAACTAGGTTAATTATTCCTAGTTAATATTCATTTACGGGTTCACTTTTACCGCTAACAGTATTTTTACCCGTTCCTTTGTATTAACCGGGTTTATATTACCAAACCCATTTTTTTTTTTGGGTGTTACAGGTTTGGAAGCCGGTCATGATTAACCGACTCACCACTTATAAAACCCACAGAGGAGTTATCCCCAACTTGTGGGTAATTTAATATTTAGCATTTGCATATGTCAGGTGTATGCCTACATCCCGTGCATAGGTCGTGGCTATTAATAACTTAAATGAGCCGAGGATATCCAGGACACGGTCGTTAACCCCCAATGTTTATGTTATCAAACAAAACAAATTAAAACGGGTTATGCAGATTTATTAAATCACAATCCGATTAAATGATCTCATACCCGACCAAGCGGTATTAATATACCGTATCCCAAGCCCGTATAAGGGAAAATAAGTTAAAAGTATTTACCTGAGCTAATACTTGATTCACAGCAAAATAACTCAGTCGTATCCAATCTATCTAAATGCAGGTAGCTTTTACCGGGTGGCTCTAGTCTGGAGTGATGGTAATATACAACCAATTTAGAATGCTAACGGTCTTATTTAAGTCGTAGACTTAGACCTGCTAGCTTAAAATATCTAGAACGGTACGATACGCTAGATTAGGCGATGACCGGAATAGAATGTAATTCAGACCCAACAAGTACGAGGACTTGTATAATATGGGTATACTAAGTACATTCTGGATTTTGAAGTAAAAACAATAAGGTTAAACCCGTTTCAGCAAACTTACATAAACTAGTTACGTAAGTCTAACCGTACGCGTATAAGCGATAACGAGTAACCGGATGAGTCATGAACAAGTTCCGTATGCCAATATACTTTAAACAAGTTATAACATCAGTGGGATATCAACTTGTATGCCCGTTTAGGTTTTAAAATCAAACTATGCCCCGTAAGGGCGTTTTGGTCATTTAATGACGTATAAAAGGAACTTGGGTACAATATGATGTTATGATCATAAACATTCTTTGAAAACACTTTATTTATGATGTAATATCAGTATGATATCAAACATATGTGTGTTTCTGTAACACCTCGTAAATTCACGTCCTATAATGTACTGACACGTGTCATAAGCTGGAACGTGTGAAATAATACTCTAGAAGGATTAAAGTTGACAAACATGGAAAGTATGTGAAAATACGGGTTCAAAGTGTCAACATTGGATAAATATACTTTACAGTAACCCTACATGATGCTCATACCTTCAAACGAATAAATCATGGATCATACGAAGCTAAATATGAAAGAAAGTGAGAGATTACAAACTACAGGGGTTAAATGTGTCAACATGTTTAAAGTATACCTCTGAGTGATCTTTTAGCAAACCCGAAGCTTTGTAACGGTTAATTATGCTCACTAGAATGCACGATATAAATTTCATAAAGTTTCGTTATCGTATGAGAAAGTTATGATCAAATTCGTATACAAGGGGTTAGAAGCGTCAACGATGAAGTTTATGACTTTTCGGGTAAACATGAAGTGACCAAGGACTTAACAAAGTGGGTATAAGTCTTGAAGCCCTTATACGTCAATTTGGAGGGCTCATAATGCAAGAAATAAAGTCTAAACAAGTTTATATGGACAAGGACCCAATATGCAAAAATCTAAAAATTTGATTTGGTTCAGGAGGGGCGTCGCGCGACGCGAGGGCCCTAAGGGGGGTCTACGCGTGACGCCTAGGGCCTTCTGATCCGAAAACTTTGGGCTATTGTCTCCTAGATGCATTGTAACCGACTTAAAAACGATTTTCCACTTCCTTGGACGACCCCTACATGCTTTTAGACCTAGGAGACATCTGTGGATGATCCATGGCCATTGCTAGGCTTGTGTGTCAATGATCTATGAGATCAAGAACACTATAAAAGGCCACAAGGTTGCAACATTGTGATCACACCTTTCTTCTGCATTTCTGGAGCTTTTGGGAGTTCAAGAGCAGACCTTAAGCCTTCCTAATCGTGCATAGGACTTCAGTAAGTATGCTCAACCTTTCTTAGTTGAGTTTTTACTTAGTTTTAGCTTAAAAGTCAAACCGTCGTAATTACCGTTTGACTTAGCGATTAATCATTAATGGTCCAGTGATTAGTCGAATTGAAGGTAGTTATAAGTTGGTAATTATGTGGGCATTAAACCCTTAAAAGGGCACCCCCTGATTCCCACTCTATCTAGACCATTTGTCGGGTCAAACTTGTTATTAAAAAGTCAACAGGATGCTTAATTTCAAATTAACGCATAATTAGCAATGTAGAACCCATACAACCTGTTTGATCATAAATATAACTTGGTAATTAATGTAAGAACGTGTCTAAACATGTTCAACCCGACAATTTTCAGTAGAGACCCGGTTCGGAACCGAAAGTCGCATAATTTGACTTTTGCTTTGACTTCCAGTTCTGACCCGTTTTAGCATGTTTTAGAAATGCCTTAGAGCTTTATGTCTGCGCAAGCAGGGGATTTCCATTTTAGCACCCCTCGACACTCCAGTGGCAGTCATTATCCGCCACTGCATGAGGACCCACAAATGGGTGGGCCTTCAAACCCAGTTGCACCACAGCCACCACCAATGGGTTTTGATAACCCAATTCCAGCATACACCGGGTCAATGGCGTACAACCCATTTGAGCAGCCGGCTTACACCAACTATAATTACGTTGAATCCGACCCATACTTGGTAGCGGCCAACTACAACACCCTTAACCCGGAAGGACCGTATGGAGCTCCTTGGGGAGTGGGGTACCCAACTCATGGGTACCAAATACCTGCTAGACCTATGATTCGGCAACAATCGCAGCCGCCATGGTTTTCCCCGCCAGAGCGGGAAGAAATTCTTCAAAGATTGGACCAAGTCGAGCGAGATTTTCACAGAGAGCGCAGGGAATGACAAGGCTTCCTCAAGGGCTTAGCAGGATTGCTAAAGGGGAAGAAAAAGAGGGATCATTAAATCCCTACATGTATGGTTGTACTTTCTATTTTCAATCAAGTCCCTGCGTGGACATTCATCTTAGTACTTAGTCCCTCCGTGGACTTGTCTTTTTAGTCCCTGCGTGGACATCCATTCTAGTATTTGGTCCCTGCGTGGACTTGTATTTTAGTTTGACCCCTGCGTGGGTAATTTGTCTATTAAAAGTCCCGTTTAGGGCAATGTGTAATCCTTTTAATAATTAATGGAATGATAAGTTTATAAATTTCATTTTTGCCATTATATGCATAAAAATATTATACATGAAATAAATAAATCAAAAATCATTCCTTTATAAATAAACTGCCTATTTAAATATTAATAAGAATCTTAAAAAGGTATAACCTAGCCTGCATGTCATTATAAGACTTGGCCAAGATGGTAAGACCTGTTTAAAAGATTCGGATCCCTGTTAACATCTGAAAATATGTTAACACTCCTGGCAGACGTGATTCGTTAAAAATCACACACGTCATTTTTATAAAAGGATTCTTCAAAAGATTCCTAACCCAACTTAATGATCTATAAATCATGGGTTTAAATCATCAATTAAGATGATCACTTATTAAACATCCATTAGTGATGTAGTGCCTACGGGCCATACTCATTGTTATTTAAGACAAAAGACAGTAGTAGTCTACGACCCTGTCTGAAAAAGGTAAAGAACTATGTTCAGACCTTCATGCCTTGATTCTCTGAAATCATGGCTTATAATTTAAAAATGTCCTCGTGACTAGGCCTTTTGTGCTACTAATAAAACTATTATTGTTTTGTAATTAGGATAAATTATAATAGAAATCCTAAATAAGTATGATTAACGAATTAACCAGATATGGCCTGTGTTACCATGGTTAATGAATTGCCATAAAAGACAATTCCAGAATAAACTCCCAAATAAATTATTGTCAATCTTTTATGTAACAGTTCAAACTGCAATGGCTAACTCGGATGAAATTAATAGTCACCCAAGGGAGAATAATGATAATGCCCGAATTAATATAACGGGTGCTGAACTACAAGCGTTAATAGACAACGCTGTTACAAAGGCCATAGAGCGGCAATATGATGAATATAGCGGGACTCGAAGTAGGACCCTATCTACACCGCATTCAAAGCCTAAAACTCATTCTGAGGCTCACAGCAAGCCACCCTCCAAAAAGGAAGAGCCAAAGAAAGATGATGATCGACACTCCTCAAACCAAAACAATGCTCCATCTCAAAAGATTGTTTTGAATCAAGGACCCCGTGACAAGGGTTGCTCTTATAAATACTTTGTTTCCTGCAAACCCCGGGATTTCACTGGGGAGAAAGGAGCTATTGACTGTATGACGTGGCTGGATGAGATGGACACAGTGGTTGATATCAGCGGATGCGCTGAAAGGGATGTAGTAAAGTTTGTGTCTCAATCGTTCAAATGCGAGGCCTTAGCCTGGTGGAGATCGTTGATACAGGCTACTGGGAAGATCCCATTGTACAACATGACATGGGAACAATTTGTTGCCCTCATCAGGGAGAACTACTGTCCTCAGCATGAGGTCGAAAAGATTGAGTCTGATTTCTTATCGTTGGTTATGAAGAACCTCGACTGTCAAGCTTACCTTACGAGCTTCAACACCTTGTCAAGATTGGTTCCGTATCTGGTGACCCCGAAACCCAAACGAATAGCTCGTTTCATTGGGGGTTTAGCCCCATAAATAAAGGCAAGCGTGAAGGCCTCTCGGCCAACTACTTTCAGATCTGTAACTGATATATCTTTGTCCCTCACACTGGACGCGGTCAGACAGAGATCGCTGAGGAACACAGATACCGAGAAAAGGAAATGTGAAGATGACAGTTCACGAAGGTCAAACAAGAAGCACCGAGGAAACAATGACCACAGGAAACGGTCTGAGTCTAAAAAGGATGGGCATCAATCTGGTGATAAGCCCAAGTGCAAAGTCTGCAAGAAACAGCACTTCGGGAAGTGCAGGTTTGAATCGAACTCGCAGACTCAGTCAAGAACTTTTGCATGTGGTATATGCAAGTCCAAGGAACACAAGACCTTGGATTGCAAGAAGCTGAAAGATGCAACGTGCTTCAGTTGTAACGAAAAGGGGCACATTAAGACAAATTGCCCGAAATATGCAAAGAAAGCCGATGAAGGAAAGAAGACCAATGCTAGGGTCTTCAGGATGGATGCAAAGGAAGCGGTTCAGGACGACAATGTGATTACAGGTACTTTCCTTGTAAATGATGTCTATGCAAGAGTACTTTTTGATTCAGGCGCTGATAAGTCTTTCGTAGATAATAAGTTTTGCAATCTGCTGAATTTACCTGTTAAAACCTTAAGAGTAAAATATGAGGTGGAATTAGCAGATGGCACCATAGACACCGTCTCAACTGTGTTAGATGGATGTGTTATATCCATTAAGAACCACTCCTTTCCTTTGTCCCTACTTCCCTTTAAGTTAGCCGGTTTTGACATAGTTTTGGGTATGGACTGGTTATCTCATAACCAGGCCCAGATTGTCTGCAACAAGAAACAAGTGGTGATCAAGACTTCGTCTGGTGAATCACTTACCGTTCAGGGAGATACCCAGTATGGACTGCCTGAGCAAGTGACTATGCTCAAGGCCTCTAAGTGTTTGAAGAAGGGTTGTGTCATCTACATGGCACAAGTGACTCTTGAGGAACCGAAGCCCAAGATTGAAGAAATCCCCGTCATTTCTGAATACCCAAAAGTTTTTCCTGAAGAACTACCTGGTTTACCACCAGATAGGCAAGTAGAATTCAGAATCGACATCATCCCTGGAGCAGCACCTGTTGCTAGAGCACCTTATAGGTTGGCACCAACAGAGATGAAGGAATTGAGGGCACAACTAGATGAATTGCTAGCCAAGGGTTTCATTAGACCTAGTTCGTCTCCTTGGGGAGCGCCAATCCTGTTTGTCAAGAAGAAGGATGGATCGATGCGTCTATGCATCGATTACCATGAGCTTAATAAAGTCACAGTCAAGAATAGGTATCCATTGCCCAGGATCGAGGATTTGTTCGATCAACTTCAAGGGGCAAGTTACTTCCCCAAGATCGATTTGAGGTCAGGCTATCATCAATTAAAGGTTAAAGATGAAGACGTGCACAAGACTGCATTTAGAACTCGTTATGGACATTACGAGTTCCTAGTGATGCCTTTTGGGCTCACTAATGCACCAGCCGCATTCATGGATCTCATGAATCGTGTCTGCAATACCTAGATAAATTCGTCATCGTCTTCATCGATGACATTCTCATTTACTCCAAGAGTCAGGCTGACCATGAGAAGCATCTTCGATGTATTCTGGAATTACTTCAGCAGGAGAAGCTCTATGCAAAATTTTCGAAGTGTGAATTCTGGCTCCATGAAGTCCAATTCCTTGGACATGTTGTCAGTGAGCGTGGTATCCAAGTAGATCCCGCTAAGGTGGAAGCTGTCATGAATTGGCAAGAGCCAAAGACGCCCACAGAAATTCGCAGTTTCTTGGAATTGGCAGGATACTACAGGCGCTTTATTGAAAATTTTTCAAGGATTGCTGCACCCATAACTTCATTGACTCGTAAGAAAGTAAAGTTCGATTGGGGTCCCAAGCAACAAGAATCCTTCGATATTCTCAAATAGAAGTTGAGCAATGCTCCTGTGTTGACATTGCCTGATGGAATCGAAGAATTCGTAGTTTATTGTGATGCATCACACACCGGGATGGGATGTGTGCTTATGCAGAAAGGCAAAGTCATTGCCTATGCTTCACGATAGTTAAAAGTGCACGAAAAGAATTACACCACCCATGAATTGGAGTTGGGGGCCGTTGTATTTGCACTGAAGCTATGGAGACACTATCTATATGGTGTCAAGTGTGTGATCTATTCTGATCACAAGAACCTCCAGCACCTGTTTAACCAAAAGGATTTAAACATGAGGCAGCGCCGATGGATGGAGACGTTGAATGATTATGATTGTGAAATCCGATACCATCCAAGCAAGGAAAATGTGGTTGCTGATGCCTTAAGTCGGAAGGAAAGAGTGAAGCCAATTAGAATCAATGCCAAGAGCATTGAAATAAAGAACAGTTTGATCGAAAGGTTGTTAGCTGCACAGAAGGAAGCTGTGTTGGAAGCTAACTATCCTAATGAAAAGCTCGGGGTAACTGAAGAACAGTTATCTCAGGACAAGGACGGAATTCTGAGATTGAATGGACGAATATGGGTTCCAGTTTATGGAGGACTTCGGGATGTTATCCTCCAAGAAGCCCATAGTTCCAAATATTCCGTTCATCCTGGAGCTGATAAGATGTACCAGGATCTAAAGGCAAACTATTGGTGGATAGGCTTGAAGAAGTCTGTAGCTGCCTATGTAGCAAAATGCTTGATGTGTGTGCAAGTCAAAGCAGAACATTAGAAACCGTCGGGTTTGCTACAACAGCCTGAACTTCCCACGTGGAAGTGGGAAATGGTGACAATGGATTTTATCACCAAGTTACCTAAAACAAGGAAAGGAAATGATACGATATGGGTGATAGTTGATAGACTGACTAAGTCAGCGCATTTCCTACCCATCAAGGAGACCTATAGCTCCGACATGTTAGCCCAATTGTACGTAGATAAGATTGTAGCTCTACATGGCGTACCAGTAGCTATTATCTCTGATAGAGATACTAGATACACGTCCCATTTTTGGAAAAGTTTCCAACAATCTTTGGGCACACGCTTAAATTTCAGTACGACTTACCATCCTCAGACGGACGGCCAGAGTGAGCGTACTATCCAAACTTTGGAAGACATGCTTCGTGCATGTGTGATCGACTTAGGTGGTAGTTGGGATAACCACCTGCCATTAATCGAGTTCTCATATAACAATAGCTACCATACCAGCATTAAGGTTGCTCCTTTCGAGGCCTTATACGGTAGAAAGTGCAGAACGCCCGTATGTTGGGCGGAACATGGAAAGTATGTAAAAATATGGGTTCAAAGTGTCAACATTGGATAAATATACTTTACAGTAACCCTACATGATGCTCATACCTTCAAACGAATAAATCATGGATCATACGAATCTAAATATGAAAGAAAGTGAGAGATTACAAACTACAGGGGTTAAATGTGTCAACATGTTTAAAGTATACCTCTGAGTGATCTTTTAGGAAACCCGAAGCTTTGTAACGGTTAATTATGCTCACTAGAATGCACGATATAAATTTCATAAAGTTTCGTTATCGTATGAGAAAGTTATGATCAAATTCGTATACAAGGGGTTAGAAGCGTCAATGATGAAGTTTATGACTTTTCGGGTAAACATGAAGTGACCAAGGACTTAACAAAGTGGGTATAAGTCTTGAAGCCCTTATACGTCAATTTGGAGGGCTCATAATCCAAGAAATAAAGTCGAAACAAGTTTATATGGACAAGGACCCAATATGCAAAAATCTAAAAATTTGATTTGGTTCAGGAGGGGCGTCGCGCGACGCGAGGGCCCTAGGGGGGGTCTACGCGTGACGCCTAGGGCCTTCTGATCCGAAAACTTTGGGCTATTGTCTCCTAGATGCATTGTAACCGACTTAAAAATGATTTTCCACTTCCTTGGACGACCCCTACATGCTTTTAGACCTAGGAGACATCTGTGGATGATCCATGGCCATTGCTAGGCTTGTGTGTCAATGATCTATGAGATCAAGAACACTATAAAAGGCCACAAGGTTGCAACATTGTGATCACACCTTTCTTCTGCATTTCTGGAGCTTTTGGGAGTTCAAGAGCAGACCTTAAGCCTTCCTAATCGTGCATAGGACTTCAGTAAGTATGCTTAACCTTTCTTAGTTGAGTTTTTACTTAGTTTTAGCTTCAAAGTCAAACCTTCGTAATTACCGTTTGACTTAGCGATTAATCATTAATGGTCCAGTGATTAGTCGAATTGAAGGTAGTTATAAGTTGGTAATTATGTGGGCATTAAACCCTTAAAAGGGCACCCCCTGATTCCCACTCTATCTAGACCATTTGTCGGGTCAAACTTGTTATTAAAAAGTCAACAGGATGCTTAATTTCAAATTAACGCATAATTAGCAATGTAGAACCCATACAACCTGTTTGATCATAAAGATAACTTGGCAATTAATGTAAGAACATGTCTAAACATGTTCAACCCGACAATTTTCAGTAGAGACCCGGTTCGGAACCGAAAGTCGCATAATTTGACTTTTGCTTTGACTTCCAGTTCTGACCCGTTTTAGCATGTTTTAGAAATGCCTTAGAGCTTTATTTGGACTAAGTTACATGCTAGTATAACCCTCTGTGATTATACACCATGGTCCATTAGTTATCCATTTAATATGCATGATTCCGTTAATTGCTTATATGTTGACTATTATGATGCCCTTTTCACCTTAAAACGTGATTTTTGAAAATGTTAAAGAGTAGAAACCTTAGTTACTGAATTATAAACTTGTAACCAAAATTTGACATCAGTTTGAGGTGTAGATTGAGAGTTATGCTCATTAGCGTAATTAGAAAGCTTTTTAGCGATTAAACGGCATAACTAGCATATAGACTATTTAAACCCACTTCTTGATATCAAACTTTTTACCCACTGATGTAATATATTATTTTGGGATTTTTGAAGATTTTTAATTAATTTTAGGCTGAGCATAACTTAGAGTTATAAGCTTGAGTCGGTAATTGTCGGTTTTGCCCTTTTGGGCTATAAAATGAGTTTTACATATCCTTTTGACCCCAAACCTTTTGCTACTGAATTTATATGATAAATAAATTATTTTAACCCTTCTAGAATAATAAAAATATCAGCTTTCTATATAGAACCCGGAAACGGCTTCTAATCGCCGGTTTAAGCGTTTTAACGCATAGTATGTACTAAAACTATTTTAAACATACAAGGGTTGATACCTACTGATATTTTAGGTAAATTATAATATTTTAACAGTAAGCAAAAGTTATTTAACTCGGACTTCAGTTTTGAGCTTTTCGGCTTATGTGAAATTACCAAAATGCTCCTACGGTGCATAGTTTGGTTATAATTGATAAATTTCACATATATGAAATACCCTACTGTTATAACTTAGTAAATTAAGTATTTTGCTGATTTTATCAGACCTGTAACTCAGGTTAATACTTAAACTCTTTTATAACCTTATAAATGACCAAAATACCCCTACGGGGCATAGTTGGAGTTTTAAATTCGTTTCGGGAATAATAAAAGATATCTTATTGATGTCACAACATATTTAAGGCATATTAACTTAGGAAACATGTATATGGCTCTTATGGTTACCCGTTACGCAATCTTCGCGTTCGGTTCGGTTTATGTAACTAGTTTACATAAATTGGCCGAAGCGGGTCGAACCTTATCGTTTTTATCTCAAAATCCAGAATGTGTTTAGATTACCCATATAAGACAAGTCTTCAAACTTGTCGGGTCTAAATCACATTCTATTCCGGTCTTCGCTTAATCACGCATTCGAACCGTATCGTTCCTTAAAACTAACCGGTCTAAGCTTAAGCTTAACTAAAAACCGTTATGATTCTAATAGGTTATTATAAACCTTTGTTCCAGAATAGGAGACCCGGTAAAAGCTACCCGCATTTTGCTAATTGAGATTTATACTTGCAAAGGTAAATACTTTTAACTTATTTTCCCTTATACGGGCTTGGGGTACGGTATATAAAATACCGCTTGGTCGGGCATTCGACCTTAATCGATTGGTGGTTAAGTATTATCGAAATGACCCGTTTAAAAATATGTTTTGTTTACTTAACGCCTTTGGGGGGTTAATGACCATGTCCCGGATATCCTTGGCATCATTTTACGAAATGGCCACGACCTAAGCGCGGGGTGTAGGCGTACACCCGTCAGTGCAAAATAAATAATGTGGTGTGTCTATTGATCTTTAACCCGGCACGAACCGGGCTAC
Organism: Helianthus tuberosus; assembly: GCA_030545235.1. Taxonomy (NCBI): domain Eukaryota; kingdom Viridiplantae; phylum Streptophyta; class Magnoliopsida; order Asterales; family Asteraceae; genus Helianthus; species Helianthus tuberosus. The sequence continues at coordinate 19,956,163 of CM060381.1, forward strand.
TGAACGCATAAGGAACATGTAATTCTTTTACAAGTTTATATGTTTAAATAATTATCCCAAGTTATAAAGAGTTTGTGCCACGTGCATTCAAATCAATTTTTATTAAACTTTTCAAAATGAGTCAGTTGAATGTATTTACCAGTGTAAACTGACGTATTTTCCCAAAAAGGTTAAGTGCAGGTACTAAGCGAACTAGGCTGGCTTTTCTCCTAGCGTCCACAATAAGTCTCGCAAGCTTGGACGTCAAACTGTTGAACAATGTTTCCTATTTATTTTTGATCCTTCTCTGGATTATTTTTCAACTGTTTGTGATACTTGATATTGCAATATTATATTCGGTTGAAATATATCTTTCATTTGCTTCCGCTGTGCATTTAAATATTGTGTTGTTTGACTGTAACGTTGCCAACCACGTCACGATACTCTCCACCGGGCCCACCGGTCAAACGTGGAAATATCGGGGTGTGACAGTTTCATAGTTTAAAACCAAACTATGCTCCATAGGGGCATTTTGGTAATTTCACACATAGTTTTGAAGGCTAATTTGGGAATCTGAGTTTATAACATATGCCTACTGTAAAAATATGTTTAAAATATTTTATAAAATCAGTAGGTAACAAGTCTTGGTTGGTAGTTATGGTTTAAAACCATACTACGCGCCGAAAAGGCGTTTAAGTCGTTAAATGACGATGTATGCGATCTTTTAAGAAAACTGATATTATGGTCAGGTTTATATGACCAAAATATGTTATTTAATATGACATATCAGTAGGAAAAAGGTTTTGTAAGAAATCATGCTTTAAAACCATTTTGTGTGTTATAAGGGCATTATCGTCATTTAAGAACGTAATACAAGCACTTGTGCATAAACTCAGTTTATAATCTGAATTGACATCCCAAATTATCCTAATTATGATATTAAATCAGTAGGCAATGAGTTTGGTATAAGGAGTTATGCTTAAAACCGATCTATGCGCCTAAATGGCATTCTGGTCACTTTAAAGCACAATTTACTACATTATACGCAAACTCAGTTTATGATCAGTTTTGTAACATCTAAATATGTTAAACATGTTAACATATCAGTACCTAAGTTGTTTGAAAACTTATTGGTGCCTAAAAACTTTGTTTTTACTAAAAAGAGCATAAGGGTCAAAGTATGACATAATTACGGAAACTTGCATAAGACTCGGATTAATAGTATGATCGTGTAATATAACCCCAGAGGGTTATGCTACATTATATTATGATCATAACGGAACCTAAAATCAGTAGCATACTAGTCTAATTCGGCTTATAACCAAAAGTCAACGTAGAAGTCAAACTACGCGACTTTCGGTTGCGAATCGAACCTAAACTTAGAATTGTCGGGTTGAACATGTTTAGACATGTTTAAATAATAATTACCAAGTTATTAAAGTGTTAAATATAATTTATAACCTTTGTATTATTGGTTTTACTTATTAATCACAATTCTGCCAAGTTTGACTTTTTAATTAAATAGTTTGACCTGACAATTAACTAAGCAAACGAAGGAATTAGGAGGTGCCCTTTTAAGGGTTAATCACATACCTAACTATGGTCTTATACCCACATTCATTTTGATCAGTGGCTGGACCATGAGAGTTTAAACCGAAAGTCAAAGTTAATTTATGATACTTGACTTTTCGGTTTGTAAAACTATGAAACTGAACTAATGAGAGGGCTTAAGACACATACAAGAGTCCTAGCTATCTTTTCTACAAGAATACAAGTTCCAATCAGCTTAGGAAGCTCCAGATTGAGAGATAAGAGAAGGAATGAAGAAATGAGCAAATGAAAGAGTTGAACAAAGGCCTATTTATAGTTTTTGGATAGGATTAGGATTAAGACAAGTGTTTGAAGGGGTTAACCATATCACTACACCTGTTAGGACAGCTGTATAATTGTCTTGGAGCCCAAGGATTCGGTTTTAATTGGTTAAGAATGGAATAGAGTGGAGACCAAGCAAAATTCGTATTTGGCACCTGCATACGGACCATATGGTCCTTGGTATATGGTCCGTAAGGACCTGGTCAGCAAAGCAAAGTTTCAACTGTTTACATGTTTAGCCCCTGCACTTGCATAGTTGAGTTTTTGGCACTTCTAACACCCGTTAACCCCATTTCTAAGCTCTATAAGGAAGTTAAAGTATATTTAACTTCAACCATGCTCAAAAATATTATGGGTGCCAGTTCGTTCGGTCGTACGGTCGCGTTTTTCGCTTAATTACGACGAACGTTCGAACGGACGCGAAAACAATCCAGATTTCGCGACGGATGGTATTTTATCATGCCAAACACTAAAATAAAATATTTTAGTAATTACATAAATTTTTGGATGTCCGGATATATTCAGAACGTAAGATATGCGCGAAAATGCAAACTTATGCACTTTTTGACGCTTTTAGTCCCTTGAACGCATAAAGTTATGCGTAAAGCCATTTATTGATATCCAAGTCTTGTATAGCCCGTATAGGGATTCCCGAGAACGTGACTGAGCATTTCGGAGTCTCTGGTTTCTCTTAAAGGTCGCTCGAAAGCGTAGTTTCGCTTATTGACGCTTTTGGTCCCTCTAATGCGCAAACTTGCGCGCACCATCATTTAATAACATCAAAGCCCTATGTATCCCATATTAAGGATTCTCACAAGTATGATGGAACATCAAAATGCTTCGGGTTCGTTAAAAGGTCATTCAGAGGTATAATTAAACAAATTGACGCTTTTAACCCCTCTAACTCGCAAACTTGCGCGTAACTTTACTTATTGGCATAAAAGCCTTTTGTAACACCCCGATATTTCCATGTATTACCGGTGGGGAGTATCGTGACGTAGTTGATATCATCATAGTCAAACAACACAATATATAAATGCACAGCGGAAGCAAAAGATAAATATATTACAATCCGAATATAAAGTAATATCAAAGTATTACAACGGAAAGTAAATGATCCACAGGCGGATCAAATAAAAGGAAAAACTGTTCAACAGACTTTAGACGCCTAGAACTTGCAAGATTCCTTATTAACGCCCTGAGCTTCCAGCCAATTACGTTCAGTACCTGTCACTTAACCTTTTTGGAAAATACGTCAGTTTACACTGGTAAATACAATTAACCGACTCATTTTAAAAAGAGTTTAAGAAATTTGATTTAGATGCACCAGGCACAAAAATATCTTTTATAACTTGGGACAATTATATAAAAGTAATCTTGTATACAGATTTACATGTTCGTTATACGTTCAGGGCCCGATGTAGAAACCGAGTCAAGATTAACAGACACGCCACAAGTATAGGCCCACATGAGAGTGAGATACCATTTCCCTTATGCAAACTGTCAGGTGTATGCCTACACCCCGTGCTTAAGACGTGGCCATTTTATAATATAATGATGTCAAGGATATCCGGGACATGGTCATTAACCCCTAAAGGCTTTTATTTCAAACAATACAGATTAAAGCGGGTTACCTCAATAATTTAATCACAATACGACTAAACATTCAATACCCGACCAAGCGGTATTATTATAATACCGTATCCCAAGCCCGTATAGGGAAAATAAGTTAAGAGTATTTACCTGAGCTAGCAATGCAATTTATACTCAGCCGTATATTCTAATCAGCAAGCACAAGTACTTCTACTGGGGCTCTTAATCTGGAACGAAGGTTTTATTAACCTATTAGATTCCTAACGGGTCTTATTTAAGTCGTAACTTAGACCGGTTAGTTTTAAGGAAAGGTTTACGGTTCAAAACGCATGATTAAGCGAAGACCGAAATATAATGTGATTTAGACCCGACAAGTTTGGAGACTTGTATAATATGGGTAAACTAAACACATTATGGATTTTGAGATTAAAACGATAACGTTTGACCCGTTTCGGCTAATTTATGCAAACTAGTTACATAAACCGAACCGAACGCGAACAACGCATAACGGGTAACCGAATGAGTCATGAACAGGTTTCCTAAGTTTAATATGCTTTAAATATGTTGTGATATCAGTAAGATACCTTCCATTATCCCCAAAACGAGTTTAATCTCAATATAAGCCCCGTAGGGGTATTTCGGTCATTTAAAAGATTATACAAGAGATCAATTTTAATTCTGAGACTCGGGTCTGAAATAATCAGTAAAACAATTTAATTTAATAGGTTATATCAGTTGGTGATAAGTCTTATATGCCAAAATGGTTTTAAACCCATACTAGGTGTTTAATACGCGTAAAAAGCCGTTTTAAGTGATTTCCGGGTTATACAGGAAATCTGAGTTTTCTGATCAGGTTCTAAAGTTCAAAACACTTCATTTATTATATAAAATCAGTAGCAATTGGATTGGTGTCAAAATACTATGTAGATCTCATTTTATAACCAAAAAGGGTATAATCGGTATTTACCGAATCAAGGCAATAACCTTAGGTTATGATCAGTTTAAAAATAATTAAAAATCTTCAAAAATCTCAAAATATTATATTACATTAGTGGGTAAAAGTTTTGGTGTCAAAAATTTGGGTTTAGATAGGCTTTACGCTAATTATGCCTTTTAATTAACAAAAAGCTTTCTAATTACGCTATTGAGCATAACTCCTAATCTAGACCTCCAACTGATGTGAAATTTTAGGAACGTGTTTATAAATCAGTAACAAAGATTATTGTCCTCTCACATTTCCAAAATTCTCGTTTTAAGGTCAAATGGGCATTATGGTCAACATTAAGCAATTAACGGAAACGTGTAAACGAATCGGGCAAACAATGAACCAATCACAGAGGTTTATACCATCATGTAACCTGGTCCTAAGGAAGCTCTGAGGCATTTCTAAACCCATCTAAATCGGGTCAGAACTGAAGTCAAAGCAAAAGTCAAAGTTTTGCGACTTTCGGTTCCGAACCGGTCCTAAACTGAAAATTATCGGGTCGAACATGCTTAGACATGTTCTTACATTTATTACTAAGTTATATGAGTGATAAAATAGGTTACATGTCTTCTACATTGCTAATCATGTATTAATTTGAAAATTAAGATCCTGTTGACTTTTTATAAACAACTTTGACCCGACAAATGTCTTAGTTAGGACGGGAATCAGAGGGTGCCCTTTTAAGGGTTTAATGCCCACTTGATTACCAACTTATAACTACCTTAAGTTTGACTAATCACTGGACCATTAGTGATTAATCAATAAGTCAAACCTTAATTACGACGGTTTGACTTTTAAGCTAATAACTAAGCAAAACTCAATTAAGGAAGGTCAAGGATACTTACCAAGGTCTAATGCACGATTAGAGATGCTTGGGGAAAGGCCTTGAGCTCCAGAAATGATCAGAAGTGAAGGTATGAGTGAATGATCAAGTTTGCACACAATGGGGCTTTATATAGTGATCTTGATTGCTTGTGATCATGACAAACAATGCTATAACTGATCATGGATCATTCACAAGTGTCCCTAAGGTCTAAAAGCAAGTAGGAGTCGCCCATGGAAGTGAAAAATATCCATTTAAGTCGGTTAACTTGTTCATAATAGGCATCAGCCTATTTTCTGTCGCTGGAGATGCCTTACGGACCGTAAGGCAGGACCTTTACGGTCCGTAAGCCTTTACCAGAAGGCAAAAATTTTTACCCTTTCAAGCTTCGAACAGGCAACTAATGTATTACGATTTTGGGCCATGAATTATCAGTATGGGGCCTTTATATCATGCTTGAACAGTTAAGTCCACCCCACCATGTTGAAATGTTGTCTTGGACTTTAAAGAAAAATCATAAACGAAGGTTTATCGTGCATATCCTCATAGGATTCCACTCTTGCAAATATGAATCAATTATTACCAGTAACTACCGGATTGAATGTATATCAGATGTTTATAATTTATATTAGGGCCTTGGGATTCATAATGAGGTCGTTCAGAGGTATAAATTAACATGACGACACTTTTAAATCCAACCATACATCTTTGACTAGATCCGGGTTTATAACACTTTTGTCTTGCACGACACGTGTCGTTATTTCATTGGACACAAATTTTCGAGGTGTTACACCTTTAATAGCCAATATTAGGCATTCCCGAGAATATGATGAAGCATAATGAAGCTCTCGGTTTGTTAAAAGGTCACTCAGAGGTAAGAATTAACATGTTGACACTTTTAACCCTTCGACGCGCAAACTTTCACATAATTACGCAAACGGCTCCTCTCGTCCAACAAGTCGCTCGTTTGAGAATACGGACACCGTATAAGGTCACTCAGAGGCCTAGTTTAGACATGTTGACACTATCTGTCCTTCCATAATCAAGGTTTTCGATTTTTGACGAAATTAGTCCCTCATAGTCAACGTTTGACTTTATTAGGGTTCATTACACGTGTCACCACATCATTGGACACGATTTTACGAGGTGTTACACCGGGGAATTAGCGCAGGGGAAATTAAAGGGGTTCTCTCAACCACCAACAAAATGACAATCAATTTTGTATATGAGAATAGTCGCATCTATAAGCGACCCAATAACATGCGAGAGATGAACGGCATTAAGGTGTGTTCGTTTCACATAATTGAATGGAATCTTGAGGGAATCAGAATGTTGATTTCACTCCTTATTTTGTTGATTTCAACCAAAAAATGAATTGGAATTGAACAACAACATTAGGAAGAGGATCTACATTCTAATTCCATCCAAATTCCATTCCATTTTGCAAAACAAACACGTTTAAATTACAGATCAAATTACATTTGCTGCGCGAATTCCCATTCCAATTCCATTACAATCCATGAAACGAACACTACCTAAGAGTTCAAGAATTTTGGAATCATCGAGCGTTTTGAAATGATGGGTGGGATCGAGGGGGCTCACGTATTGCAATAATATGAGCTCTCAAGTAGTTAAGTATAACTAGAAGAGATAACCAATAACATATTATATGCTATTTTGTAATAATAAACACTGCAGACCCATAAAGTTCTTTTATGGGGTGTGGAAATTTTTAGGGTTCGTTTGTTTATGGATATATAATAAAAAAATTCGGTATAGTTCGGATCGAGTCGGGCCAGGTCATATAAAAAAGACAATCAAACAAATTTTTATATAATCAATAAAAAACATGTCAAACGTCATTACAAATGCATAATGAAGATCTAATATATCTTAATTCGTTCTTTATGAGTTTTCATTTTTTTGAATCTAGCCATAATCAATATTTTGAAAATCAAACCGGACATTGAACCGAACGCCATAGTGGTCCACTTGTTGGACTGGTTGGTTCGGATTAAAATGCATATTAAAAATAGTTTACTATCAGTTGAGTATAGATGACAATCAACATTACTTTTCTCCGGTGAAAAAAAAATAAGATGATTAAACCCTAATCTACATTATTAAATTAAATGATAAATAAACAAAAATACAAGTAAAGAAGAAGAAAATTGTAGATATTTTTTAAGTTATAATCCATTCAACTTATAAACTAAAAATAAGTAATAAGTGAGGCCTTACAATTTTATTTAAAATTTTACTACAAAGTCATAAAAAGATCAAATCACTTTTAACTTTTCTAAATGATAAGTGTCGCAAAAGACAGTAGTTTCAATAAGAATAAATAATAGCAATGAATAAAATTATAAGGCTTATGGCTCTTTGATAATTTCTGAATGATTAAGTGCTGAACTAATAAGAGGTCTGAACCATTAAGTGTTGAATCAGTAAGAGGTCTAAACCATTAAGAGCCAATATAATGCTTAACCGTTTAGAGGCAAATGTCTGACCAATTCAGATTAGAGATCTTAACCATTCAAACTTAGTATAATGCTTAACCATTCAGAGGCAAATGTCTGAACCATTCAGACATCTGCTCACGAAATAAACAGTCTGAATCATTAAGTGCTAACTAGTAAGAGGTCTGAACCATTAAGAGTCTCATTAAGAGGTAAACAAACAACTCTTAGAGTTGTTATCAGAAGTAGTGGGCCCATACATAAGATAAAACCCAACATATGGATAAAAAAAAACCCCTAGTCGTCTTCTTCTCATATCCCCGTTTTCCACGCAGAGCTTTTAGTGTTCCGTCTGTTGTTTTTCCGGCCAGAGAAAATATATTAATGACCTTTCTCGCTTCACACAGATTCAACGAGTTTAAGGGGGCGATTTTAAAATTTTATGGGGGCGCTCGGGATTTTCACGCACATATATCACTAATGCCTAGCTTACATTAAACTAGGGGTGTGCAAAAAACCGAATTAACCGAACCATAACCGAATTAACCGACAAAACCGAACCGAAAAAACCGAACCAAATAAAAAACCAATGGGTCGGTTAATGGTTTTTTTGAAAATCGAAAGTAGCGGGTCGGTTATGGTTATCATTTTTTCCATACCCACCATAACCGAACCGAACCGACATGTAATAAATCTTTGTAGGATTTAAGACTTTTCACCATATTTTTAATATTTTATGTTTTTGACTGAAGATTTTTAGTACTTATGAGTTTCTCATATCATTTTGTGGTTTTGGTTGAATGTTTATTTGAATTTATGGAATGTATCATATCACTTTATTTGGATATTCGATAATAATTTGTATTAATATTATAAATTATATGTATTTTTTAATACTATGTAATATACTAATATATACAAATATGCAATAACAAATTATTCCATGTTAAAAAAATTAAGTTATTTTTAGCTAAGCTAAATACACGGTTAACCACCCATAACCGACCCGCTATAACCATTAAAACCGAATAACCATAACCACCATAACCGATCGGTTATGGTTATCCAATAACCGACATCGCGGTTATGGTTATGGTTTTTGGTCAAAACCGACCCAAACCGACCCATGCACACCCCTACATTAAACTATTAAAAGGAACACAATCACTAATGTAGGCCGAATTCCAACGTTTTTATTTGGAGAGTTGTCTTAGACCGAATTCCAACGCTAACAGTTCTTCAATCAAGAAATTGTCTTGCATGCGACCAGTGGAGAAGCTTGACCCGAATGACCGGGGGGGGGGGGGGGTCGAAAACGTATCTACCAAAAAAAATCTATAAAATCAGGGGGTTGAAAACGTATATACCAAAAAAATTCTATACGAAAACTTCATATATAACACTACTGAGCGAAAAGTTCGGGGGGTCGGGCGCCCCTCTCCGCCCCTTCTATACTTCGCCACTGCGTGCGACGTCTCTTACTGTATGTGTGAAGATGGGGCTGAAACTGCAGAAAATCTACTCTGCTCGTGCAGAGTGGCGTATACGAGCTAGAATCACATTTGGTGTAAGGTGAGTCCTTTTATTCTCTTTTCGGTCAAAGATATAGTGTAGTTACACGAATTTTGCAACCTGAATTATAAAGCTAAGGAGGCATTCCAAGGTATTTTGTTCGTGGCGTGCTGGTGCATTTGGTTTGTCAAAAATAATAAACGAATCTCCGACACTATTGTTAACCCCAGTGGCGGAACTAGCCCAAAAAGTTAGAGGTATCCTAATTTTTTTTAAGGATCAGGGGTATCCTTTATAGAACAGAAACGGAGTTAAGGGGTATTTTTACACTACGAAAATGGTGTTAAGGGGTATTTTTACACTACGGAGACGGGGTTGAGGGGTAGCCCGTGCTACCCCTATTTACACTCTAAGTCCACCACTGGTTAACCCCGAAGAGATTATCTAAAACATTAAATCTCTTGGGTTCTTGTGGTATAGGAATCGTTCCAAACATAGGTCGTTGAGTTGGGATTGATAGTGTAAGGCCCTGTTTGGTAGCATCTGAATAGCCTCTTAATACCCTATGTCTGATTGAGTCAGACTTCAGATTGTTTGTTTCAGGCGTAGGGTATCAAATCTAAACAAATCACAACTCACGCCGGAGGCGGCGAAGGTTTTCATCACTGTACCAACGACCACAAAAGCGACCAGATCGGAGCTTTTGGCAACCGTAAGTAGCCCGGGAACACACAGCGGCAGAGAGAAGCAAAAGGAGAAGGGAAAGAGAGTCTGGCCGGAGAAATGTTGGCACATGGTTTCAAATGAAAGAGGCGTAAAAATGAAAGCAAGAACAGAGCTTTACCAACACCAGAAATGTTGCACATGGTTTCAAAAGAAATGTTGACTATAAAGGACAAACAATACTTTAAAGAAAGGTATTTAGTTTTATTGAGAGGGGTAAAAATGTCATTTTACACAGTCATTCAGATGTGCAACCAAACAGCACTTTACTGGTTCAGCACTTACTGGTTCAGAGCCTCTTACCCATTCAGACCTCTTATTCATTCAGCACTTATTGGTTCAGATGTTGCCAAACAGCTAGAGGTGCACAAAATAACCGGTTAATTAACCGTAAGCGGTTATTAACCGAAACCGGTTAATAACCGATTTAGGAATAACCGGACTAGCCGGTTATAAGTGTTTAGTATAATAACCGGTTATTAACCGGTTTTTTTAAACCGGTTTTTTAACCGATAGACTGGTTAACCGAAAAAATAACGGAAAAATTCAAAAAAAAGGCAAAAAAACCGGTTAATAACCGAAAATAACCGGTTAATTAACCGAACCGGTTAAAGTAATTAACCGGACCAGTTAAAAAAATAACCGGTTAAAGTAATAACCGGTTAAAGCATTAACCGGTTAAAGCATTAACCGGTTAAAATCAAAAAGTCAAATTAACCGGTATAACTGGTTAACCGAACCGGTTATTAAAATTAACCGCTTTGTGCACCTCTACAAACAGCCCCTAAGTTTGATCTTAGAGTAAATTGCCATTTTAGTCCCTGAGTTTTGTCCAAATTTGCCACTTTGATCCAAATAGTTTTTTTTTTGCCTCTGGGTCCCTGACTTTTACATTTTGTTGCCATTTTGATCATTTTGTCTAACTCCATCCAAAAACCCAGTTTGTAACAGGGGTATTTTGGGGATTTCCTTAAAAAATGTTTTCAGTTGCCATTTTGATCCAATTCCAAAAAATCAAAAAAATTCCAAAAAAATCTAAAAATAAAAAAAATTCTAAAAAATTCAAAAAAATCTAAAAATCAAAAAAATTATAAAAAATCATAAAAAATCTAAAAAATCCAAAAATCATTAAATGTTTCGGCACGAACCGTTTCGACCCGTACCGTTTCGAACCGTACCGTTTCGACGCGAACCGTTTCGAACCGAACCGTTTCGACGCGAACCGTTTCGAACCGAACCGTTTCGACCCGTACCGTATTGAACCGAACCGTTTCGACGCGAACCGTTTCGAGCCGAACCGTTTCGACCCGTACCGTTTCGAACCCGAACCGTTTCGCGAGCCCGTACCGTTTCGAGCCGAACCGTTTCGACGCGAAGCGTTTCGACCCGTACCGTTTCGAACCGTACCGTTTCGACGCGAACCGTTTCGAGCCGAACCGTTTCGACACGAACCGTTTCGACCCGTACCGTTTCGAACCCGAACCGTTTCGAGCCGAACCGTTTCGACGCGAAGCGTTTCGATCCGTACCGTTTCGAACCGTACCGTTTCGACCAGTACCGTTTCGAACCGAACCGTTTCGACCCGTACCGTATCGAACCGTACCGTTTCGACCCGTACCGTTTCGAACCCGAACCGTTTCGACGCGAAGCGTTTCGACCCGTACCGTTTCGAACCGTACCGTTTCGACGCGAACCGTTTCGAACCGAACCGTTTTGACGCGAACCGTTTCGAACCGTACCGTATCGAACCGAACCATTTCGACGCGAACCATTTCGAGCCCGTACCGTATCGAACCCGAACCGTTTCGAGCCGAACCCGGTACGGGTCGAAACGGTTCGGTTCGAAACGGTACGGGTCGAAACGGTTCGTGCCGAAACATTTAATGATTTTTGGATTTTTTAGAATTTTTATGATTTTTTAGAATTTTTTTGATTTTTAGATTTTTTTTGAATTTTTTAGAATTTTTATGATTTTTTAGAATTTTTATGATTTTTTAGAATTTTTTTGATTTTTAGATTTTTTTGAATTTTTGGAATTGAATCAAAATGGCAACTGAAAACATTAGTGATTAAGTACAAACTGGGTTTTTGGATGGAGTTAGACAAAATGATCAAAATGGCAACAAAATGTAAAAGTCAGGGACCCAGAGGCACAAAAAAAACTATTTGAATCAAAGTGGCAAATTTGAACAAAACTCAGGGACTAAAATGGCAATTTACTCTTGATCTTATGTAAGTTGTGGGTTTGGCCGGCCTTGTTTTTGGGCCTGGCATTGTGAATTAGGTTGGGTACCCCTTACAACCCAAACATGGTAGTACATCATGCATCAAATCTAGTACTCTCGAATTCTAGATGATACCCTCTTGCCGCACGAATAAATCGGCAAACATCATCACCCTCTTCTTCTTCTTCTTCTTCTTCTTCTTCATCCCCAATCAATCCACCCCCTTTTCCAAACTCACCATGGATCCCTACGCTGCTCAAACCCAAACCCAATCCTACCCTTCTTCCCAAATTCAACAAGATCCTTACATCTACTCCCAACAACCACAACATTACGACCCATCTCAACCCCAACAACAACCACCTTACGACCCATCTCAACTCCAACAACAACAACATTACGACCCCTCTCAAATCCAACAACAATACGACCCATCTCAACATTACGCCTATTATACCCAACAACCCTACGACCCATCTCAACAATACTCTCACCATGTTGTGTACCCTGATCAACCACAACCACAGGTTGCTCAACAGCCTGAACAAGAACAGGCTCCGATTCATCCTCCCGGTGTACCCGTTGCGCAGACGGATCCGAATCAAGTGGCTGCGTACCAGGCGTATGGTCAGGCTCATTATCAGAGTGACCCGAATTATTATTACCAGCAGCAGCCGCAGCCGCAGCATGTGGGTTATGGGTCTGATCCGGGTATGGTTCATCCGCAGTGGCAGCCGCAGCCGGGTCAACCCGGGGATTATGGGGTTCCTCCGTTTCATCCTCCGGCTCCGGTAACCTTTTATGTTTTTTGTTGGTTGATGATTGGATGGTTTGTGATTTGGGAATTAGGGTTTTGTTAAAGTTAGGGTTTTGTTATTGGGTGAGTTTGGTTTGTGTTATTTGTTTATGCGTGTATAAATGTTGATATGGGTTTCTTTTTACTTGATTAGGTGTTGGGTATGCAATTTTTTTTTTAGACAGTGTTCTTGTGTTTCGGTCATAGTTTTTAACTGCGAATAGCGACAAATGGAGATAAGGTACCTTTATGCTAAATTGCGAATAGCGATAGCAAGAGCTATTTTATAAATAGCGATACACTAGAAAAAAAATTATATGTATATTATATCAAAATACAACATATACGCTATTTTAGATGTATAATTGTATATTTAACACAAACCTAAAATCCAGCTATTTTATAGCTATTTTTAATGGAGTTATATTTAAAAAAAATAAACTGAAATCCCGCTATTTATGGCTACATACCTTCTTCGACCTATACGCTACGCTATTCGCTATAGTGACCATAGCGACCGCTATTGACAGCTATGGTTTAGGTGGAAACGAGGACTTATTGTGGGTTATGTAGTTAGGACGGTAAGAATGGTAGTTCTGTCATAGTGTTATTTATATAAGTTTGGTAGGAGTAGCTGCGTACTTGCGTATTACATTAATGAGTGCATGTGATTGATTCTAGGGGGTGTTTGATGTGAGTTTTCAAAGTCATTAGTGCAGCTTCAAGAAGTTGAACCAGGTTATCGGTTTAAAAGTTAGGGATCTTTTGTGAGTTGTACATTTATCTCAGTAATTGGTTCTTTTAGTGTCAGAGAATAAGAATCGAAATCAGTTTTTTTGTAAACTAAAAAGTAAAAGCGCAAGTCATACTAATTACTTTTGATGCACATCCAAACATATCTTTAAGTAAAGGGTGGAAATTTGGATTTCTGGAATTATGAATGCGTGCCGAGAGAAAAGAGTTTTGTTAGAAGTACTCCTTTCGCTCTGCAGCAAGAAGTTTGTTGTAAAAAGAATGTGTATATAATAAGTTTGTATTGTTTATGACTGTTTTAATATTTTAAATATAACTCCGTTCCTAATTAACTTACATTAAAGGACATTCTTGTCTTGATTTACAACTTTAATATTATTTAAATGGGTATTCGTGCATAAACAACACACTTAAACGACCTCTGTTAGTTTTTATGGACCAACCAAACATGATAATGGAATGTAGTTCATTCCATTAAATTTTATCTCTTTCTTGGATTTTTCTTTGTCATCATCTTGTACATAGATATCTTTAGAGCATCTATGTACATTTTTAAGAATCACTTATGAAGAAACCTTCACATAAGTTGATAACAGTCCTCTAAACAAAGATGATAAAGGGATAGTATAAATCCAAGAACTATTCCTTTATAATCTATGATGTATAAAGGAATAGTTCTCTAAAAAGATTATAGAGGGGTAAACCTTCATATCAGCCCGAGCGGTACGGCAAATAATTCTCACAAGCTCAGGCTCGAGTTCAAAACCAGTCCTTGGAATGACTTTGGTTTACGCTCGAATGAACTTTACTTCTGGTTAAACGTTGTTTTTGCCCTCTGCAGAAGTGATTAGCCACAAGATCTCGGTTTTATTGAAGATTTGCAGGTTTTGACTGTTGGAATTTGGAAATGGTACATCATATTTTCTCATTTTGTAGAATAGTTTAGGGGAAATGAAGATGTGGCTATTGTACACACTAGCAGAACCAGAACAATCTATAATTGGGGTCAAAACTTACGATTTTCTTTTGAGAGAAGTGAAATTGAATAATATAATATATGTTTCTATAATAAAATTTATGAACACATCTTGTATAATAAAATCTATAAACACATCTATCTACTAAAAAAGTTGGCTCCGTCAATGCTTCTGTAAGCTTGGCGTCATAACCTTAAAACGACTATGTAATGAAAAAATTCAACAGAATCCCGTTCCAATTCAGTGCGTTCATCACTTCTAAATAAAGGTGGCAATGTCGACCCATTTTCTTATCAGTGGGTCGAACTAGAATATATTTTATCTACACGGGTGAAATGGGTAAAATTGTTAAAAAAACCTGTTTGACCCGTTACCCAACCCGCCTATTTTGCCACCTCTACTGCTGTATGGCCTTGTTAGTCACATGTGCCATTCAGCTATGGGCGTTCAGCATTCCTGTTCCAGCTGTCATCCAAATATCCAACAATCTTTATCGTAAAGGGTTTCATTGGAAAACTATGATTTTCTCACAGCTTCTTGCAGCAGTTTCTATATTGATGGGAGGCGGATCTTCTTGAATTTCATGGAACTTTCACGAGTTGGTTCTTAGTTCTTCAAAACCACGCATAGAATTGTGAATATTATAGCGTTACGGTAATGAGAGAAGTTACTATTTACTATTGCTTTATCCCAAAAGGGATACAGACGTACAGTTTGACTTTCAAGGTAGTGATACTACATTTCAACTTCAAAATTGATATGATATCCTTCAAGATTTGTAACAGCTAAAAATACCACATGAAACTTAATAAAAAGTTTCATGTTATACCTATTAAAGAACCCATGTCTTTTTTGCATTTGAAATGTAGTTTGCTTGACCTCAAAAGTCAATGTTCTAGCTTAACAGAAGGCGTCTGCATTAATGCACACGTCTCGATTCTAAAGCCCAAATCTACCGTTTAGAATTGGATAGTAAGTTTTCATTTTTCCTACTGGTATTTACAAATTACAACAGTAGGATACCATCTGTAACAAACTGGTCACATTACACTGATAGAAGAAGAGAAGTTTAAAATCTTAAGGTTTAAATTGTATGTTATCTATACCTTTTAAATTAATCCAGAAGTTATTGTATATTTGTATGTATATTTGGGCTTGGGGTGTTACACCTAACACCTCTTGTGTTCATGACTTTATTATATTAATAATTGTTGTGCTTGAGACTGTGATTCTCCTCTGTGAATATTTACCTTTATAACCTTGTTAATAGTTCTGTTACATTCCATCTATACTTTATTGTTTTCTCGCATGTGCAAGAGTTTGTATGCTTGAAATTATTATGGTGTGTTGTTTGCAGAATGTTCAAGGTGGTCAATTTGGCGGTTCTGGTCGAGGCGGCAGTCGAGGTGGCGGTCGTGGAGGAAGTCGTGGCGGTGGTCGGGGTGGAAGTCGAGGCGGTAGAGGTGGTGGTTCATCTTTCTCTGGACGTGGCGGTGGAGGACGTGGTGGCGGAGGACGTGGCGGTGGTGGACGTAGTGGCGGGGGACGTGGCGGGAATCCCAGGATCAAGAGTGAGCCGAAGCCTCAGTTTCTGGCATGGTGTGAACTTTGTCGAGTCGACTGCAACACTCACGAGGTTCTTGAAAATCATAAAAATGGGAAAAAGCATAAAAAGAATATGGAAATACAGGAAGAATTACAGCGGCTTGCGGGAAAAACACAAATGCCGTTTCCCATGGAGAGACCGGAAGTCAAAGTCGAAAGTCAAATGATGCAGGCTGAAGAACAAGGGAACAGTTTAAAGAGAAAAATGAGGGAGGATGAACGGAAATCTGCTGAGCCCGAAAAGGAACCTGTACCTTTTATTTGTGAACTTTGTGACGTAAAATGTGAATCGGCGCCTGTTTTTGATAGTCATCTGAAGGGTAAAAAACACATTTTTAATTTTCAACGGTTTCAGGAGCAACAAGCTCAAGCTGCAATGGGACAAGCAGCTTTACAAGCGCTTTATCCAGCATTAGAAGCAGCGTTATATCCTGTACTTGTTCAAGCACTTTCTCACAATGCTTCCTCGTCTTATGGATATGGTGGAGGACTCGATCAACAAGCTCTTCTTCGACTGCTGCAACCGTATTTACCTCAAACCGGGCCTCCGTTTTTTCCACATGGCCCTGCACATGCACCAGCACTAGCTCCAGCTTTGGCACCCCCGGGTCCGAACCCAGTTGCAGCCCAAGAGACTGTTGAAAATGAGCCTGAATCAAAGACTGAAGATCAAGTGGAGCCCGATAGCAAGAAGAGCAAGACTGAAGATCAAGTGGAGCCTGAAAGCAAGACTGAAGATCAAGTGGAGGACGAGAGCAAGACCGAGGGTCAATTAAAGACTGAGACCGAGAGCAAGACCGAAGATCAAGTGGAACCTGAGAGCAAGACCGAAGATCAAGTGGAGCCCGAGAGCAAGGTCGAAGATCAAGTGGAGCCTTAGATGAAGGTTGACCCGAAGGCAGCAGAATTGACCTAGTGAACGAATGTTTTTTTTGCTTGTGCGTTTTTGGACCAAGTAGTTTAAAGATTTAATATTCGGATGTTTTTATGGCTAGATTTATATCACACATTGAATGATGATGATGCTATGGTCTTGAGTTTGAACTCGAGTACTTTTAATCTTTTTATTATTATTTCTTTTTCCTTTCAGAACTACTAGATTTGCTTATATAATGAATTATGCTGTTTGTTTGCACATGGATGTGCTGCCATAGTTTTTTGCTGCAGCTATGACAGTGAATTCAAGAACTTAGGAGCCTCTTAATGACCATTTAGATGCTACCTTTTAGTGGTTTAAAACCTCTGAATGAATAAGAGGTAACATCAAGTCTGAATGGTAAATCATAACATGTCAGATTCTTCTACCTTCTCATTGGTAAAATTCTTAATGGTTCCATTAAAAGATAGCCTCTTAATAACCATTCAGATGCTACCAAACAACCCTTAGAGGCGGTAATAACATACATTAGTTTTTTTCTAGTAAAAATATAATGCACTTTATTTAACTAAACATATCTTTTATGAAACTAACGTGACATTTCTCTGAAGTGCTACATTAGTTCTTAAAACCAATTTAATGGTTTTTAACATTTACTATGATTTTTGTACTAAGGAAAGCCTTTCTGTTATTGTCATCCATTCATAACCAACATTATCAACTCCCACGTTTCCTTATACGACCCCCTCTTCCATTTCATGTGTTGGACAAAGGTATGTTTGTGTGCATGATTGTACATGGTAATGGTTTTAATATTTATAACATTTCTCAGTTCTAATAGAATAATAATAATAATAATAATAGTAGTCTCGATAGGGGGTTATCTTCTAAGTTCTTTTCTTTGATCAATACGGCTTGCTGGGATCTACAAATTAAAAACACCGTTAGCTCATTAAGAGGAGAATGGAGTTTCTTCTCTTAACCAGGCTCCGATGTAAGAATACGTTATCGTTTTAGGGGAATAAAATAGTGTGTGTGTTAAGAGTGAAAGAGTGAGAAATCGGATCCTTGAACCTTTGGTTAGCCGAAGGGTTAGAGAAGGAGATGGGCTCATGGGCTGGACGTCGCCATCAAGGAATATCCATTTGGTCCCCTCTGACACGACATGTAGTGTCTGCGGAGGTGAAAGGGCATTGACGCATCGTGATTGGTTACACGTGGCCTGTCAAATGTACTTGTTGTCACGTTTGTCACTAGTTGTGAGTGAAGATCATGAACTGTGAGTGACACAAGCTGATTGGTTGGTTACATGTCACTGTCTTTTAGTCAACGGTTTTGTGAGTTCTCAAATTACAAAGGGAACTTTTCATCTGAATTTGAATTTTATTTTTCAGCTTGAAACCTTGTTGATTCAGGAGACAGTTCCCTGGTGCGTGCTTTTTGCAGACGATATTGTGTTGATTGCAGAGACTAAACAGTGCCTGAACGCGAGGGTAGAGGAGTGGCGCGTAGCTTTAGAGGGCAAGGGCCTAAGGATAAGTCGATCTAAGACTGAGTATCTACACTGTGATTTCAGTGGTGTTACCGATGACGATGACACCCAAATCACCATTGAGGATCAATTGGTCCCGCAGACAACTAAATTTAAGTATTTGGGGTCGTTTGTACAAAGAGATGGGGACATAGTGACGTAACCCACCGTATACAAGCTGACTGGTGTAGATGGAGGGCATCCAGTGGGGTACTGTGCGATAGGAGGTTCCCAACGAAACTAAAGGGGAAATTTTACAGGGTAGCAGTTAGGCCCGCTATGCTATATGGAACAGACTGTTGGGCTATCAAGAAGTCACAAGCGCGCATAATGGAGGTAGCAAAGATGAGGATGCTAAGGTGGATGTGTGGACACACGAGGTTAGATCGGATAAGAAATGAGGTTTTTAGGGAAAGATTAAGAGTGGCTACTATATCGGACAAGATTAAGGATGGGAGATTGAGATGGTTTGGGCATGTGAAGCGAAGGCAAACAACGGCACCAGTTAGAGTAGTGGAAACTCTTACTGTGGAGGGGAGGAGAGGAAGAGGCAGACCCAAACTGACTTGGGATGAGCAGATTAGGCATGATTTACTAGAGTTGCATCTTTCTGAGGACATGGTCCAAGATAGGACTTCATGAAGGCGTAAGATTAGGGTTAAGGACTTCTAGAGGATATTGCAGTAAGGTCTTAGGTGTTTTTTAGGGGTGTAGGTCTTTCTTATTCTTAAATTGACTTTAGCGGTAATTGCCTTCTGGTGTTTATGTCCAAATGATGTTGTATGCTATTATACATGATTTACATTATATTGTGTCACTCTGATCACTTTCTTGGTATTGGTGGCTTCCTATTTACATTATATTATGTCCAAATGATGTATGCTATTTCTATATTGTTTGACTTGGTGTGTTGGCATGTTGTTCGTTTTGGAGCCGAGGGTCTCCCTGGAAGCAGCCTCTCTATCCCTAGGGATAGAGGCAAGGTCTGTCTACATCTCACCCTCCCCAGACCCTATAAGTAGCTTTGCTATTTGTGGGATTTACTGGGTATGGTTGTTGTTGTTGTAGCTTGAAACCTTGTTTAGGGTTTTGATTTGAGAGGATTTTGAGAGTATTTCAAGATTTTACATGAGGTTTGATGTAATTTAACATTACTCCTTTTGTTCTTGATTTTATATTGATTAACACCTTAATTATGCTTAAAATTTTGATAAGAGATTAGAGATCGTGATGAGATGACAATTAAGAGGGACGTGGTAGTTACATCATATGACAATAAATTAATAAAATTCTTATGTTAAAATATAGCTATGTTTCCCAATCCCACCCCTTCAAATGCATGAAATGTGTGTCATCGAGTATAATATCACCTTGCCTGCCACCCTTAAGGGAGCTAAAAACGCCAATAGTGGATTTGGAAATTTGTGGGTTTGTAGTTTAAATTGCTTTTAGAGTTAAATGTCATTTTAGTCTCTGTGGTTTGGGCCATTTTGCCAGTTTAGTCCAAATGTTTCATTTTTATTTTTAACACGTGGGTCCAAAAAGGTTTCACAGTTGCCATTTTAGTCCACTTGGTTCACTTCATCCATTTTTTCTGTTAACGAGAAGGCCAATTTGATCATTTTGTATGTAATTCTGTTAACTGAAAGGGCAATTCAGCCATATAAAATGACCTAATTGGCCTTCTTGTTAACAGAAAAAATGGATGAAGTTAACTCAGTGGACTAAAATGGCAACTGTGAAACCTTTTTAGATCCACAGGTTAAAAATGAAACATTTGGACTAAACTGACAAAATGGCCCAAACCACAGGGACTAAAATGGCATTTAACTCTTGCTTTTATTATTCACATGTTAAAATAAAAGGCAGGTGGTCAAAGTTATGATATTACATTATTAGTATATTACCAACTTATTCATATAATGAAAAGCCGTTTTCTTTCCAATTAATCTATTCAATTGAGCGTCTTTATAACAATCGAAAATCTTGCAAACTTGTTATAATTTGTAACCCAACTAGCTAGCTTCACCCTCATTCTCCATACAACTCCATAACATGGAAAATGTTGTAGATGATGATGATGGAGAAATGAGACCACCTCATGAGTTCATGATTTTGGTGAGAGATGAAGAAGACGAGCGTGTGACACGACGTGTGGCTCATGTTGTGGATTGCCAACTAGTTCATCATCGATGCCAACACTCGTTGACAAGTCTTAATCAACATTGGCCTCCTACTCAAACACATGCTGCTGGGTGAGTTTTAGTTTTCATGTTGTTTTAGTCTTATAGTTGATTGATCATCATCATCATCATACTCAGTAAATCCCACCAGTAGCAAAACTAAGGTAGGGTCTGAGGAGGGTGAGATGTAGACAAGCTTACCTCTACCCCGTAGGAATAGAGATGCTGTTTCCAGTGAGACCCCCGGCTCGATTATAGTTGATTGATAAGTAGCTAAATAATATCCTATATATTTTATTTGATGTTACTAGTTTCTTGGTTATAGTTTGGTCATTTATATTTATATAAATGTGGTTAAAATATTGTATTATATATTATACCAGGTATAGTGATTGCTCAAGAATGTTACACTATCTGAAATGTGGAATCCTTCTTTCCATGTATGGACCTTTGATTGGAGTGGTCCAAGTTAAGTTTCAAAACAACAGCCAGACTCCTTTCGAAACTCATAATATGTTGATGATCATGTCGGTGATCGCCTTTTCTACATCTACATTACTTGCTTTTAGACTTTTCGTTTATACAACAAAATTGCCCTCGATCTACTACACCATCGTATCAAGTATTGTATTCTTCTTGGCCGTTCTTGCACCCCTCTCACTGGTGTTAGTGTTATTCGTTCCTCCAAGGCTAGTTTGGATTGGTTACACAATCGTGTGTGTCCTCTTTGTAACCGTCGTTACATATAATTTCATGGGCTACACGTCGTTACATGGCAATAGGGCCTCAGCAACTTGGAAAGTCATCAAATGGCTCAAAATGAGAAGATAAGCATAGTTATGTAAATAGTGGTGGTATGTTTATATATTGTGAATAGGTACATGTGGTCATGAAATGGTTTAAACTCAAACAATAAGCATAGTTATTCAAATAGTGGTATGTGTATTTATTTTGAATACATGTCAAGTCTTGTACAAATGTGTATATGATATATTTGAATTGTATCATGTATATAATATAAGACCCGTTGGAAAACAATTAAGAATGATTAAGAAAATTTTAGCCGGGTTATTTCTTTTGTATGTACTGAACTGTTTGTTTACTCAAGTTATATGATATATGATCTATAACAATAGTTTGTTTGTTTACTTAATAATTATACCTTACTAATATTGGTAATTGTTAATGGACCCTAGTACCCTTATTAACTAATAAAGGTTTCCCCTTAGGTGTATTTAAGTAGATAACTAGAGAGGGTTAAAGGTTAGACACTCACATTAAGGCAATAGGGTGTGGTCATGACCCTCATGACCACCATGACCCTCCACGTCAGTGTCATGTCACCCACCTCTAATCCACCATCCAAAACCACTACCCTAAGTGTGTGATCATGACCCAAACCACTAGCCCCTTGTTTCTTTTAATTTATTTTTGTCTAAAGAAAAAGGAAATGATTTCTTGAAAAGTGGAACGGAGGACTATGGTTGCCATGGTTTAATCCATGCAAACCATGGTGGATCAAGCAAGGGGGTGGTGTAGCCTTCCATTCATGTTCCTAGGTGACGAATCATGTCCCAACCATGACCCCCACACCCTTTAGCCTAACACAAGGCCGTCTCCGAAAATGTTCGAAAATCTTTAGGCCCTATGCGAACAGATAATACGGGCCTCTTAAATCTAAATTAAAAAGAATATATATATTTAAAAATTAAATATATGAAAATGAATTAATGTCATTTGAATCAACACCAATCATTTAATATAACTTGACAAACTTAGGCAATTAATGTCATTTGCATTTAATAAATAGATAAAAAACAAAAAGAAAAACAAAACTAAGGATGTCGGGATTAGAACCCGTGTCTTCTTATTATTAAAATGACTTCTGAACCACCAAACCACTAGTGCTTCAGATTGGTATTTTTCCGACTCATTATGTATATATATTCTAACTTTACATTGTAAAACTAATACAAAAACAAAAAAAATTGAGCCCCCGATGGGTTTGGGCCCTGAGCCGTCGCCTATCCCGCACACCCTTCGGGCCAGCCCTGGCCTAACATCACATAAACTTGACCTTATCTCTCTCCATAATCTCGAGTTCTTCATCCCTTGTATTCGTAATCACCATCAATCATATACATCGTAAACGGGAACCATATCAAGCTGACTATCATATCTACATCAATGGTTGCATCAGTTTCTGGATTATATGCTGGCCTGAATGTTGTAACAGATATTATGTTTACATGTTTTCCATTATATGCTCATAGAACTGATCAACATGTGGTATCAGAGCATATATTGCTCAAATCAGTTCTGTTAGTTTTCCCTAAATTTGAAAGTAAAACTGGAAAACTAAAGTTTTGATGAAAAACATTTTTAAAATATGATGTTCACGTTTTTCAGCAAGAAATGCGGAAAAGAATGAATTTTAATCGGGTTATGTCTTATTAAAATCCGAATTATTGTTAAAATCGAAATCTACACACAAAAATACTTTTAAGGTTTCGATTCCAGATGAAAAAATCGTAAAATTCTTCGGAGGTGTTCATCATAAAATTCAAAGAATTGTTAAAGTTATGGATGAATTGATGAAAAGATTGTGTTTTTTTTCAAGCTTTTATTATTTTTTATCCATAAGTTTTTCGAAATAATGATAGTCTATCAGTAACAAGATTTCGAAATCAAGGAGATTCATCATCAAAGCACAAATTTTGGAAACTAGATAATCTATTATAAACAATCCATAATTATTACAAGTTCAATAAGAGATAATCAGTACTTTCAAAATTGATTCACAATATTATTTTCTAGAAAACTCATCAAACTCGAAATCTCATAAGAACTCGAGAACTCAAGAAAACTCGAGATCACATAAGAAAACTCGAAATCTCATAAGAAACTCGAGAACTCATCATAATCTAGAGAACTCAAAAAGGTAGAGAACTTAAAAACTAAAGAACTCGAAAAGCTAGAGAAGTCGGAAAAACCAGAGAACTTATCATTTCTAGAGAACTTAATTTTCTCGAGAACTCGTTACTTCATGAACTGTTTTCATAAAAATTATTGCTCGAATTTTTATCATGAACTATTACTGTGAATTACTAATGGTTTGCTATGAACTTAATGGTTTTGTACACACCTAAATAAAATAAAATAAAATAGTTCTGACAAGTTGGTCTAGTGGTTAGTCACTTGGTTTCTCTCCTTGAGGTCTCAAGTTCAACTCCCACTAGCATCACCTTGAAGGACATTGGTGGTGGCAGTGAAGTTTCGCTAGTTTGAACAACTTGTTAGATTCTTTTATTATGTATGAAGATACCTTCAAATCATGCAGGAAAAAGGGTATTTATGTTCAAAGTTGAAACAATTTAAAACAACATAACAACAAGAATATCCAGCAAGAGACTGCTGTCTAGGAAAACATGAGGAAAAATAAATAAACAATTATCATCATCATTTTGAATTTTTAAACGCATAAAGGAAACAAAAGTTACACCAGACCAAAACCCGATCTCATTCATCAACAACGTACGTTCTATGGTGCTGCAGGAGGTGGAGTGCCCTCGGCTCCCATTTCGGCTCTAAGATCATTAATGCTTTGCTCCAACTCGCTAATCCTTTCTCCCATTTCATCGAGTGCATTGCTGTTAAGGTAACTTGACAAAAATGTGTAATAATAATAATAACTGAGATTTATGGAACCCAAGAGAGAAAATCATAATGATACTTATTAAAAATTGAGTCAGGCGGGTCAAAAACCAAAATCAATAAAACTAGAAGCTGACGACCAGACCAAGGTTGGAATGTGGCCATAAAACTGGTTGGTCTCGGCTCAGTTTCTCGGATTAGTTGGTCTGACCCGATTGTTGCATACGAGTTATGACGTGCTGCTTATTGAATATAAGCTGACTATCAAAATACATATCAGTCCAGTTTTCACTTTTCACTTTTCGCAATATTTTGACTATACAATTTTAATAAACAGGTATGCAAAAAGGATATTCTTTGAAACAATGGAGTCTGACATTGTTTGGAATCTGTTTTGCTACAAAGATAAACTAGATCAGTACGAATTTGAAGCGTAACTGTCATGTAAATTAAAGCACACTAGCATTTTCAAGCTTACCATTTGCTGGAGAAGAGTTTGAACCTGCCAACAATAGTGTTATAAGCCATAAGTTAGGTTACTCATTAGAAATGTCTGATATGCAATGTAAGTGTAACTGTGGAGTTCTCCTCTCATTCCCATCCAATACGCGTTGGATGTACTTAAGGTCGGGAATTCCCTATGACCCTATATCTCTCGTGTGGATGGAATGATATGAGATTTGCTTAAGGCGTTACATGTTAAGCACGACTCTAACCTTGCAAAATTGAAACACTAGTATGAGGAACTTACGAACTGTGTCATGTCGGCGGTATTTTGTTTGCCATCTCCTGAATCTTTCCCATCCTGTGAACAAAAGTAGTCCAATCCTTTCTATTGTAAGCAAATTGTTTCAAATCCAAATGTGCAAAACAAATATATACAATTTATGAATATCCACAAATATCAAACTTCTAAAAATTCCTCACATTCATTATACTATTTCCTTGTAAGACCAACGACAGTAAATTATAAACTTCAACGAAACCAAAAACGAGTGCCAATAGAACATTATCACGCCTTCAATTTCGAAACCTAATTAATCATCATAAATTAAAGGAAAATAAATTTGTTCTTACGTTACAAGCCTACAACAAAGCGCACTTCAGATCCAAAAACAACCAAATATCCTTTATTCCACTGCAGATCAGGGGCGGACCCACCCTTTGGCCAAGGTGGGCGGCCGCACCCCTTGAAAAAAAATTAGTGTATATTTTAGGCAAAAAAACCCGACCGCACCCCTTGAAAATATGGCTGAACGCCTCATCCGCACCCCCAACAAATAATTCTGGGTCCGCCACTGCTGCAGATCTGTAACATCTTATCTCAATCTAAACAGAAGCAACAATATCCGTACGATTTATGCATATTGACTCTATTATCACACAATCCTACTGACAATCACAAAATTAATTACCGTTACGACATTCTACTAGTAATCTTGACATTGAAATGTATAAAAACTCATATGATTGCGTTAGAAATTTCTTGTGAGTCGAACGAAATTTTGGATTTATTTAATATTGGCGATGATCACGTTAATGCGATATACGATAGATATTCAGAGAAATGGTCATGAAAGAAGCATCATTCGGAAAGAATGGTTGAGTGCATACCATATTTTTGTGGTGAATTTGAATCAATTGAGGGCTATGTGGCTCATTCCTCCCAGAAAACAAACGATGTGATTGACATAATATTGTTACACACCAATTGTGCCATAGGTGATGAAAAATGAAGGAAACAATCTACTTTGAACTTGCTATTTTTGGTAGTTAATTCGGTTATAGTGCCAAAAGTTTTGCTTGTAATATAATATAAGAATCTTGTGGTTATGCTTAATTACATAAATTATACCTAAGTTTTGATGATTATCAATTTTCCCCTTGTTTTATATTTAGTTATAATTTAGATTTTATAATTAGCAAATACAATACATTCCTTTTTAACTAATCGAGTAAAACAATAGTTGTTAGAGTTCGTTTTGGTCATGTTATCTATTGAACTTGAGATTATGATTATATTTGTCAAGTTACTTTTACATAATACTTACAACATAATATATAGAGGTACAAGGGAAATGCAATAAATTACAAAGTAATTAAATGGAGAGTATGAATGCAATTAATATGCAATGCAATGGAATGGAGAGTATGAATGCAATTAATTACAGAGAATAATGTGTGGTGTTAATACGCCCCCGCAAGATGGAGGATCCATTGGAGACTCCAATCTTGGACCGAAAATTCAGGAAAGGTGCTCGTGAAAGTGGTTTGGTAAGAACATCTCCGATCCAAATGTGGCGAGAATATCGCAAATGTGGCGATGTTGGGAAAGAAAGAGACCATGAGGCGTAGGAATGACTTCGATTCCTAGAAAGTGATGAAGGGGACCTCTTTAGCACCATCCATTTTAAATGTGGTGAGAATATCGCAAATGTGGCGATGTTGGGAAAGAAAGAGACCATGAGGCGTAGGAATGACTTCGATTCCAAGAAAGTGATGAAGGGGGCCTAAGTCTTTGATAGAGAATTTTTTTGCTTAGGGCTTGAACAAAAGAATCCATGAAAGGATTGTGATTCCCTGTGAGTATGATGTCGTCTATGTAGACAAAAAGGTAGCAAGTGATACCATTTGAGTTGTAAACAAAGAGGGATGTATCAGAAAGACATTTTTTGAAACCAAATCCAATGAGGAAGGTGGTTAGTTCAATGTACCAAGCACGCGGTGCTTGTTTAAGGCCATAGAGAGATTTTTTGAGTTTGCAAATGTGATTTGGGAACTCGGAGTTTGGTCGGATCCAATGATGTGGTGGTCTAGTTCGAGACCAATAAGGGTGGCGGTGACTTGGGTGCGCCATGAGGGAAAGTTTTGTGGTATTAGTTTGATGGGGAAATGAGTTGCAGCGGTGATATGGACAATTGGTTTGGCTATTGGTGAATTGAAAGAAAAGAAAAGGGAAGCGGACAGAAGATGTCTGTCGAGTTTTGGATTGAATCTGTGACTGAACTTGGTTTTCCAGCCAGAAAAGAGACCGATGTTGATGCAGTAGGATTTTTTTTTTCTTGAGTTTGGATTGAATGGGTTTTTGAGTTTTTGGTTTTGAGATTGACGAACAGAGTTTTCAAGGATCATAACTCTGCTTTGATACGCCGTTGGTCTCCGCCATGTGGATTATGGTGGAACGGGAACCCGCCGTTGCAGCGGCGGTGGTGCGGCTGAGCCGCTGTTGGTCTCCGCCATGTGGTTTATGGTGGATCGATTGGCTCAGAGGAGCAGAGAGGCTCTGATACCATATTGAACTTGAGATTATGATTATATTTGTCAAGTTACTTTTACATAATACTTACAACATAATATATAGAGGTACAAGGGAAATGCAATAAATTACAAAGTAATTAAATGGAGAGTATGAATGCAATTAATATGCAATGGAATGGAGAGTATGAATACAATTAATTACAGAGAATAATGTGTGCTGTTAATTATCTAGCACACTTAGGGCTGCAGATGAATCGAACCTTCAACGAACATTTTGTGAACCGTTTGATAGAAAGTTCGTTTACATTCGTTTACTTAATAAGTGAACAAACTGAGCATAAAAAGTTCATTCGATTAATTAAATGAACAAACATGAACATATCGTTCAATTGTGTTCGTGAACAGTGTCTTCCTAAACATTCGTTCGTTTACGTTTTTTGCTTATGTTATTCATTAAAGTTATTTGTACATTTATTTATTTTGTAATTTTTATAACCTTTAACTTTTATTTATTTTATTATCCTAACAATTAAAATAAGAAACCATATTCTCACATTGTTTATGTGCCATAATTCCCTTTCCTTCCTCATTATTCACATCGATGAGACGACAGATACTATTGACCTCTGTTCCATGTTTAGGGATTCAAGTTCCAGCACTACTCCCTTCATTGATTTTTTCTGTGTTCGTTTATGTTCGTGAACACGTTCATTTTCGTAATGTACGAACACGAAGAGGAAGTCTCGTTCGATAGGTGTTCATAAACCGTTCATAAACACATTTGTTTGCTTAACAAACCGAACATGAACAAGGCTTTGTTCTTATTCGTGTTTGTTCAGTTCCTTTACAACCCTAAGCACACTAATTTGAATATTAGAAAGCCACATATGTTGGGTTGGTTGAGAGGGGCCGAGTTGATACATCTAAGTTGTTCAAAAATTGTTTGGTATGGACGTTTAGGTCTATTTTTTATTTTTTAATATCATTATATATATATTAAAAAGGAAACGTAATGAACAGTAGTTAAAGCTATAATAAAATATTAATTTTTAATTTTGCTACTATTATATAAATATGCATATCAATCCACCTCAACGCATTAATCATTTGTATGTAATTATTCAAAGCTATAAATTTACAACGGTATGTTACCGTCGTTCACAAAAACAACCGCCGTCTCCCCTCTGCCACGCCACCTCTCAAACCACCGAAAAAGGATCAATTTCCCCAATTTCATTCGAACCCAGATGCAGCATTGTTTGCGTTGAATTAACTTAACGTTCCTTCATTTCAAGTCACTTATCTTCGAAATGTTTTCAGAACTGGACCGGACAACGAACCGGTCACTTTAGTGGTTCAATGGTCGAACCGGTCGGACCGGTCGAACCGGATTCAAGAACCGGACTACATCATATATAATTCAAAAATATAGAAAATATACCAAAATTAATTTGTAAATATCACACATAAAAAACTATATAAAACTTTGAAATTATATTATCAAATAAATAAATACTGAATATACATACATCTATATATATAATACGTAACATACTAATTTACTTTGGGTCTTTTTATATTTTTAAGTGTACAAGTGTGTAGAATCTAAAAGATATTTAATTTTTAAAAGAAAAGAAATAAATAAAATAGAATAAAAATCAAATCAAAAGAAAAGGCTGCAAGTGGCATGGGAAATTGGAGGGATGGAGTTGGCATGGGGAAACCAAAATTAATAACCTTCAAAAGTAACCAGTGAGAAAATGAAAAACACTCGTCCTTTTCTCATCTTCTTCTATAGTTTTTCTCCGGCGACCCTTTTTCTCATCTTCTTCAATATGCTCCGTTTGAAGGTTAGGTTTTGAAGTCATTTATTCCATTATTTAATTAAAAAAACCTGACCGGCCCGACCCTACGCGAAGACCCGCCGGCCCGACCGCCCGGCCCCAGGCCCGACCACCGGGTTAATGATGAAACGGTCTGTTGTACTGAACCCGCCCGGTAAAGGCTCCGGATCCCGGCCGGACCGGTCCGGTTTTAAAAACATTGCTTCGAACTCTCCAAACTAACTCAACCCCTAACAAGAACAAAATCACTCCACGCTTTACTAATCAAGACCTGTCTATACCATGACCCATTTTACGCAACAAAAACCATCAAATTATACGCAACCAATGACGATCTTTACTCTGCACGCAACCTGTTCGACGAAATGCCTAACCGAACCGTTTATCTCTGGAACTCCATAATAAGAGCCTACACGCAAACCCATCGTTTTCGCGATGCATTTACGCTGTTCAAAGACATGCTCACCTCAGAAACACAGCCTGATAGTTTCACATTCGCTTGCATTTTACGCGCTTGTGCTGAAAACCATGATGTGAAAGGTGTTAAGTTTGTGCATGGACAAGTGGTTGTTTTTGGTCTGGGACTGGATTCTGTTTCTGGTAGTGCGCTTGTGTCGGGTTACTCGAAACTGGGTCTTGTTGATGATGCTAGAATGGTGTTTGACGGGTTAGATAGACATGATTTGGTTTTGTATAACGCGATGATCGCGGGTTATGGAAGTTGTGGAGATTGGGACACAGGGTTGCGTTTGTTTGTTGTGATGAGGAGAATGGGAAACCGGCCTGATGGGTATACGGTGGTGGGGTTGTTATCAGGTTTTACGCGGTCTAACTTGCTGGAAATCGGTCAGGGAATTCATGGTTACTGTTTAAGAAACGGGTTTGATTCTAATGCGCATATAAATAGTGTGCTCGTAAGTATGTATTCAAGGTGTGGATGTATGAATTCGGCCTACAAAGTATTTAATAGTTTGTCACATCCCGATTTAGTAACATGGTCTGCTTTAATATCTGGTTTTTCGCAATCCGGAGAGTATAATAAAGCCTTGATATTTTTCAAGAAAATGAATTATGAAGGTAGAAAATCTGATACGGTATTAGTTGCTACGTTACTTGCTGCTACCGTACAAATGGCGGTTCTAGCACCGGGGATTGAGGTACACGGTTACATGATCCGCCATAACCTAGATTCGGATACCATGGTGTCTTCCGCTTTGATAGACATGTATTCGAAGTGCGGTTTCTTGGAAATGGGACTCAAGGTGTTCGATCATATGCCGAAGAGAAGCATGGTTTCTTACAATTCAGTAATAGCAAGTCTTGGTTTGTACGGTCTTGCATCCGAGGCGTATAACGTGTTTCGCGAGGCTGTTGAACAAGGTTTAAAACCTGACGAGTCTACTTTTTGTGCTCTGTTATCCGCTTGCTCCCATGGTGGTCTTGTTAACGAAGGCCGTGATATTTTCAAACGAATGGATGTTGAATTTGGCGTCGAAGCGAAAACTGAGCATTATGTTCACTTTGTGAAACTGCTTGGGATGGTGGGAGAGTTGGAAGAGGCTTATGATCTTATTTGTTCTTTGGGAGATGACGTGGATTCGGGGATATGGGGTGCGCTTCTTTCTTGTTGTGATGTACATAATGATTCGAAGCTTGCGGAAATTGTAGCAAGTCGAGTGTTTGATAAAGAACGAGACGGAAGCAAGTATAAGATTATGGTTTCTAATTTCCATGCTGGAAATGGGAGGTGGGATGTTGTGGAAAACTTGAGGGATGATTTAGATGATGTGGGAAAGAAGAAAACTTGTGGGATTAGCTGGATTGAGATTTAACTTTTGTAGGCCCTTCTTGATCGAGTTCTTTTGAACATCTGATGGGATGAAATGGTTGTGCATTTCGGTTTATTTTTCTGGTCCACTGGAAATTAGTTGATAAAAATAGTGAACTCAGCAACTATATACCTACACTACATATTTGACTCAGCAATCTAGAGATTATGTGAAAGTGATAAGCAAGCGTTTTTCTGTCTCAAGCATGGTTGCAAAAGTCGCTAGGCGCTCCCTAGTTAGTCGACCGGGGAGTTGAGAGTACTCGACCTCGGCGGAGAGTACTTGGCGATATTAAATTATAAAGAAATTAGTTTTCAGAAATTAAAATATGTCAAATAACATAAATTTACTAATATTTATAACAAAATACGTCAAAATGATATTTATTCATTGATATCATCATCATCATCATCATCATACTCAGTAGATCCCACCAATAGCAAAGCAAAGGTAGGCTCTGATGAGAGTAAGATGTAGACAACCTTACCTCTACCCCGTAGGAATAGAGAGGCTGCTTCCAGTGAGACCCCCGACTCGATAGTAGTTTTGCATCAAGCCTTGGACATAAGGCGTATAACACTCAGCAATCGGGACAAAGACCAATTAGTGCATGTACCATTTTGTCTTTCAGCTATCAACGCCACTACATGATGCATGATTATGTTTTATTTATTTGAAAGTCAAACTCGGCCCAAGTTGACCTACTAGATCTAATTCTGGCCAATGTTGACCGCGTTTGATCGATTCCGAGTAGTAATTAGGCAGAGTTGAAGAAAGTCGTCTCGGCAGCCTACCTTGAAGAGATTACTCGGGGATTACTCGGCCTTGGAGACCTTGTTTTACAACTATGGTCTCAAGTGAAAGCATGCAATATATAATACGGGTCAGAACAGGAAATCTTTATCTCGATTGGATTCTCGGTTGAACCATTCATCCAAGAAAGAATTATACTTCTGTATCTATGATTCTCCCATCCTTCTTATGATGGTAAATTGGTAAGCTATTCTGTCTTAAAAGGGCCCACAAAATGTTCTGATTTACTCTGTTAGTTTTTAAAAATTGATAGAATGGTTTACAAGTATTATACATATGCATTCATATAAAAGGCTAAACAAAATATATAAGAGAAACTAAACAAAGAAAAACAAGTAATTTTACATCACTTAAACTATCTTCAACGTGGCGGCTCATTCCGACGTGGCATAATGAGTTTGAACTTTGATGAAAGAGACGACTCCTCGCATGTAGCTAAGGGTACGCACGTAGATGAGAGGTTGTGATTGTTATAGGGAGATATTAACCATAGCTTTGGCGTCCGTTGCAGAACAGGGGAGCGGATGAGCAAGATGAGTTGGTAGTGGGCCGGTGGAGCACGTGGTCTCACTCGTTGGAGGAAGGTTAGGCCGTGGGGTATGGTGGGGCTTGGGTTGGGGCATTTGTTGACACGTGGAATGGGAGCCCTTCACCGCCTGGTTACGTGTCCATGGGGTATGGCGGGGCGTGGGTTGGGCTTGGGTTGGGTGCACCGCGTGGCAGAATGTTAAAAAAAAAATTACAAAAAACTTATAAAAAATCACACAACATTTATAAAAAAAAAAACCTACAACTTCATTAAAAATTTAAAACTTACATAATCCTAAAAATTACATAATTTCTAAAAATTACAAAATAACAAACCTAGAGCGTTAAATAAATTTCAAAAAGGTCGATCTTGTCGAACGCCTTTTTTTCCTTGTCTCGAAACTCTATGTTCGCCACCGCCACCCGGTCCTCGTGGCTTAACTCGCCGCTCATAACGGCTTCGTAGTAAGCCTTGAAACGCTCGAGCTTGGGCCGTAGCTCGCGCCATTTATGTTGGCACGCGTTGAGGTTGTGGCGGTCGTTACCGACGTTATGTCGGTAGGCTGCGAATGCTTCCAGCCAATATTTTGTTTGGCCCGATGGCCGTCCCTTCATAGTGTAACACCTCGAAAATTCACGTCCTATAATGTGTGGACACGTGTCATAAGTTTGAACGTGTGAAAGAATGTTATAGAAGGACTAAAGTTGACAAACATGTAAAGTATGTGAATTTACGGGTTCAAAATGTCAACAGTGAATAAATATACCTTACAATAACCTTGCATGATGTTTATACCATCAAACGAATAAATCATGGATCATACGGAGCTAAAAATGAAAGAAAGTGAGAGATTACAAACTACAGGGGTTAAATGTGTCAACATGTTTAAGTTATACCTCTGAGTGACCTTTTAGCAAACCCGAAGCTTTGTAACGATTAAATATGCTCACTAGAATGCACGATAAAAATTTCATAAAGTTTCGTTATCGTATGAGAAAGTTATGATCAAATTCGTGTAAGAGGGGTTAAAAGCGTCAACGTGAAAGTTTATGACTTTTCGGGTAATAACAAAGTGACCAAGGACTCAATAAAGCGGGTATAAGCCTTGAAGCCCTTGTAAGTAAATGTAAAGGGGTCAAATTGCAAGAAATAATGTTGGTTGACCCTTCGAAAGGCCAAGAGACAAATATGCAACAACTTGAAAATGTAAAATCTGATTACAAGGCTCAGGCGGGCCGCGTAAGACATCTTAAGATCTTACGCGGGCCGCGTCAGACGCCCAGTTGCAGAAACTTTGGACAGCAGCCTGAATTCACGCTATAACCGACTTTAATCAGATATTTTCACTACATGGGCGACCCTTAAATAGTCCTAGGCACTTAGGGACATCTGTTGATGATCCATGGCCATTGCTAGCATGATTTGTCAATGATCTAAGATGATTAAAGCACTATAAAAGGGCCTTGTGTTGCAACTTTGTAACCACACCTTCCATCTGCATTTCTGATCATTTCTGGAGCTCCAAAGCAGACTCAAGTGATCACTAATCGTGCATAGGACTTCAGTAAGTATGCTTAACATTTCTTAGTTGAGTTTTTACTTAGTTTTAGCTTAAAAGTCACACCGTCGTAATTAACAGTTGACTTAGCGATTAATCACTAATGGTCCAGTGATTAGTCGAATTGAAAGTAGTTATAAGTGGGTAATTATGTGGGCAATAAACCCTTAAAAGGGCACCCTCTTCCCACTCTAACTAGGTCAAATGTCGGGTCAAACTTGTTATTAAAAAGTCAACAGAATGCTTAATTTCCAATTTATGCATAATTAGCAATGTAGAACCCATACAACCTGTTTGATCATTAATATAACTTGGTAATTAATGTAAGAACATGTCTAAACATGTTCAACCCGACAATTTTCAGTAGAGACTCGGTTCGGAACCGAAAGTCGCATAATTTGACTTTTGCTTTGACTTTCAGTTCTGACCCGTTTAAGCATGTTTTAGAAATGCCTTAGAGCTTTAATTGGACTAGGTTACATGCTAGTATAACCCTCTGTGATTATACACAATGGTTCATTAGTTATCCAATTAATATGCATGATTCCGTTAATTGCCTATATGTTGACCATTATGCCCTTTTCACCATAAAACGTGATTTTTAAAAATGTAAAAGAGTAGAAACCTTAGTTACTGAATTATAAACTTGCACCCAAAATTTGACATCAGTTTGAGGTGTAGATTGAGAGTTATGCCCATTAGCGTAATTAGAAAGCTTCTTTAGCGATTAAACGGCATAATTAGCATATAGCCTATTTAAACCAACTTTTTGATATCAAAATTGCTACCCACTGATATAATATATTATTTTGGGATTTTTGAAGATTTTTAATTAATTTTAGGCTGAGCATAACTTAGAGTCATAAGCTTAATTCGGTAATTGTAGGTTTTGCCCTTTGGGGCTATAAAATGAGTTTTACATATCTTTTTGACCCCAAACCTTTTGCTACTGATTTCATATGATAAATAAATTATTTTAAACCTTCTGGGATAATAAAAATATCATCTTTCTATATAGAACCCGGAAACGGCTTCTAATGGCCTTTTAAGCGTTTTTAACGCATAGTATGTACTAAAACTATTTTAAACATACCAGGGTTGATACCTACTGATATTTTAGGTAAATTATAATATTTTAACAGTAAGCAAAAGTTGTTTAACTCAGACTTCAGTTTTGAGCTTTTCAGCTTATGTGAAATTACCAAAATGCCCCTACGGTGCATAGTTTGGTTATAATTGATAAATTTCACATATACGCAATACCCTACTGATATAACTTAGTAAATTAAGTATGTTTACTATTGATATCAGACCTGTAACCCAGGTTAATACTTAAACTCTTTTATAACCTTATAAATGACCAAAATACCCCTACGGGGCATAGTTTGTGTTTAAATTCGTTTTGGGCATAATAAAAGATATCTTACTAATGTCACAACATATATGAGGCATATTAACTTAGGAAACCTGTATATGACTCTCATGGTCACCCGTTACGCCTCTCGCGCGTTCGGTTCGGTTTATGTAACTAGTTTGCATAAATTAGCCGAAACGGGTCAAACCTTATCGTTTTTATCTCAAAATCCAGAATGTGTATAATATACCCATATTAAGCAAGTCTTAAAACTTGTCGGGTCTAAATCACATTCTATTCCGGTCTCCGCTTAATCGTGCGTACGAACCGTATCTTTAAAACTAACCGGTCTAAGTTTAGGCTTAATTAAAGACCCGTTAGGATTCTAATAGGTTATTATAAACCTTCGTTCCAGAATAGGAGGACCAGTAAAAGCTACTTGCATTTGCTGTTTGTGAATTATACTTGCAAAGGTAAATACTTTTAACTTATTTTCCCTTATACGGGCTTGGGGTACGGTATATAAAATACCGCTTGGTCGGGCATTCGACCTTAATCGATTGGTGGTTAAGTATTATCGAGATGACCCGTTTAAATATGTTTTGTTTGCTTAAAGCCTTTGGGGGGTTAATGACCATGTCCCGGATATCCTTGGCATCATTTTACGAAATGGCCACGACCTAAGCGCGGAGTGTAGGCGTACACTCGTCAGTGCATAAATAAATAATGTGGTGTGTCTATTGATCTTTAACCCGGCACGATCCGGGCTACTGAACGCATAAGGAACATGTAATCCTTTTACAAGTTTATATGTTTAAATAATTATCCCAAGTTATAAAAATATTTATGCCACGTGCATCCAAATATATTTTTAATCATTTTTAAAAATGAGTCAGTTGATTGTATTTACCAGTGTAAACTGACGTATTTTCCCAAAAAGGTTAAGTGCAGGTACTACGCGAACTAGGCTGGCTACTCCTAGCATCATTAAAGAGTCTCGCAAGCTTAAGATGCTTAAAGTCTGTTGAACTACTGTTTCCTATTTATTTTTGATCCGTCTGTGGATTTAATTTCAACTGTTGTGATACTCGATATTACAATATTATATTCGGTTGAAATATATCTTTCATTTGCTTCCGCTGTGTATTTAAATATTGTGTTGTTTGACTATTATGTTGCCAACCACGTCACGATACTCCCCACCGGGCCCACCGGTGATACGTGGAATTCGGGGTGTGACACATAGCGTCAACGACGCTTGTGACGAGAGCCAATTCTTCTTCATGGGTCCAAGATGCCATAGCGGGTTCGTGGGATGGGGGGGACCAGTGGGTTAGCCGGTGGGGTTGGGTTCATGGGATGGGGGGGACCAGTGGGTTAGCGGGTTCGAGAGAAGTGGGTAGCCGGTGGGGTTGGGTTCGTGGGATGGGGAGACTAGTGGGTTGGGGGTTACAATATATAGAGGTTGTTGGGAGACCCGGGTGGCGGTTTGGTTTTCCCCAAACCGTTTGAATTTAAAATTCAAAATTTGAAAAGTCCGCTATGACGTGGCGGGGTGAGCGAATGGGAGGCAGCCAGCTAGCATGGTCATACCGCCCCACGTCCGGCTTGAAAGCCAAGCCCCAAGGGCCACGCCCCAACCCAAGCCCACCCGGGGTGGTGGCTTGGGCGTTTTCCCCCAACCCAAGCCCCATACCCCATGGCCTTAACTTCCAGTGAATTGATGACATGCCCGTCCTTAATCTTAGTCGGTTAAAATCCTCTTAAATGGGGGTGTGCCCTTACCAACTTCGTAGTTGATTTGAACAACCAATTCCATTCTTTGGTTGGTGATGTGTTGTAAAACACATATGTTTTTCCTTACTGTTTTTATTGTTATAGTTATGTAAATAGTTGTTTTTAGCTTGTATTTAGTTAGTTATGTTTTACAGGTACCCATGTGTAGAAGAAGTGGAATTGAGGCTAAATTGAGGAAGAAACACACACGTGGGAAAAAAACATTGAAAAGAAAATATAAAATCTGGAATTTTCATTCTTCGCACCACGCGAAGAACCCATGAAAATGCCTTGCGACACGCCAAGAAGTGGATCAATAAGAAATTAAGGGCCCGATTGTTTTGTCTCTAGCGACAAGCGAAGAACTCTGATCAGGCCTTTGCTACGTGCGAAGGATGTCAAATTTCAGAAAAAAAAAAACCCTAGTTGATTATATTATTATCACTTTTGCCCAATCTTTTCGACATAACTGACTTACAAGCGTGAAAACTGAGAGCTCTGGGCGTTTTTGGAGTGGAGAAGCCGGATTTGATCAAGAATTGAAGCAAGGGGTCGCGCATCAGTTCGGTTACCTTAATTTGGTTTATGTTTTTTTGAACTTCTTTGTTTTTCCATATTTCTAGACCTCATGTTTCTTATTCATAAGACTTGTTATCTGATGTTAAACATGATTTTTGGCTACACTTTTGTAGCTACCTAGGTTTTGGATGAATAACTGTTGAATTTTAGTTATTATTGATGGATTAACGTTAATGCAAAGAACCATTTTACAATTGATCTGATGTATATGCATATTTAGTTTTGATTTATGATTAATCTTTGTTCTATATGCTTCTTGTTAAATGTCTTTCGGTTCTAGTTAGATATTTAGGTCGCTTACTGTTTGTTTGTGATTATTTTATGGTTTTTCTAGACGTAGTAATCCATATGAACATTGATTGGTGATTTGTTAGAGCTAAGTATTATAGTTATCTAGATAGCTAAGAGGTGATAAACACTCGGGTAGTCTTTTTTTTATTAGGTGCTTAGGTGTAAAGCCTCTTAGAGGCGGTTTCCCTAGATTTCCTAGTATCCTTGCTAGTTCGTGTCTTATCAATTGTTATTAAGTTACTCCTTGCATCATAGGGTTTATTGGGATAGTGAGACTAAGAGATAATCTGTCATTTGGATCGAATTAAAAAGAATGAAACGCTCGATTGTGAGACTATTGTTTCCTTTCTCAAATTTGAAGTTGGAGTTTCGTCTTGAACAGGAGATGCATAGTAGAACCATAATATCAACCGCACTTCCTTATTTTCTTAGCTTCTTTCTGTTGATATTGTTTAGTTACATCATACTTGACACGATTCAAGATTAACAAATAAAAGATAAAAAGGGTAAAAAAAAAACGTAAGATTTGAATTAAATTAAAAAAAAGTAAACCGCCAAAATGGTCCCTAAGGTTTGGTCACTTTTAACACTTTAGTCTAAAACTCAAACATTTTGAATTTGCGCATCTGTGTTTTAAATTTTGTTGTCATTTTCATTCAAACTCAAAATCTTGTCAGGTTTTCAGTTAACATCTAGTTTTTTTGTCTTTTATCTCCCTTTAATGAATGACAAAATGGTCTTTAGACGTTTCATTAAAAGGGAGGAAAAAAAAACTGGATGTTAACTGAAAAATCTGACCAGATTTTACCTTTGGATGAAAATAACTACAAATTAAAACCACGGGAACCCAGATTCAAAAGGTTGCGGTTTACTTAAAAAACAGAATAATTGCTTAATCACATGACACAACAACACATCGTCATTCTCTCGCGTACTTTCTTCCGTTTCAAAAACCAGATCTCTCTCTCTCTCTCTACTCTCTATCTAGATTCTCTACCGGAATATACCTTTTCCGGCAACCTTCCGGTCACAATCATCTTTCAACTCTAGGTATCCAGCGACGTTTCAGTTAGCGATCTCGTACGATTAAACACAACCCACATGAGTACCGGAGACCTTCTCAGCATCGAGCCACAGGAGCTTCAGTTTGCTTGTA